>OY882876.1:0-49698 GCA_963693515.1 Pipistrellus nathusii | reverse complement strand
CAACGAAGAAGATAGAGAGTGGGAAAGTGACACAGGGAGAGAGAGAGAGGGAGAGAAAGACTCAAACAAAGACAGATAGACAGAGAAGAAGAGTTACATAGACAAAGAAAAAGAAAGAAAAAAAGAGAGCATGAGAGAGAGAGAAAGATTAAAAATGACGAGGTTAGTGCATGTGTGTGGGGGGGGGGGAGAAAGAGAGAGAGACAGAGAAAGGAGAGAGAAGAGAAGGAGAAACTGAAAGTGGAAGAGAGACAGAAAAAATGGCAAAGAGGTGCATGTGTGCGTGTGTGTGGGAGAGAGAGAGAGAGACAGAGAGAGAGAGAGAGAGAAACAGAGAGAGAGAGATAGAGAGACAGAGAGAGAGACAGAGAGAGAGACAGAGAGAGAGAAAAGGTAGGTGGACAGTGAAAGAGAAAAAAGAAAAAGAGGGAAGGAGGGGGGGGAGAAAGATATAGTCAGAGAGGGTAAAAAAAAAAAAAAGAATGAGGAAAAGACAAAAAGTAGAGAGAAAGAGACAGAACCTAATAATGAGAGAACACAATGACTCAACTCCCTCTTGTATGTCACCTGCTACAGATACAGCCCACTGCAATGTCACATACCCTTGACCCCAATGAAACCAGAGACCCATAAGCTCCCAGATAACCCCTGCATCCTCTTTTATGAGGAAAATAGGATTTAACTGGTAGCAACCTTCAAAGACTGTAAATGCACGTGAGCTGCTATCACAATGTGTCACAAAAGCAACCACAACCTCCCAGATGCATGACCCACATGGCAACTGTCATACACACGGATAATGGAGTCTTTATCCATCATCACTCTAACAAATACCATTGAAAAAGGGGTTGAAATGATGCAAACCTGCACAGACATGGTCTGCACTGCATTACCCACTAGCTAACAAGCATCCAAGGCAATGAAAGACACATCCTCATGTTTTTTTAGTGGAGCCTATTAATTTTTAGGCACAATAGTATCACATTTCCTATTTTGCCTTCCAAAGACTTTTCCCAGCTTGCTCAGAACCTGGCAAAATTTTCGCTGTCTTGTCATTGTCAAATTCAAGAGAGACACCATCACTAGAGACTCCCATCAGTGAAGCACTCAGAACAATAACCATCATTGCACAAACAATAGATACCAATACCATAATCAAGACCTACAGACACACACACACACACACACACACACACACAATTGACTGAAGAACTCACACCCTATCCCAAGCACAGAAAGGAACCAGAAAGGCACGTCTCACAGCATCACTTAAATGCAATGGCATTTCCCTAACTGCAGCATACTATGCACCACAAACGCCATGAGGCAGAGGCCGGAGACTAACAGGAGATTCCTCACACCACCGTACACACTGGAATCTGAAACAATAACTACGATCAGGTCCATACAGAACCCTGGACAACTTTTGTAAACCGAAACAAAACAACAATCACAGACAGTCATGGAATGACATGTGAAACCCTAACCAATCCTACCCTATCCAAAGGCTCAATTTAAATCAATGATCACAGAGCTCTCAAAAGCAACAAAACCCTGCCAAACCAAGCAGCCATGCCTCCAGCCAAAAAGACACAGCATGAAAACCAATCACAACCACAATGACTGCAGCCACAGACAGAAATACAGAGAGAGCAGGCTTTCAATAGAGGAAGCTAAGCTTTCCACACATTTGAGAAAACAAATTGTCGGAATGCACATCATGTACATGCTTGCTGGGCAATCTCTACAAACTACAAACCAAAAAAATCATGGTTGCCTGGACTGTGCAACTGTACATCCCCAAACAAGACACTTTCACAGATTGCATGCTCAAACCTAAATGAACTGACCAGATCAAATACGGCATTGCCGCTGCAATGATACAGACATTAAAAACTTGGCCAATACCCTCAATGAGTAGCTGGCAAACTGTGCCTCAGGAACCACATATGACTCTTTGACACAAAGAATAACTTTCCCATAACTGACATCAACCTTTTAAAGTGTATTTCCAACAAGGAACATCGCAATAACTTGAAGATTACCAAATTTAGATCTGGACAAAAACACAAACTGTTACACTACTCTCTGGAAGGAATCCTACCTTTAAAAACCAGCACACTAACTGTTTTAAATCAATGTATAGAGCATCAGCCTTTGTACTGGAAAGTACCAGGCAGGATTCTGTTATACAACATTAAATTTCCTTGCAGCCACATGCCCAGTAGTAAGCATGTGCAAAGTAGCTGACCACTTGTTATTTGTGAGAGATGATTGCCCCTATGCATGCCTCACCTGCCCTCTTTATAAGAAAATGCTAAGGAACACCAGCAAATAAAACACACAAACACACAGACAAGGAAATAAATAAATTAATCAATCAACCACTTAATAAATAAATAAATAAATAAATAAGCAAGCGGACAATCAATCCAGCAAGTGAAATAAAAAGCAGCGCCTGCTAGGCACATATGGGGGTGAATGGAACAGGACAGAAACACCAATTAAAAGTCAATCAAAAATATAAGCATTGCATGAAAGACATGTCACCTAGAACTCGGAGAAAAATATTACTATTTCAAAGAATGTCGAAAGAGCCACAGAGAAAAGAAAAAACGTGAAACAGAAATCAATTTATCTCCATCAGAGACACACCAGGACCTAAAAGGCACCTGACGCTGAACTGTAAAAGGACATACAGTAAAAGAATGGGAAAAATACATTATTCAAAAATTAAGACATCACAGCAAAGCAAAAAGTAACACTCAAAAGCAAAAGGCATGGACACACATTAAAAACACCAATCCACAATTCAGACCTCATTTCCATTATGAATGATTTCTCTCTTGCTAGCTTCCTGCCGGAAGGAGCTGCCACCGGATCCTGACAGGGGCAGACCAATGTGAACTGTGACATGCATCATCAGGCTGCATGTTTGCACCTCTCCCTGAGAACTAAACAAGACTCCACCAGGATAATACTCCCTTACAAAAAGGCTTTTGCAAACACAGGTCTTAGTACATGCGATACCTCTCTGGAGCACACCTGAACATCAACATGGAAAATCGCAATGCCATAGTCCTCTTTATGCCCACCTTTACATAGACAGGAAAAATAACCCTGCAACCAGAACCTGAGGTAAAAATCCTAAGGCTTACATACCCTCCCCCTTTTAAGGTTCACAGAGCTGACAGGATACAGAGGACGCAGGAAGCACAGACACAAAAGAACATAAAGTCAAAGCAACATCCTTGTCTGCTACAGGACCAACCGCATCCCGGGACCAGCCACGCTGCTGCAGCTTGAACGGGAGCGGAGCCAGAGCAGCCTGACCTACAGTCCCCACCGCTATGTCACCTCACGCCTCACGACTCACACAGCGGCCTCTACTCACGGCCTCCACGGTGCTCACCTCACCTCAGCCTCAGTCGCTTGGCCGCTGCATGTCCCTGAGGCGCTCGACTCACACCTCAAGGACAAGCCACAGCCGGCCACTCTCCTCAGGACCGCACTGCACTGCCCACCTCGTCCCTGAATCCGTGCGTATCCAGCAGAGACACCTCACGAAATGAGACCCATACCTTCACTCCCTCAGACTCAGTTCCCGCCTCTCTCGGCAGTTCCCGCCTCTCTCCGCAGTTCCCGCCTCTCTCCGCAGTTCCCGCCTCTCTCCGCAGTTCCCGCCTCTCTCCGCAGTTCCCGCCTCTCTCCGCAGTTCCCGCGCACGCTGTGAATGGCTTTGGCTGGGGACACCCAGAGAGGCCACGCCCCCAAGTGCCAGCCGGCCTCCAGCATCCAATCCGCCCCGCCCCTCGTCCCAACCTGAATGCACACTTCCCTCAGGGAAAAGATTTCCGGCTTAGCCCTTATGTTAACTGTTAATGCTCATGAAGGACACTTGCACTGATTTCTTAAAGACAATGAAATGGAACCATACCTAAACTTCGTGACTCGGAAAAGAGTGCCAGCCTGTGGACTGAGGGATCCTGGAATCGACTACAATCGGCACACATGCCAAGTTTTAAGACTGGCTACATGCACAGAACGTATTGTCTTAAAAGATGAAGTGTAAAACAGAAAGACTGACAAACGGAAACACATCTACTGACAACCTCCCAAAATGCAGCCCCCTGTCCGGAAAGGGAGCAGGAATACGATATTCTGCTGCAAACATTCATCCCTTCGGCAGAAAAGCGCTGTAGCCGCACTGCCTGCCCAGAACAGTGACACGAAATTGCGATCAATGCTTTTCCCATACACGCACACAGAAACCAATCACTGTACCCTTTCCCAGCAAGTAAAGAAGGGATAGAGAATGTGGCTGCAGGTCTTTCCGTGACCACACACTTATGACGAACCCCTCCACGGTGTATGGACATCAAATAAGTCACTTGCTCCCTGGTCTATTCTGAGCCCTTCAACAACTTCCAAAGTAAGCACTCACAGGGCATAATTAATGTTGGAACGGAAATGTGGCTCAAACAAAAAAAAAAAAATCCCAGCACATAACGGAGACCAAGCTCGCAAAAATAAAAACACAGGAGCTACTCGATCCTGATATTGACTGCAATTATCCTGGCACATACGTAACACACACACCGGTAAGTTTTATGGACTGCATCATGAGGACATCCCAAGGGAAGGACTGGGCAAACAAACAAGATCACAGGAAGAGAAATTGAACAGCCTTGAAAACTAGTAGTTTAAGGAATCCCAGCCCCAGAGCATGACAAGAAATCCAACCGGCAGACAGATAAAGACAAGAGCGAACAATCAGAGACGCCACATAATGAAGGCAGAAACAAGACACCAAGAAAACTCCAAGCCACCCAAAAAAGCCCCCCAGTGCCCAAAGCTGAACACATACCACAGGGCGACAGGGACAATAAAAGCAATTCTTGGACCATAAACGCTGGACACTACATCACAAAGCATGCTTTCTACAAGGACATAATGTCATACATTCATGGGGAACCCAAACAGAAACAAAGAAAGAAAACCAAGAACACCCAAACAGACGAGAGACCACCTAAGACAATTTACGAGCAGATCAAACACACTGCAACTGAAACTCAGACCTGCATCTGTGAACTGATATCCCTCAGCAGGCATTGTACACCGGATGACAATCACCACATGGCAGACACAGAAGTGGAAACACGGGCCCTCACACTGAGAACAGGGCACCAACAACTAACCCCAGACATCCTACATGACCCTAACCTTTACCCCACCCCCACCTTCATAAAAACCTTTTCGAAGAAAATGGAAATTTAAAAAAGCAAGAAAAGACACTGATGCACCATCAAATACCACACAGTAAATAAATGAGCACAATATTCCCAGAGCCCATAAGACAAACACGCACAAAGAATCCTTCCTAACTTTACTAAGAAATAATAATCATTCCTAAAGAACGCATGAAACGTGTCAGCAACATTTATGTCCAGCAACCACAGAAGTCAAAACAGAAGCAACTCCCACCTGTGATTTTTAGAATGCTTCCTTCTAACAAATAACAATGTAAAAAACCTCACTGCAACGTTAAATAACATGTAACCAACGCAGAAGAAAAAAACGCTATGAAATGGCTTACAATTCAGGAGATGTCCACGAGTCTAGAGCACTCTATCGCATATCAAATGCTCACAACAGAAATTATGAAATATAGAAGCCACTATTCTAACATTGACCACAAGATGGTAGCAGATGATCGCATAGAAAACGCAACAGTTACAATCAGGAAAAGAAAGCCGAATCTCGGAGCAATGGTGCCTGTAAGTAAAGGGAAAGCGCAGCAGAAATCACGAAAGCAATCACCCGAATGAAAACCACAGGACAACCACAATGTGCGCACATCACCACACACTTAAAAATAAGCTCCACGTACTCACTAAACGTCAACCCAGAGGTGGCAGACAAAAAAAGAAGCACAGAACGCAAAACAGCACAAACTTTAGCCAAAACACTCAAGACCGGCCACGCACTGGAAAAAAAACAAGCAGAGCAGCCTCCACGCGCTACTCACCTCAGGAGCCAAGAATGCAAGGGCGATGCTCACACCCTACGTGGTCTTCTGGGAACATAAAAATCCCATTTCTTAAGGCAATGCACCAAGGATGCATGGCAAGCACAGGCAGGGCACGACTCCTTGCTCCCCATAAACATGAACAAAGGGATGTGATAGGCCGCATGCCTGTAGTAAGGACAGAGACCCGCCCTGCAACTATCAGGTGCGAACCTCAGGGCTAACCTGAGGTGATCAATTGTCTTCTGTCTACACATCTTACTAAATTCAAAAACCTACAGCAAGTGGTGACTTCCCTCTCTCGCCAAAGTTCATTGAATTCAGAAACCACAAGGGGCTACTTCCCACCCTCAACAAATTTCATTGAATTCTGATAAAGCAGACAAATGGCGAGTTCCCTCTTTCAGAAACCCTGAAGACAAAACTGTGCAAAACAAAAGGCGCAGGAGGAATCACCCTTTATTAAGAAAATGAAGTCAATCTCTGTCCATCAGGTAAGCCAAGCACACAGCGCCCCTCCCTGCGACAGAAAACAATATCCATCAATCACCTTGCTCTACACCCAATGCCTGTCCTTCCCTACAGGAGACACTGCCCAACCCCGCAAACGCGCCATCCAGTGATTAGCAGGGGAGCCAGGGATGACGACCTTGCCCTAGGAAGAGCAGATATAAGAGAAGGGCCTGAACCTACATTCCCTTTTCTTAGTACCGCGCTCCTGCTCATTGGGATTACTTGCTGATGTGGAAACACCGTCTTGGAGAAACTCAGGAAAGTGTGTAAGTACCGTAAAGCATGTCCCGCTCACCTCCATGCAGTTGAGGGCAGACTCCGAAGCAACTCACCCAGGAGCACCACGAGGACTGGGACTCGGTGCCAGGATCCAGCATGGTGGACCATTGCGCCCCGCCGACTGCCCTCCGCCCCTTAAGGTGAACCTGGGTGAGTTGCCTACCGGAGGCACTTCATTCCGTTTTGCTCTTCAATGCTAGAATTCTCTGTGCCTAGCTTCAAAATTAAATAATAGGGCTGAAGGGACCTGACATGAACAGTGATGGGGAAAACCAGACAGACAAGTGTGGAGGCATGAGCATATCTGTGGATAATGAATGTGAATGAATGCATGAGCCTGGGAGCAGGGAAGTCAGGAACCTGTAGATGAGAAATGCACTAGGCCTGCTCCCAGGAGGAACATCCACATACTCCCTCCAGGGGGACTACCGGGTGCCCTTAAGGTACACGGAAGGTATAGGAGTGGAGGGAGGGCATCCCCGAGGTACAGCATGCTCCCCCATGGGGAAATTCGGGATAAGTGACGATCTCGCTCGGAGCACCCATAAGGCCTCATCGCAGACCAGCTCCTCCAGACAGAGGCAGTTTCACATGGCTGGGTGAGAAAACAAGGCATGTACCAGGGTCAAATTACGACAGGTAAGGGCACCATCCTCCCGGAGCTGGACCCTGAAGCAGCACACTGGGGAAAGCATGCCATGAGATCCCTAGCAAACGGGGGCACAACATTAACCCCAGAACTCAGACAAATAACAAGGATTATGACAATGATGATGATGATGATAATAATAATGTTGATAATGATATTAACAATAGTGATGAAATGTAAAACAGAGTTAAGATTTCCTGAGTCACGGCACCCAAAGAACAGGACACATAGCGCCATCAAAGCAAAGCAGGCTATGTGAAAATTAGGCAGGCCTTAGTTGAGGAACACAAACTCATGCCTTGGACATGACTGCAATGAGGAAGACTAGCAAAGAAGCAGTGAATGAACTGGAATGCTAACGTGCAAGGGAAACAAATGAGGACCCGTGGAAGACAAAGAACTTCCATAGCAGCACCGAGGAAGGAGGACTCCACAAACGGGTAAGCGAAAAGGCTCCATTGCCATCCCTCCACCTTGTGCTCCTCATCTGAACTTTGCACTGTCTGCATGAAATCCATTCTGTGTTTACCTACCCCACCTAACTGCATGCTCCCTCTGCTAACATCCCCCCCACCCCACCCCTGAGTGACGGGACATAGGAAAAAATAAATGAAATAATAAAGAAGACGCCGCCTGTTACTGGGAACAGTAAGGAAAGATCACTGCTCAGAAATAGGGAATGCAGGAATGGCACATGCTCCTAGTTTAAAAAATAGAGTGCGGATGCCTGTTAGTAGACATTAACAAAAATTACATGATACAACGTAGGCATTGATGGCAATGCATTTCTTTAAAACAGGTGGATGCCCCATGAGGAAAAAACATTGCCGGGGCTCGTGCCTAATGCCTTCCCTGGAAATTCACCCAGGAGAAGAGGATGAACCACAACACACCGCTCACTTGGAAACCTGAACCTCTCTACTACCTGCTACTGTCTCTCACTGCAGATGGGGGAGGGTAAGCAACACTAAGGAGAACTAAAGCATGCCCTCAAGGCAGGAGACGTGCAAACACCTGAGAGTAGGAAGAGGGCAACACTGCAAGTTTCTTGGTAGGATTCTGTGATGGGGATTCGAGGAGGGGGAAAGACAGGTGTAGGAGAATCCATTCCACCCACCCAGCAGAGAACACATCCATTCTCCCTGGCCTCAAAGCAAAGTAGTGTGCACAGGGGAGGGAAGGCAAGAGATAGGAGTCAGAAGAAGGTGAAGCATTCAGAGGAAACTTGAGTGCAATTCCCGGAAAGTAGGTACCTGCCAAGTTGCGGTACTCACTAACATAATGGAACCTGCAACTGAAGTATGTGCCCTCAACCGGATTTGAACCCAGGACCCTTCGATCTGCAGAACAACGCTCTATCCACTGAGCAAAACCACCTAAAGCTAATTGTTGGTTTGTGTGGGGGGTTTTTGTTTTGTTTTGTTTGAGAGAGAGAGAGAGAAACAATTAGTTTTCCACTTATTGATGCATTACTTGGTTGCTTCTTGTATGTGCCCTGACAGGAGATGGAAGCGCAGCCTTGGCGCTGAGGACGACGTTCTAATCATCTAATGAGCTATAGGCAGGGCTGTGGGGTCTCATTCTCAATGTCCAAGTGGCTGTTCTCAGGCCCTGGCAGCCTGCACCCCCACCGCTGCTTGAAGCCACCCTGGGTCTGGGGAGCCCTCTGGCCCAGATGCACCACCAGGCTCTGCGGCCAGCAGGCGGCGCTACAGGACCACTTTGGAGGCCGCAGCCCGGCATTCTGTGCAGCTTGAGGAGCTGGGAAGTGCAGACTCAGGGCCAGGGCCAGGGAGAGGCTGCAGGTGGGAGGGCTGCTCCGTGGGCGGTGCCTGCACCTCTTCCCTATGCTCTCTCTTCCTCTGTGAACAGCCAAGGGTGGGGTCAGCCATGGAGGCCCGTTTCATGGAGGAGAAGAGAAGCTGGGGCAGGACAGGACGCAGGGCACATGCAGTATGTCCATCCCCCCTCCCTATCTTAGGGCAGCTTAAGCCCTCCATCCCCCGCCTGCCCACCAGACTGAGAATGTGTGCAGTGCAAAGGTGTATGAATGTCTGTGTGGGGGAGAAATGTTTGGGAGATGTGGATGTGCTATCTGTGTGTGAGCATGTGGGTAGTGTGGGTGTTTGGGGTATCTCGGGGTCTGATGTGCTGGTGCCAAGTGTGCATGCCTGGCATCTGAGTGTGCGTGTGGTTCCATGTCTGTTTGAGCCTGCCAGCATCCTCTCTTCCTCAGCCCAAGAATTCACACAGGCTGTAATACCAGTGTGTGGTTCTGAGCCATTTCCTCCCCTCACTCTAAGACCTTTGACACCATCCCTGATGACATTGAGGTGCTCGGAGGTGTGGCAGGGCCTGAATGGGGGGCTCAGGGAAACTCATCAGCCCCCTTTTGCTGCAGAAGCAGCGGCCACTGTGCCCACATTCAGCAGAAAGGCCCAGCTGCCTCCGTTTAGAGGTCATGTGGGCAGGCTTCCTGGATCCAGAGGGTGACTCAGTTCCAGAAGGCTCCACAGTGCCCCCCATCCACGCATGCCCCCAGAGAAAGCCACATGCTCCTCTGCCCATGCGGCAGGCGTGCCTGGCCCAGAGTGTGGATACTGTTCCTGGGTGCCTCGCCCAGCCTCCTCAGAGCTCCCACCCACACCTCTGCCAGGTGTCAACACCTTGCAGCCACAGCAGACATGCAGCAGAGAGAGCTCTCTTCACACCCTGGGTCTTCCCTCTTGTGCCGCAGCCAGTGGCACAGAAGCAGCCAGTGCTGCGAGGAGCTACCTGATGATGTTTCAGAGCCTCAAGGTATGAGCTGCTTCCTGACATTCACACAAGTGAGTGGTCAGCCTGAGTCAATGACACAGAAAGAAAGGAGTGAACAGGCTGGGTGGACAGTCAGTGCCTTGGCTAAGATTATCGCCAAAAACTCAGAGTGAAAGCCAGGACCGCACTGTCTCTCTAGTGGCTCCACAGCTTGAGTCCAATCTTGTCCATCAATCAGGCTTGTGTTGCTCAAGTACCCTCTTCCGGCAGGAGCAGCGATGCGGGCCTGAGCTGCAGGGACCAGCCATGTGGGTCAAGGTCCAGGCCCCTGGAGCTGTCCCTGACTGGTGTGCTGGTCTGTGGGTGAGTGAGGAGCTGGGGAAGCATTTGGATGACTGTGCTTAGAGACTGAACTCTGCTATTTGGACTTTCTGAAAGGAAAGCCAGCCTTCCAAATGTTTACTACGGGGACAAGCGAGGTCTGGGCCTGGGAGGTGACGGGGCTTCCAGGCGTCCAGGCAGGATCCCATGATGCTTACATGTTTAAATCTGCAAAGCTCCACACGTACTCACCATGTCCTCGGGCCTGAGAAGAGCAGGGCCTTTTGTTACAAAGCTCCAACACCCGTTCCCATTGCAGGTCAGGGAGTGCAGGGCAGCTCTTGGCTGAAACCAGGCACAGAAAGGGCCACGTGCAGGGAGGACTGACCAGGAGCAGATTCCAGCACCCACCCTGCCCAACACCCACCAACAGGAGAGATGGGAGGAGAAGGCCCTGACTCTGTAGCCAGTGACTGATGCCAAGGGCTCCAGCACCAACCAGGGGGCTGCCCACCAGCAGCCAGACCCTGTGTGTGTGCCCCAAACACTTCCTCACCCAGGGTCTCTGGTCTGGATGCTGGGACAGCCGTGGACATGTACAAAAGTGTGCATTTTTTAGAGGACATTAGTATATGGATGTGCATGTGGGTGTGCACATAGATGTGGAGTATGAGCACATGCATGTTCGTGATGAGGGCAGAGGCTGAATTGCTGTTTCTTCTAGCCCAGTTTCAAGCTGATCGAGTGAGCCAGGACAGACTCCTCCCTCCCTCTGAGGGCCTCTCCCAGGAGTCAGAGCTGGAAATTCTGGGACCATCAGCCATCATGCCCTGAAGGTCAGGCACAGGCTGTGCGATGCTGACACTGGAAGAAACGCTGTACTGGCTCCGCAATGTGAGATAGAACACTGCTTTTGAGCTTCTGGGCTGTTCTCTAGGGAGTCCCCACAGGTGTCTGTTTGGGGGATTTCCTGGAAAGGACATGTTCCCAAACATGCCTCCTCAGCCGTTTCCTTTGTTCCCCCTGCCCTCAGAGGACCGCACTGCTAGGAGGTGGAGGCCCTGACTCAGGCAGGGCCAGGACTGGCCGGATGAGTGTGGGCCAAACCCGGGATGAGCTGGACCCCACCAACTTCCACGGCCCCTGGGAAGCCCTGTCCCGGGCCGGGGGTGCGGAGAGGACGTCTCTCCCGGCGAAGCCCACAGGGAGGTGCTCCCCCGCAGGAGAAGGTGTTGACTGGTTTGCATGTTCCATGGGGACCTGTTAGTCAGCTCAGAGCTCCATGTCAGAACCGACATAGATTCAAGAGGCGATGATTTGCTGACTATCAATGAGAACCTGTGGCCACTGGGTGCCAAGGGTCCTCAGACTCATATTGTGGAAAGCCTCCCAGGACTTCAGTCCCCAAAGTGATGTGAGGCCCTTGCCCCCCAGTCACTGCACCAGAGCCTTTCTCTGTGACCTGGAAGGGCCGTGCTCACAGACTTGGGCCCTGGGGCTCAAGGACTCACTCCCCTGTTGACGGACGGCAGCACTGCGGCAACTGCTGTGTAGGACAGTGTGATGTCTGCTCAGTGTCCCTGTGGGCCACAGCCAACAAGAGGCCTAACTTTGCCCAGGGCCTCGGGAAGACACCCTCCACCTCCCATCAGGGTGGAGGCACAGGTGGCCCAACAGGCAGACCACACTGAACACCCACCAGCTGTACTCTGTCCCTGGAAACGAGGGTCCACAGCTGGGCAGACCTGGGATATGCTTGCCTGGTGCACACAGGCAGCGTCTGTGTGGCAAGATCTGAGACAGGACACAGACCCCCAGCAGGTGGCTCCAGAGGTGAGGTCAGAAGGACAACAGACCTGCGGGGGGGGGGGGGGGGGGGCGCCGAAGGCGCTGCCTCCATTTTCCTGTCTGTAGGATGAGCCGATCCTGTGCTTCCTGCGACAGCCACACACCATCACATCCGCTCGGAGAACTATTTTTAACTGATTTGTGGATTTCTTCGATGAGGAAGACATCAACTTCTGTTTCAGTCTGTCTTACAGGAAAATGTTGCAACTGTGCTCAGCTCAGCAACATGAATCACCCGTCTCGACTCCAAAGTCCTATCAAAATTAATGAGGCTGGAAGTGGGAGGCAGCTCTGATGCCACTCATGTTGAAGAGGAGGAAACTCGAGTTATAGCCTCTCATAGACTTCCACACGCCCGCTGCTGAGCCCCAGCACAGACCACAGCCATGTCAGGAGCTCCCCGCTCCATCCTTCAGCCCTGGGGGTGCTCAGGGGTCCAGGGGCGGTCATACCCTGCAGCGCCCATCCTTAAGGGGAGGGTCTCTGGAGGACACTGGGTGGCCAGCACACCCTCTCCTCTTTGGGGAAGGGCCCATGGTTCCTGCCCCTGATGGAGCTCCACCCCTGGAGTGGCCGGGGAGGGTCCTGACTCTGTCCCCACCACTCACCAGCCAAGCTCCCTCCCACTCACTGGGCCTCTGCTTCTCTCATGTTTCATTGTCTTTTCTTTCTTTTTTAATCCTCACCCAAGGATATTTTTTCCATTGATTTTTAGAGAGACTGGAAGAGAGAGGGAAAGACAGAGAGAAACATCAATGTGAGAGAAGCTCATCAATTAGTTACCTCCTGCATACTCCCCGACCAGGGCCCAGGGCCGGGGAAGAGCTTGTAACTAAAGTACATGCCCTTGACGGGAATTGAACCTGGGAGCCACTGAACCAAACTGGCCAGGGTTCTCACGGTGCTTAACCTCTCTCCTCACACTCTGACCCAGAAGCACAGCCGGACTCCCTGATAGGCGTCCTCTGGTGAGCAGCAGGCTGAGAGCAGCTGGTAAATGGCAGAGGAGAAGCAGGAAGAAGCAGAGCTGTGTGCCCAGGGCCTGAGTGCAGGACCAGGGTCAGGGGGGACAGGCAAGGAGCAGGGTGGAAGAAAGGGGTCGGCCACACAAAGGGAACTTGTCAGGAAGTTGTGCTTCCAGCCCCAGAACTCAGCCCCCAGGGCCCTTGCGTGGCCTGGCCTGGCCTGGCCTATGGGGAAGGGACCCCTTTTCCGTGCAGGCAGGTGCTACTGCCCACCTTTCTCAGGTGAAAGGCTGAGATTCAGAGACGTGGGCCAGAGCCCCACAAGCAGCCCATCTCCACTCTCAGATCAGAGTTCCCTTCCAGCAAAAGCCCACTGCCAGCATCCAGGGTATCACCGACCAGTCTGCCTGGCTGGGCATGACCTCCTGAGGCAGTTTCCTCCTCAGAAGCCTCCACCCTGAGGTCATCTCTGTCCTGAAGTCACCAGGGTGAGGGGGCCTTGCCAAACACAGGTGTTGGCCTCACTCCAAGCAAGTTCCCAGGAAGCTGTGGGGTTCCTCCCTGCTCCCAGCCCCACTCTCACCTCTCCTTGAGAAGAAGCAGGAGGAGGTAAGGGCCCAGGGCCTGACATTGCTTGGAGGCCAGGAGACCCCCAGGGCCTGGCACAGGCTCTGTCAGGTCCTGGAGCCAGCTCCCCAGCACTTCCCACAGTTTAATCGACAGATGACCCTTTTGGAGAAGAGGAGCATGCGGCTCGGTTGGCTCAGCCAGGGCCAGGCCCTGGGGGGCCAGCAACAGCCATGAGGGCAGGGACTGGACACAGCCCAGGAAGTCGGCTCCAGGGCCTTGCTCTATAATTTGTGTCCTCTGGGGCTCATGAGAGCTAGGATTTGATGTGGAAAGAATGGTTCCACTCTGTCTCACCCCATGCTCCAAAATAAATGCCCATAGATTAGAGATGGGAAGCATCGTTATAAAAGCACTGAAGGGAAGACAAGAATGTATGTGCAGGCCCTCAGGATGTGGGGTGGGGAGGTGAGGGGGACACGCAGATCCAAAGCATGAAAGGAAACCATCAACAGCTGCTGCAGAAAATCTGAGGCTTCTGTGTGATGAGGAAACACCCCTAGAAAGGCTACATGCTGCCCAGCCAGCGTGGCTCAGTGGTTGAGCGTTGACCTACAAGCCAGGTCACGATGGATTCATGGTCAGGCACACACCCAGGCTGTGTTCTCTATCCCCAGTGTGGGGCATGCAGGAGGTAGCTGATCAGTGATTCTTATTGCTGATGTTTTTATCCCTCTCTCCCTCTTCTTCTCTGAGATCAATAAAAAAAAAAAAATAATAAAGATTCCATGTTTGCCAAAACCCTGGAAACAGACCCTTGAAAGGTAAACACAAACACAGATACCCATGGCATAGAAAACGCCACTAATCAGAATAACACCAAAGACCCTGTAGAAAGTGGCAAAGGAGAACAGGAAGAACATTGAACCATCTGAATGAGCAATCTCCACATGAACCATACAAGTAAGAAGCCGAAAGCATTTTCTGACAAGTGCTGGTCAGAACAGCCTCTGGGAGGTGATGGGAGCCTCCAGAGTATCTGTCCCCAGAAACAGCCCCTGAGGCACCAAGCCTGGGCTTTCACTGTAAGGGGAGATGTGGAGAACTCACACCCCTAAGGCCGCCCTGGGGCAGGCCCTTCCTCTGGGCCACTCAGCTCCCAGCCCCTTGCTGAGCAGCCAGGGGAGGCAGGGAAACTCCTGCCTGTGTCTGGCTGCCCTGGATCCTCATGTCTCCTCCCTGTAGACTTCCCTTGGGCAAAAATAGGTCACTGTGGGTCCCCATCCCCGATGTTATAGACCTTCCTGGAGAGCACCTCCTCCAAGCCTGGCCAGGCCTTCTGCAGCCTCAGCTGGATTCTCATAGGACCTGACGAGGAATGAGGCCAGAGGCGGCAGACCAGGGAGGTCACAAACCACAGGGCCAGCAGACCCTGAGGGGGTGGCTCAGGGCACAACCCCCCTTGTGCTCTGCAGGAGCCCTCATCTGGCCACGCCCCTGGGGGGGGGGTGAGCCAGCCCCTCTGCCTCTGGTACCTCCTCCCCCTCGTCCCTCTAGGGCAGGGCTCTGCGTGGGCAGCTCTGGCCCTTCTCTCTGGGACAACTGGGAGTCTCCAAGAGCCACGGCCCCTGGTGTGTGCATGACTTTGGAATGAATTGCAGTGACTCTGCCTTCCGGAGAGTTCCATCTCTGATTTATATGCTCCATCAGCCAGTTATTTGATCCAGATGCCTATGAAGCACTCTGTGCAGCAGAATGTCCTGCACGGGGGCGGTGGCCGGGCAGGGTTCCCGGCTCATGAATCAGGGAGCAGGGTCTGAGGGAGAATGAACCCCTTTCCCAGGAAACATGGGACTTGTTCCAGGTGCTTTTCCCACCCCCGGGACTGGGGCTCCAGGGAGGCTGCAGAGGTGGGGAGTGGGAGGGAGCAATGGGCTGCGTACAGCCGAGGGCGTGGGATCGGGACACCCCAGCCTTCCTCCTGAACCCCAGGACCAGGAGGACAGACCAGTCCAGGAAGGGCCCTCTGTCCACAAGGGAGTGCTCAGGGGCTGCTGAATGTGGGGGAGCCCAGGGGGCACTTAGGAGCTGGGCCACCTCTGGCCCTCGAGCTTCCCTTGGGGGGTTACACGTTCTGTGGGAACAGCCTCCACTCCTGCTCTTCCCTCGGAATCCACCCTCGACCACAGAACACTAAAAGGATGGAGGTGTCAGTCTTGGTCCTGCAGGACACCCCTGTGCAGAGGCTGCTGTGGGAAGGGGCGGCCCACGTCTCCAGGACAAGCAGTTGGGGGAGGGTTTCGATCCCAGCCAACCTGCTAGTTCTCATGGTAGATGAACAGTTTTTTATTTCAGGATCTTCATGTGTTCAAACAGGAAATGAAGTATGTGAGACAGAGTGCCCCACACACACACACTCACAGAGCAGCAGGCTCCTCCTGTGGCCTCCATCCCACCCACCCCCAAACTGTCCAGGGGGACCAAGTACGGCCCAGGCCCTGTGTTCTTGGGATGCTTTTTCTCAGAAACATTTACTACATGCACACCCCACCACAGGTATGTAAGCATGAACATGCATGCTTCAAACATGCAAAAGTGCTGTGTGTGCTATCAGAACATGTGGTAAAGAGGAGGCATATGGAGCTCAGTTCTGACCAGAGCTTGTGCACAGAGCATCGGACCTCTCCAGGCCAGATCCTCACACAGCCAACAAACAAGGAACACAGCCATGAGCAGCCTCAGAAAGCTCCTCTGGATGAAAAGAAGGAGGGGCAGGGGGCATGCAACCCAGACAGGGGCCCAGCAGCTACAGGCTGGGTGAGGTTTGGTCCAGGTGGGTGCAGTGCCTCCAAGGACTGAGGGGGTGAGCATGCACATAGCATGGTGGAGGGTTGAATGAACAGATGATAGACTGGGTGATGGATGGTGAGATGACATCCCTCTGGCCTTCACCATGGCCCCTGGGAAAACAGTCCCACCTCTCCCCTTCCTCCTCGTAGTGCCCGGATCCTCTCCAAGCTGGCTTTCATCTCTAGTCCACCAACAAGGCATTGGCTGACCGCCCCTCTGCTCAATCAAGGGAAATTCTCAGTCTCATCAGGATGGTCAACAACCTCCAACCCAGAGTGACCCTTCCTTCAGGAAGGACCTCCTTCTTCCTGCCACTCCTGGCCACGCCGTGAGGCCCACGTTCTGCGTCCTGATGGCTGTCCCCCCTCACTGTCCCTGGCTGGTCCTATGAATCCTGTGGCCCCTGGGTTAGTTTTCTGTTGCTGTTATAACAGTGTCCCCTACAGCCTGGAGGTCAGGAGACCCCATCCGAATGTCAAAAAATGGACATTCTCCCGAGATTCACTTATTGCCTCATCTTCCAATCAGCAAGGCCATCACTTTGCTTCCATCCCTGTCCCCTCTGAGTGACATGACTTCTCCCTCTAGAACCCAGGCCACCTGGGAAACCTGGGACAATCTTCTCACCTGAAAAATCCTTCATGTAACCGCACTGCTCCTCCCCCTGCCCAGAAGGTAACCTGTTTACAGGTTTTGGGGGATTATGGTGGTGATATCTTTGGGTGCCATTATTCTGTTGACTGCAGTCTGGTCTCTAGCCTCCAAAATTACAAAAGTCTTATATGTCAATTACAGTCATGCCACCCCACTATCTCCAAATCTTAGAAATTACAGTATCAAGTCAACCCCCCCCCCAAAAAAAAAAACACCCTCTCATCTAATCAATTCAAAAGTCCCAAATCTTATCAACTGAATAATTTAAGTTCATGTGGGTGAGGCTCTGGGTAGAATCCATCCTGGTGTATAATTCCTCTCCACCTGTGACCCCGCCTGCAGCTTCTGTGCCTGACACCACAAAAAGAGTGAGAAGCAAACCTTTTCCCTGAGCCGCTAGCACTGGTAAGGCCATGGGCTGCGCAGTGTTGTTGCAGTGAGAGCCGAAGCACAGAGAATTCGGGGCCAAGGTGGTAAGTTGCCGTCTTAAGACCTAAAATGCATGCCACTGGCTGAAAGGCTGGGAGGTGAAAAACCTGCTGTAAAAAGTTGGGAAATGGCAAGTTGTGTTATGTAATGGGGAGGGGGGGGGGGAAGCAAAAGTCACTCAAACAGATTCCTGCAACCACCCGGAAAACAGGAAACACACCTCCTGCAATCTGGTTTTGCGTGAAGAGCTTTCCAAGCAAAATATCACGAGAACAAATTGGTAGCGAGCCCTTCATTTGAGAAAGCACCTCCCGGGAAAAGAAGCTCAGAGAGGAATGGGCAAACTTGCAGCAGCGTTGAGAGGGGAAATGAGAGCCCAGGAAATTTAGCACGTAAAGGGCTGAAATTAGGGACTGTTTGCTCAGTTGATAACGAGTAACATCGAGGAGCGCCTCAAGGATCTGGCTGCTCAGGACAGCATCCTTGAACGGCTGCTGGTCAGCACCAGGGCTGCTAGTGGCAGCTCTCGAGGCTGCAGAGGCTCCCCAAGGTGGGTTCCCTTTGCAGTCTCGGGACTTCTGCCTTCCTGCACTGTCTGTGTTTTCAGAAATTGGAACAGCCCTTAGCAGCCACCCTGTGGGTCATCCTGTTATGAAGGAAACACACAGAGGGAAAGGGAGTGTGAGTTCACACAGACAATAAACAGTGGTGTGCCAGCAGGAAGCATGCCATGCAGGGAGGCAAGAGCCGCTGCCCGCAGACACCAGCCTCTGCCCTGAGCTCACCCTCGTCAGTTTCTGTTCTCTGCCAACAGACTTTTTCAAACACGCCTTGGTCAGGTTGCAGGATGGGGCAGAGGGCCCTTTACCCTCTAAGCCCACCCTTCTTTTTGTAAAACAAACATGTATTTATTGATCTTAGAGAGAGAGGAAAAGAGGAGGGAGAGGGAAACATTGATGAGAGAGAAACATCAGTGGGTTGCCTCCTGCACCTCCCCTCATTAGGATCCAGCCCAAAACATGGGCATGCGACCTAACTGGGAATCAAACTGGTGACCTCTCGGTGCCAGGGACAATGCTCAACCAACTGAACCACACCGGTCAGGGCTGTCCTTCACTCTTGTGAGGGGGCCTTCCTTGGCCTTGGCCCCTAGGACCGGTGCCAGGCCCCCCGGACCCCTCTCATTTGCCTGCCCTGCCCTGTGAGAGGGCTCATCCCGGGGAGGGAGGTGCTGTAGAAGCTGTGCTCCTGCCTTTCTCCTGAGAAAGGCTGCATGGTCAGCAGAAGAAAGTCTGGAATGTGGAGCCAAGTCCGTTCACTGCTCAGCTGTGTGGCCCTGACTTTTCTGAGTTACCTAACCGCTGAGTCCCATCATCCATGACTGTGAACCAGAACTACTGCTATGGCCAGTCCTGAGATGGGGAGGGTGAGGGAGACGGTGTGTTCTCCAGAAGACGGCTGAGCAGTTCCTGAAAAGCCTCACCGGTGGCGACGGTGGGAGCCCAGGATGAGGAGACAGTGAGGACGATGATGGACCCTCTGCCACATTGATGTCCCTGATGTGGTGGCTGGGAATGTGCCACCTCGGTCAATGTCACGGAAGTCCTGACACACGACCCCCGGCATTTCCAAAGCGACGTGCTGTGCCAGAGGAAAAGCAGGCACCTCAGAAACTAGTGGGTCTCAGGCTGAACCCAAAGACGGGCACCAGCAGGAATGAGGCAGGACGGCGTGGGACCAAAAGAGGAAGAGGCCAAAGGTCAGCTGCTTTGTCAGCAGCCCTGTGGTCACGGTAGAGCCGGCCTCTCCCTTTGCTTGGAAAAAAAGAGTTTTAAATCAGTTTGGATGTCAGCAATGCAAATTTTTTTCAACATTTATCTTTTGCATACCAAATCTACTTCTCCCTGCCACAGCACAAGAAACTTTTGTCCAAATTTTTGCAATTTCCAGTGGAAGCAGATACAACTTAGCTTGATCAGATGTTTCTTTTCCTGGGGTTTTATTCTTCTAATGGGCATCACCCACCCGCCCTGTGACTCCCTCTGGGCTCCCACCCTCAGAGGGGCGTCTGGATATTGGACACCCCCACTCCCTGCCAGTCCCTCCCCAGCTCCAGGCATCACCCACCCAGCTCCCACCCACCCTGCAGGTGTTGTTGGGTCTAACTCTAATCCCTCTGACAACCCCAGAGGCTGAGGTTTGAGATTTTGCTGGTTGGCCCTTCTGCACAGGACCTGTTCATACCAGCTCCCATTTCGCAGGGGGCTCCTGTCTTCTTCATTAAAAAAATATTTTTTAATTGATTTAAGAGCGACGAAGGGAAAGGAGAGATAAAAACATCAACGATGAGAGAGAATCGTTGATCAGCTGCCTCCCGCATGCCCCATCCTGAAGATTGAGCCCGCCACCCAGGCATGTACCCTTGACCAGAATTGAACTTGGGACCCTTAAGTCCAAAGGCCAACACTATCCACTGAACAAAACTGGCTAGGGCCCCTGTCTTTTTCTAGTAGGCAGGAAAGAGTTTCTTGCATGTTCCAGATATTGGTCCATCATTGGTTTGGGAAGTTGTTGATGTCTTAGCTCCATCTGTCTTGGTTAGAGTTAATTTGGAGACAGTACTGCATAATGGTCCCATTTGGTCCCCAGGAGGCACCGCCCACTTGGCAGGTGAGGAATGCAAGCTCAGAGAGACTCAGCACCTACCCGGTGCCCAGGTGTTTGTCTGGAAGCTGAGTCCAGACCGGGAGTGAGTGTGTGTGTATGGGGGGGGGGGGGGGGGGCGCCCCACTAGTCCTGGCCCTACCCTTCTCCGTAGGACTCAACTACACATTGGTCTCCCAAACGCGCGGTCGGTACAGGAAGCTCCTTTGGTGTGAGGTGTGTGGAATCAGTGCTTGTGGGATTTTCAGTCTGGGCGTCATAAAAGGGGCTTTTGTGTTCCTTAAAAAGCCCAAAAGGTTCAATTCAGTGAAAACACTTTAAAATGTTCTGCCTGGTGTCATGTGACTGCATGACCAAGTGTTTCATTTTTCATCCTGACATTGCAGCCTCAGTGACCTACCCAGCAGGCCAAGGCACCCTGGGGTTGCACTGGAGGCTGCTCCCCCACCCCCATCCCCTGCCGTCCCCGGAGAGTAGGGCATCAGTGTGCAAAGGCGCTCTCTCCGGGCAGAGTCCAGGCTGTACCCAACGACCTCCCCGCCGTTACGACAAGGCTTTGGAGCCAGAGCTCCAGTGAATCCCCTGGGAGCCTTCTTGCTTTGCAATGTTGCTCCCCCTCTGTGCCCTCGCCCACAGCCTGGCCACCACGTGGGTCCTGATCCCACAGTGTGTGCCTGGGGCAGTGGGCAGCCAGGCATGGCTTTTATGGGAGAAAAGGAACTTTCTGAACAAACTTGAGCCCCTGGGGCCCCTGAGCAAGACGGAGCAAGGACAGGGCCCTTCGGGGCCTCAGAGCCAAAACCAGCCCAGTGTCCTGTTTTCCACAAGGCTGGCTCTCAAAAACAGGGTCACCTCCCGGAAAGTAAATGTTTTCCACACGCTGACAACATGAAATACTGAGTCTGGCACCTGGGCCTGCAATGCTCAGACCCCGAGAATAAAAGAAGAACGAGGAGGGAGCTTGCATGGACAGCAGAGCCCAGCCAGCACCAGGCGCCAAGCACAGCTCGCAGAGGGTGTTTGTCAGCCAGCTGTTAAAAACCTTTTAATAATAAAAACCATAACACCTTCCAAGGAGGAGGAGAGAGATGCACCAGGAGGAAGTTGGAAAGACTCAACCCCATTTATCCTCATGAGAGAGAGAGAGAGAGAGAGAGAGAGAGAGAGAGAGAGAGAGAGAAGGGAACCCACATAGCCGTGAGGGCTTCAGGCAGGAACCCTCTGAAAGCTGCCTCTGTCCCCAGCAGCATCCAGCCAGAGGGGATTCACAGGCCCACACACCTGCTGGGCACGCACCTGAGCACCTGTCAGACCTCAGCCTGCCTGACACGTCCCCTCCACGATATTCCCACCAACTCCCACACCCAGGGCACAGTGAGGGGCCTGGAAACCCTGGTCCCCCTGACTTTACCCCAGGCTCCACGAGACCGTGGGCGGGTCCCTGTCTCTGAAGCTGAACTCACAGAGCTGCTGGGGCTGAGAGGGAAGGCCCGGCCGTGGGGTCTTGCTCGCCAGAGCACTCGGAAAACGTGTCTCAACGCCTCTCTCGTCCGTAGCTCAGGCCAAACCCAGATTTCTTTGGCCGAAACCCTCCTCACCTCCACCCATCACCGTGTCAACCCACGTGCCTCCCAGAAATGAAATCCACATGTTTCTGAATCATCTGTACTTCCGTCGGCCAGAGAGAGCACGGAGCGGGCTGGTCCCCGAGGCGCCTTCCCAGCCTCCTGCCGGCCCCTCCAGCCTGGGCGCTGAGGACAGGAAGAGCCTGTGGCACGGCACTCGGTAGCTTCCAGAGAGGCCCCAGAGTAGCTATGACAAAGGTCCCATGTCTCATGGCCACAGGACGTGAGTGTCCAGAACCCACGGCAAGCAGCAGCCCGAGGATAACTGGCCTGGCCAAGGGTTAAGACAAACCAGCCTGCACTTCTCTGTGATCAAGTGTAAAGCGAACTTGTCTTTCCCAATATGTGCTGAGCAGCTGCAACACTCGGGAGTGGCCTGGCACTGCCGCCCGCAGGTGCAAGAGATTGTGGGCAAACCAGAGCCTGTACCCCACCCAGGACTATGGCAAGCAGGATTAGATCACTGCTAAAACCCCAAAACCCAAAGGGTTAGGGTTAGGGTTAGGGTTAGGGTAAGGGTTAGGATTAGGGGGTGGGGGCAGGACACGTCCTCTCAGGCCTGGAAGGACCGGCTGCAGCTCAGCATAGCCAGAATGTGGGGTCCAGGCCCCCAGAGTCCCCTCCCCCGAGAGGAGGTGTCTGAGTAGCTGTGAGGTCTTCCCTGGGGGCACCAGTGCTGGCCCAGCCTCATCCTCTCAGGCCCCTTTAGCGCCCAGTGGCGGCTGGGGCCTTGTCTACGTCCTTCTCGTGCCTCTTTCTCTGCCGACCACTTCCTCTTTGACATACTCCCTGGTATCGTCATTTCACACAGAGGCTGCACACCGTGTACCGCTTTCAGGATTATGTGAACTGTTTTAAAGATGTGCATATGTTACAAAAAGGACCAAGTGGACAGTAAGCCAAGTCACTCGTGTGCCCTGCCCTGTGGAGCTGACTGTGTGAGCTGCTGTCCCCTACAGGAGCGGGTCCCTCTGTGCCTGTGCCCAGGGCCCTGGACCAGAGCAGCCAAAGCCTTCATGTCACTGTCCAGCCACTGGAGATTTTACTAACAAGCCCCTGCATTGCAAGACCAGCCCTCGGCTGCTCTGGGAACAAAGTCTCTTTGGACGTGGACCCCAGCCCTGGTGCCACAGAATCTGACAACTTCAGGCGAAGGGCTTCCATTCAGAAGTGTCCTCTCTCACCACCTTGTTTCTCATCATTAGAGATTCATTCCTTCGGCTTAGAATGCCATTAATACTTTCCTATGACATGCAGGTCTCTGGATGAGGAGGGCACCAGTGTGTTATCAAGTACCAGCCCCTCCATGGGCTCAGTGTCAGTTTGGCTGACACTGTGCCACAGAGAGGGGTGCCCAGTGCAGAGACAAGAGGAATGGACAGGAGGAAGCCAATGGTCAGTGCAGAATGGTGAGCACAATAGACACCTTTGAGGTCACAGAGAAACCTGCTCTAGGAAGGAGACAAGCCGGGTAGAGCTGAGAGAGCCTGTGCAGCCCAGCCCCCCAGAAATCACCACAAGGCATCTGCATGGCCTGAGGCTGCCGAGACTCCCCAGGGGCCCTCGCTCAGCTGACAGGAGGTCACGGCCCACGTGGCGCGGCCACAGAGGCATCAGGCCGCAGCTGCGTCTCCCAGCGCGTCTCCCTGGGCACATCTGCGAGCCAATGGGGAGGGTTGCCAAGGGCAGAGGAGGGCGGGCTGAGTGCGGAGTGCTGAGTGCTTCCATGCAGCCAAAACAAACCACGTGTGCGTTGCATAACCCACCCAGCCAGTCTGAGAGGCCCTCTGCTCGGCTCTGGGATGCAGAGCAATGACCCAGGTGCCCGCCCCTTCCCCGGCCCTGCCCGGCAGGCAGGACACGGGGGTGCCCCTCTGTGGCTCCCACTCAAAGGGGTTGGTCTCTTGCCTCAGCACCCACTAAATTCTTCTTTCTTTGTTCTCTGTGCAAGGATTTCCTGAGCCTCCAGCCTGTCAGTGTCTGGGAAGTGGCAGAGGGGGTTGGGCAGAAGCAGGAATCCTGGCCCCTTTCCCCCACAGGCCTGACGGGGTCCAGGAGCCAGTGGTTTGGGACACAGCACCCACCCAGCTGGGGCCTCACCTTTTCAAGGCCTTTGCACCCCCAGCTGACCCAACCTCACTCCAGACAGCATCTGCCCTCAGCACCCCCTCAAGGGCCCGCCGGCTGCCCACCTCACCTTAGAGGCCTGAGTCGACTGTGAACTGGATCCCCAGGCAGAGGAACCGAACAACACCTTCTCTACTTATGACCCAGAGAACCACAAGCCATGACCGCAGCGAGCTCAACGGCCCTGGGCCTGCTCAGCAGGAGTGACCTCTGGGGACAGACCCTGGAGAGGCCTGTGGCTCTCCACCGGAGGGCACCTGCCCACCCTGAATTTCACAGCTGTAGGAACTGAGGCAGAGACACTGTCTCTCAGGAGCAGCCCAGCAGAGAGCAAGGAAGGCTAGAGGGAGAGCATGGGGGGGCCAGGGAGGGAAAGGCAAGAATGGGCTGCAGCCATCCCTTCCCTCCATGTCCAACCTCCTTCCAACCCTCCCAGTGGATGGTGGCAAAACATCTCCTCCCTTAGGTACTCCCAGCATTTACAAAAAACTGATGTCACCCCATTCAATGCCAAAGAGCAAACACTTACTCAACAAGCATTGAATACTTAGCCTGTGACCGCACAGAACAAGGCAGGAACCTCTGCGGGTGTGCAGAGCCTGCGCCTGAGGGAGGACCTGGGCCCAGAGAACCTGCTCTGGACGGGCTCCCTGCTGGTGTGAGGTGGTGAGACCCACAGGAGGGAGGGGAAACTCTCAGGGACTTCCCAGGGCATTAGGAGCGGATCCAGGAGGGTCCAGGAGGGACTGGTGCCAGCTTTTCTTCTCCCCCAGGATCCAGAAAGTGTGGGCACGGGGGATGGGGGTGGGGGGGCGCCCCCGACCCCGGGCTCCATGCTGTGGCCTCAGCAGAGATGGGTGGACACTGGAGGGTCAGAGGCTAGCGGACTGGCTGTGGCCAGAGGAGGCTCTGTCTCAGTTAACCCATTATAAAACCAAGTGTGAAGAAGAAACAGCTACCCGCTCCCAATCTGCTATCCCCCAATCCCACCATCCCAGAGGACCAGGGTGCTATTTCAGCCCATTTCCTTGCCTTTGCCCACATGTGAGAAGGTGGAGGAGCAGCTCCCTGTAGTTTTACGTAACCTGCTGAGTCATCGCTACATTCAGTGCAGTGTGGAGGCCTTAAGGCAGTTTTGCACATTTTAACAAGTGTGTTCACTGCTGGTGACCACCCATCCACACACAGACGCTTCCCTGCCCCGTGGCTGCCTGCCCACCCCCCCTCCACCCCCCACCCCCCCGCCAGGACCTCTGATCTTCCCTGGAGACGGTTGCAGCATCTCCCGTGTGCAGACCCCTTCCTCCACCTGCGGGGCACCTGCTGCACGATAATGCCCCTCCTCCACCCTCTGGGCAGTTCCTTCCGAGAGCCCACAGAGAGCCAGGCCAGGCTGGGATCAGGGATAAGAAACACAGCGGCAATGCCTGCCCTCCCGGAGCTGATGATGCGGAGGAGGCGTGAGGATCTCGGCTCGTGCCGGGCACCTGAAGGTCTCCTTTTCTCCTGATTGTGGACAGCGCCGTGAGGATTCATTGGTAATAAATCCTGTGCACCTCTCTTTTCTTGGGGTGGCAGATCAAGAGTAGGAGATGTGGACTAAAGGGGCCACATGCTACCCTGACAGCTCAGGGGAGGCCTGCATGGCAGTCGTGCAAACTCAGAGACCTCAAGTCACCACAAAGGATGGTCTGAAATTAAACTTTAACTAAAAGCAGTTGTGGTGGGTAGTTACATCCTAGGCCAGTATCTTCACTGACAAGGTCAGCCTTTATCTTCACGGAGCTTATCTGTCTTTTTGCCTCTATGAAAACATGCCCTTGAAGTGTCTGGGTAACTTCCCTTTTTCTAGACCCCTTGGGGCACAACCTAATGAGCCTGGGCACCAGGAGCGAGACCACAAATTCCTCCATTGTTGTGTTAACCATCTAAGTGTGTGTCTATCATTTTACTTTTTATCCAATCCCAGGGGTTTTCCTGCCTTGCTTCCTCCCACCTCTCTAGTCTATCACTGGTGGGTTTCATGTAATCCACGCACGTCCCTTTCCTTTGATTGCGACATATAAATACAGACGTACCAAAAATTCTCCGGGAGCATTATTTCAGTTCGTTGAGGTTCTGCTTCCTGGCAATCGTCGACAGTTTGGCTCAGATAAACTTGCAGAAATTCTTCGCAGGTTTAGTGGGTTTTCACATTAACGGAGGAACAGGTCCAAAGGCAGCACTTTCTCAAGGACAGCCCAGGGGGTGACGGGCCCGGCTTCAGGTCTGCTGGTGTTTCCCTGATGACCGGTGAGGCTGTTTGCATGTCTGTATGGTCGTCTGGGCGTTCACAGCTTGTCTGTGACCTTGGCCCATTTGCCTGTCGAGGTGCCTGCGGGAGGTTCCCAGGACTGCAGCCCACAGCAGAGCGGGTCTCCATTCCCCAGGACTGGTGACAAGGTCTCTGCTGAACCCAGTCCCGGGCCCCAGGGTTCCTGCATTCCTCCTGTGCCACCGGTCCAGCTTAATGGTGAGGTGCACCACCTGCTCCAGGTCCAGGGACCACCCACAAAGAACGAGTCTGCCCCCGTGGAGACCGTGAGCACAAAGCGGAGCGACGTGTGCAGATCGGCCCTCAGGCCGTGGGGCAGCTGAGAACTCACTGAGCTTTAAGCCGAGAGCCCAGGGTTTGGGCGCCGGACTCTCCCCCATGTGAGCCACCCGGTGGGAACTGCTGGGTGATGGATTGTCAACAGCTGGAGGATCAGGCCTCACGCGCTCAGAGCTGCCAGTCCATCGCAGAATCCACATGTTTAATAAACAGCCGGTGAATCAGGATGTGGGCAGAAGAAAGGAGCAGGGAGAGCCGCCCCCAGATCCACGTGGAACCAGGGGGAGGGGGCGGGGGAGGAACCAGTGAGCAGCAGTTCCCAGGCTCCCAGCGCCACGCTGAAATCCAGAACCCGCCGGAAAGGACACGGATCTGGGCCGCCCACCTCCCCTGACAGGTGTCTCCCTCCTACGCCCTGCCCTGTCCCAGAGTAGCCGGAGGACACCCGGGCAGATGCACCCAGTGCCCCACGTGTGCGCGCGCACACACACACACACACACACACGCACACACACACACACACGCACACACACACACACACACACGCACACACACACACGCACGCACGCACGCACACGCACACACACGCACACACACACGCACACACACACGCACACGCACACACACACACACACGCACACACACGCACACACACACACACACAGTGGTTCGTCATAAACGCTAGTGTACAGGATGGGTTAGAGGGCACTGGGCCAGAATGGGAAGCTGGAACCTGGGTGGTACCCCTCATAACCACCCCCACCCCCCTCATACTGGGTCCTCCTCCATCCAGGGGGCTCCATGTCCTGGGCAGTGTGTCCCTGAGCCTCTGGGTGATGTGAGGACCCTTGGAGGAAGGAGAGGCCACAGGGGAAGGGATCAGAGAGGAGCTTCCCAAAGAAGGGCAATGGGGAGTCACAAACATCCTAATGGCAGGATCAGACTGAGAGCTGGGGAATGAGGGCCTCTCTGCTGGGCAGGGCGGGAGGCCTCAGGACAGGAGAGGCCTTGGGCAGGGAGAAGGGAGCGTGGCTGAACAAACACACCCTCAGAGTCGGGATGTAATGCTGAGCAGTGTCTTTGCTCTGCTGTGACCATTCCATTTAACCCTTCCCCCCTTGTTCTCAATTCCCCTTGTGCTCTATGCCACAAAACCCTGTCACCAGGTCTACTGACCTGCCCCCCCCTTCCTCCACCCCCCACTGGGATGTGGGCTTGAGGAAGGTGGATGATGGTCCCAAGCTCCTGGAGACTTCCTGGTGCACAGTAGGTGCCCATAAACACCAGCGAGCGAGTGAGTGAGTGAGTGAGTGAGTGAGTGAGGAGAGGAAGGCTCCCAGGGTATCAGGGTATCGGGGTATTGGGGTGTTGAGAGGTGGGGCACAGAGCAGGGAGCCCAAGCTGGAGCTCGATGGAATTGGAACTGGCACAGCCAGAGTGCAGATAGGTGATGGTGCCAGGAGCTGGTCACACTTATAAAGCAGTGAATTGGGACCCCTGTCCTAAACCAAACGCAAAGCACTGCTCCCAGATGGGTAAGCTCTCGCAAGTGGACACGAACTCGGAAAGTAGAAGCTCCAAGAGTGCCTTTAGCACTGGGGGGCTGGGAAGGGTTCACTAAGATATGAAAGGGAAATCAGGAGGGAGAAGGCGGACAGATCCCACCACGCCCCATTAAGAACTTCAGAAAGCAAATGGCGGAGTGAAGAAGCACGTCATGACCAAGGGCTCATTCAGGGAAGGCTCAGGGCAGCCCTGATGGGTCCAAGCACAGACCTGGGGTGGCAGGTGGCCAGCAGCCTCCACGAGAGGGCAGGTTCCTTTGACTTCAGAGAAACGCACGATGCACGCACCAGGAGATGACAGGACCGTGGGGCCTGCCAGAGGGTAGAGCCTGGATTCCCCTCAGAGGTGGGCTGAGGCAGAGGGCTTCACTGCAGGGCACCCATGGTTCCCGTACTTCCTGCAGACCGACAACACTGGGGCTTGGGTCAGTTGTTCCTGAGAACTTAGGTGTGAGCACCTGAGGTCCCTTCCTGCTCCCCAAACCCTGAGTTCCCAGCACAAAGGGTGCTTCGGGGCCCCCTTTTCCCCAGGCTGAGACCCCTCCTGCACCCCCCTCCCCAACTTTAGGGAGCAAAGCCAGACACAGCCAACAGACTGTGCCATCTGCGGCAGACCCGATATAGCAGGTGCAAAGGTGGGGAACCCCTCGCAGCTGCTGTGGGGGAAATCACCCAAGAGAAGGGGTGGGGGTGAAATCCTGCCAGACCCAAGGGTATCCCCGTGCCCCATGGGAGGAAGGAGTGCTGGGCTGTGATGGGAGGGCCCCTAGAGGCACCCAGGCAGGGGCCTAACAGGATTCCAGCTTTGCCCCCTGTGAGCCTGTCCTTACCCCAGGCCCAGGGGGCAGTGGCCCCACAGCGACAGACCTGTAGGTCAGACACCCAGGGAGGGAGCTGGACAAGCAGGGCCATCACTTGTGCCCTGGGCAGGACCGAGAGTGTCCAATGGGAAGCATGTCCCCCACCCTGTGCCCATGAGCTCCCACAGCCGTACCTGCTGGGGGTGAAGGGCCATGTCCTTAGGGCCCCTTGTGCCTGCTCTCCTGCCAGTGGGTGTGTGTGCATGTGTGTGTGTGTGTGTGTGTGGCCAGGAGGGCAGGGCTCCCGGATGCCACCCTTGCAGATGTTACCCCAGCTCCAGGGCCAGCTGCTTTCACACATACTTTGGAAATGAGGTATTTAATAATAAAATTTGTGCCCGGAAGACATGCCGAGACAGGGCACGAGAGGGGGTAGGAGGAAGAAGCAAGCCAGGCTGAAGGAGAAGTGGTGAGGGGAAGCAGAACCGAGAGCGCGGGGGAGGCCAGGCCCTCGGTTTCCATGGGCCCCAAGGCAGCACTTTGGGAACATGAGATGACACGGAGCAGAAGCCGGGAGAGGGGCCAGCAGGTGCCAGGAAGTGAGTCCTGAACTCAGTGATGTGTCTGTTCGGCCCTGGCCGGGGTGCTCAGCGGGCAGAGCATTCACCCTCAGACTGAAGGGTCCTGGGTTTGATTCTGGTCCAGGGCACACACCTTGGTTGAAGGCTCAATACGGGGTGCACGCAGGAGGCAAGCAATCGATGTATTTCTCCCACATCACGTTTCTCTCTGTCCCTCCCTCTCCCTTCGACTCTAAAATTCAATGGGAAGTATCCTCGGATGAAGATTAACAAAAAATTTATCCTTTTGGGTCACAATTTGGGAAGAAGTCTTCTGGATAGTGTCATTGATGGGAAGGTGTGGGGGCCGTGAGACAGAGTTCGCTCCCCCAAGTCCTGGTGAGTGAAAATGGGGGTCCCTCCCAAGGTGCAGCCCCTCTCTCCACCCCACCCTCACTCTCCACCCCCCACCCCCAGCTCGGAGCTGGCCACCCCCCCGGAGCTGGCATGGGGCCTTGCGTCAGGGCCCGCTTCTCAGCACAGGTTTCCTGTGGTGGGAAGTGAGGCTGCTCAGGTCGGGGTTTCCCTCTCCAGCCTCCAGTGCCTTCTCATTTGGCCACAGCTTGTGGGGTGCAGTTGCCCACAGGTGCCCCCTGGCCTTGCCCTGTTCCCCCATCTGCAGCTACAGGACTTCGAGCTCCCTTCCTAAGACAGAGCCTAACCTGACAGAAGGAGTTTCTCTCATTCCGAACCCTCCCCAGCTGAGTCCTGGGTCTCCCCCCTCCCTGCCCTGCTGTGCCTGGAGGGGTCCCCTCTTAACTGACCGGCCGGGGTCTCCACACCATATAAAACCTTTGACAGTGATCAGGGGATGCAAACAATAGGGACCACACAGTCCAGAGTGTGCCATCTGCAGCAGACCTGCCACGTGACAACCTCAACACCGAGTATCATCTGAGATCACAGGGCACCGTGTGGGGCTCACGGGGGCACCGTATAGGCTCACGGGACACCATGTGGGGCTCACAGGGGCAGCGCATGGGGATCACGGGGGCGCCGTGTGGGGCTCACTGGGCGCCGTGTGGGGCTCACGGGGCACCGTGTGGGGCTCATGGGGGCAGCGTGTGGGGCTCACGGGGCACCGTGTGGGGCTCACGGGGCAGCGTGTGGGGTTCACGGGGGCAGCATGTGGGGCTCACGGGGCACCGTGTGGGGCTCATGGGGGCACCGTGTGGGGCTCACGGGGCAGCGTGTGGGGCTCACGGGGCAGCGTGTGGGGCTCACGGGGCAGCGTGTGGGGCTCACTGGGCGCCATGTGGGGCTCACGGGGCACCGTGTGGGGCTCACGGGGCACCGTGTGGGGCTCACGGGGCACCGTGTGGGGCTTACGGGGCAGCGTGTGGGGCTCACGGGGCAGCGTGTGGGGCTCATGGAGGCACCATGTGGGGCTCACGGGGCAGCGTGTGGGGCTCACGGGGCAGCGTGTGGGGCTCACTGGGCGCCATGTGGGGCTCACGGGGCACCGTGTGGGGCTCACGGGGCACCGTGTGGGGCTCACGGGGCACCGTGTGGGGCTTACGGGGCAGCGTGTGGGGCTCACGGGGCAGCGTGTGGGGCTCATGGAGGCACCATGTGGGGCTCACGGGGCAGCGTGTGGGGCTCACGGGGCAGCGTGTGGGGCTCACGGGGGCAGCGTGTGGGGCTCACGGGGCAGCGTATGGGGCTCACGGGGGCAGTGTGTGGGGCTCACGGGGGCTCTATGGGACACAGCAGCTGCAATACTCATCTTAGAGAGGAACACGTTTCCAGCGGCGACTCTTTGACCCCAGGATGAGGCTCAGAACAGATCTTCTCCTGCCTCTTCCTTCCCCCTCCCCCCAACCCCAGCCCCAAAACTCTGTATACATGGGGTGCCCCTGCCCCCTCCCTGCTCATGTGGGAACACATGACCAAGGCCTTCCTGGCCACACTGCCTCCTTGAGGGGCGTCATTGACCTGAAAAGAAGCATCTCCTTCTGCCGACTGAGCTACTACCTACAGCAGCAGGGCTGGAGGCTGCCCCGGGCCGGGCGGAGCAGGAGGGTCAAGGGCACGTGGGTTCAGGGCCACTCCTGAGTCGCTAGCACTCACTTTGGTTCAGGGCGAGTCAGCAGGAGGCACACCTCTATTCCATTTCTAAGTCAGGTAATCGGCCTCCTGTTCCCTCACTGCCTGGCCTTGCTTCTCTGTGAGTCTTAGGAGCAGCTGCCTTCCAAAGGTGCGCTGGTCACAGACAGCAGTTTTCGGCACGGGAACTCTCCCCATGGCCCTTCCTGGTCTCCCTTCGTTCCTCCGAATCCCTTGTGCCCCACAGCCTGCCCTCGCCCCCCCCCAACCCCCCCCCCCCCCAGCTCGTCCAAGTGAAGTTGGTTGTCCTCTCCAGAGTCCCTGTCTCTCTCAGTCGAACCTCTCAGAATCTCTGTGCTCCCTTCCCCAGCTCATGCTCAGCGAAGCCCCATGGCTGTGTTTGTCACCTAGAGCTACGCGTGGTTCTCTTTCCTGAAGATATCGGTCTCACGCTGGGAAGAAGCCGTGGGACACGCAGTGTCAGCTCTCTCACCTGCCACCCCAACCTGCTGTGATGAAGCCCCGGATGCAGATGGGTGGGGTAAGCCCCTCTCCGGACCCCCGTGTCCATGGTGACCACAGCACCCTGTCCCGGGGTCAGCCCAGGCCTGCCACCCCCTGCTGCGTGCATTTTGCCCGAGATCAGTAGGGACTGTGGAACGTGCCCTGAGGGGCTGGGGCCTGGACTGTCCAGGACGGCCAGAGGGTGCTGTGACTCAGGCTGTCCTCATCCACCATCCCAAAGCCCTCTCCAGAAACGCCGGTGTCGGCCGGTCAAGAACCCAGGCCCAGACCGGGAGATGCGTAGAGTGGAGTCAGGGTGCAGAGCCTGGCAGAGCCCGTGCCAGCACAGGCGGCAGCTGGAGGTGGGCTCTCCAGAAACTCGGCCACTTCATTTAACACACGCCTGATACACGCCATGGGAGGGCGCCCGATATCTCCCCATCAGAACACACGTCCCCACGTGGCCTCACAGGGCCATTGAGCTCATACAGAATGCAAGGCAGCAGGGGCCTGAGGCCTAAGTACAAGAGACAGAGTCACTTGCTTTATGTAAGAAGTCAACTGATTTTGTCTTTAAAAAAAAAAAAAAAAATCTTATATGGGAGTTACATGCCAATCATATTCAAAACACCATGTTACATGGTGTGGTGCTCCCGGGTTCGATTCCGGTCAAAGGGCATGTGACTTGGTTGCAAGCTCCATCCCACACGGGCCTAATCACATCGATGTCTTTGTCTCACTTCCACTACCTCCAAAAATCAATGAAAAAAATATCCTCAGCTGAAACCGGTTTGGCTAGGTGGTAGAGCATTGGTCTGTGGACTGAAGGGTCCCAAGTTCGATTCCGGTCAAGGGCATGTACACTGGTTGTGGGCACATCCCCGGTAGGGGGTGTGCAAGAGGCAGCTGGTCGATGTTTCTCTCTCATCTACGTTCTCTATCCCTCTCTATCCCTCTCTTCTCCTCTCTGTAAAAAATCAATAAAATACATATTTTTTAAAAATCCTCAGGTGAGGCCGAGATCGGTTTGGCTCAGTAGATAGAGCGTCGGCTTGGGGACTGAAAGGTCCTGGGTTCGATTCCAGTCAAGGGCATGTACCTTGGTTGCGGGCGCATCCCCAGTAGAGGGTGTATGAGAGGCAGCTGATCAATGACTCTCTCTCATCAATGTTTCTATCTCTCTCCCTTCCTCTCTGTACAAAATCAATAAAATATATTTTTTTAAAAATCCTCAGGTGAGGATTAACAAACACACAAAAAAGAAATCAGGCTTAAGATCTGGAAGTTCCCGTGTGTGTTAAGGGCTGGGGGGATGGGGGGGAGCTGGTGGTGAGCAGAGTGGGCAGTGTCCTGGGTGCGGGCCGGAGGGTCTGTCCAGGGTTGCTGAGACCACAGCAGGAAACCCCACCCTGTGCCCGCCCCTCCTTCTCACTTCCCCTTCTGCACGTCCTGTGGTTGAAATGTCAGGCAATTAAGGGAAACTGGAGGGATGATGCAGCCACCCCGGGCGAGGAGGCACTTTCCCCATGAATGGCCCTGTCGGGTGACTGATCCCTGAGAAGCCCGAGGTGGATCCAGGCGGATGGAAGAGATTCGTCGGGGATAGAAAAGGTCCTAACTGCCTCAGCCTCAGCAATTGCATAAAGATTGTTCTAGAATCACTTTCTCCTCCCTTCCCTTCTAACAGAGGGTCCCCAGGGTGTTGGCTGCCCGTGAGGTTTTGTCCACTCCAATAAACCAATCCTGTTACCCGGGGAGCCCTGGGCTTAAAAAGAACCCCAGGCGCCAAGAGAGGGGAGGGTCCCGCAGTGGCTGTAGCTGGGCCCAATGTGCAGACAGGAAGGGCCTGGGCTGCGGCTGAGAGACCCTCCCTGGCCAGCAGAGAGGCTGGGACATCAGATGTTCTCCCAGGAGGTAGGCTGACCCCAAAGGGGGGGGTGGACACCGCTACTCCTGAGGTCTCTGTGTCGGGGGCAAGGGGTGATCAAGGGGGCACTCTGTCTCCACCCAGGATCACAGTCAAACTGCCCACCACACCTCAGCTCTTACGGTCTCAGTCCTTCCCACACGCATTGCTTCCACTGTGTGCTGCTTTCCCCGTGAACAAGCAAACTGAGAACATGCGGAAGTCCTGCCCCCGCCCCTCAGCGTGGCCTCCACACGCCCTGTGTGTACGTTTCTCTATCAGAGCTCCCATCGGCTACGGCAGAACCTCCAGATCTCGCGCGTGATCCCCGCTTCCTTCCTGCGATGCCTTCCTGTGGGCCAGCTGCCCCCTCTGCACCCCACACTGCGATGCTCTTCGTGGCTCTCTTTCTGCCTTTGGGGCCAAGGCGCCCGGCGTGGCTCTCACTGGGTCAGACCCCGGTCCAGGCTTGGAGCAGGAGGTCGCTGCCGGGGTCACAGGCGGCGCTGGTCCCGTGTGGCTGCTGACCAGGCAGCACACCTACAGCGAGAAAAGATACGGGAAAACAATGAGGCAACTTTTCTGAGTCTTGAAAGCTGGGTCCTGACTCAAACTCCGAGTTTGTGAGAGCTGAGAGGTTGTGTAACCAGGAGCCCGAGACTCAGACGGGCAGCCCAGGCGTCGGGTGCCCCGGGGTTCACGGGGAGGTCACTGGGCACGTTCCACAGTCCCTCCTGCCTTGGACGCCTTGTTTACATTCAGACCCCAGGCTCCAGCATTCCTCACATTGCTGGGGATCGGGAGCAGAGACCAGCGTGAAGTCCAAGCACCACCCCATGGGGACATGGCCGGCTGCTGGGGACACGCGGGGGATTTCCTGTACGGGGTGCACACAGGACCTGGAGGGAGGGCCCCCTCACACCACTCAGTCGGGCTGGGAGTGGGGTCCTGGAGGGGCAAGGGCGGTGTTGGCAGGGCTGGCCTGGGGGCAGATGGTCTGTCCGCAGCTTTTCACTGTGGACCCCTGAGACGTCCGCTCACTGTCGCCTCCTCATGGGATATAGGAGGCTCTGGACCCGGTGTGCCAGCGGGTCACACACCCCTCTCCTGGTCTGGGAGCGGGGCACACGTTGTCCCGGTCTTTGGTGTTTCCCCAGATAAAGGGGCCTTGGCAGGAGGGGCAGGGCAGCCCTGGGGGAAGCACCAGACAAGCCACACGGTCATCTGAAATGCTTCTGGCCTGGAGCTCCTGCCCCAGTTCCCTTGCAAGGACCCCGGTGCCAGAGCCCCACATGTGGGGAGCAGCTGAGGATGCTGACGGGAGCCGTGAGGGGACTGAGGCCATGACCCAGCAGGGCCCAGTGTGCCAGGGTCCAGGAAACAACAGATGCAGCCCGGGACCGTGGCCACATCCCACCTGCAGAGAGCACCCAGAGCGGCTCCGGCTGCCGGTCCAGACAGGAACAGGGCAGTGAAAAGGCGATTTCACCTCTAAATGGCTGCGGTCAGACGCACTGCTGGCAGACAGATCCCCCCAAACGCCTTTCCTGCCACACCCCTGGGATCCAGGAAGGCCGGCCCTTGGAGAACTGAGATCGCAGCACTGCCTCCGCACCTCTGGAGGCATCGGCCAGAAAGTTGCTGAGGGAATGAATTGCAACACAGTGAAATCAACAGGCTGTGTGTGCATATTTTCACCACGTGCTTGGTACGCGGCAGGCGTTGGATTAAAGCAGAAATGTGCTGGCGTCAGCAGGAAACATCTGCTGGGCAGCCACCCAGGCCACCAGGGGGGGAACACACCCACGCCGCACCCGCACATGTGGCTACACTGTCCCCGAATCTGCAGCAGGTGGAGCCTGGCACGAACCGGTCTGGGAGGGGCAGCACAGGACTGAGGCTCCTGCAAGAACCTGCGTGTCTGAGGGAGTTTAGGGGGGAAAGACATTGCACCCCATGGGTGAGTGAGGAAGGTCATCTGTGATTTGATAACTCATTTATTCACACACAAAGCATTTCGTAGGACCGCTCTGTGGCCCAGGTCTGCTGGATGCTGCTGGAGATGGAGGCAGCTCTGGGCAGCAGCAATGCTAGGCGTTCAGATCTGGGAAGTGTGGCCAGGGAGGGGGTCCTCTCACAGCAGCTTCTTGTCCCCCTTTTAGTAGAAAACGAAAAACAAAAAACAAAAAACAAAAAACAAAACAAAAACAAAAAAACACTGAAGTTGAGCCCTAGTGGATAGAGTGCCAGTCTGTGGACTGAAGGGTCCCGGGTTCGATTCCAGTCAAAGGTACATGCCTGGGTTGTGGGCTTAATCCCCAGTGTGGGACGAGCAGGAGGCAGCCGATCCACAATCCTCTTTCATTATTGATGTTCTCTCTCTCTCTCCCCTGCTTTGTCTCTGAAATCAATAAAAGTTATTTAAAAAGAAAAAAGAAACTGGAGGTGAGATGGGGAAGAGACTGACGTGGTTCAGCTGAACTTGTACCTGCGTCTGACCCTGTACTCCCGGAAGCCAGTGGCTATCTGACTCCACATGTCTCCTTCATCCAGAACCCCTGTCACAGTCACCGAGACTCACTCCCAGAGTCTCAGGTTAGAGGTCAGCACCAGGCAGGTGCACCGCTGCTTGGGTGTCATTGTTCCCACAGGAGGAAGCAGCCGTCCCAGTTCATCCCCGGGACAACCACAGCGAGACAAGCCGAATGGGGTGTTTGTATGGAACGTGGAGGGTCTGGTCCCATGGGAGGTGGCATTCTGACGGACGCCTGGGCATCCATGTTCATGGGAGCAGCCTGTTCCCAAATGTTCCCAGGTTATGGGGGGTTTTCTGTTGTTGTTGTTTTTAAATGTATTTTTATTGATTTCAGAGAGGAAGGGAGAGGGAGAGAGAGAGATAGGAACATCCATGATGAGAGAGAATCATGGTAGATCAGCTGCCTCCTGCCCACCCCCTATTGAGGATTGAGACAACAACTGGGCATGTGCCTTGGCCAGGAATCGAACCTGCGACCTCTTGGTTCCTGGATCGATGCTCAACGGCTGAGTCACACGACTGGGCACTGTTAGAACTGATGTAAGCTTGTTGGTCCCCACCCTCAAAGAAAAATTAAAAATAAAACAAGCAACTGCAGACATCACCACTGTCGTCACTTCTGAAAAGTGGAGGAAGGAGGAAGGAGGAAGTCTCAGAATGAGGGTGCTGCCCGCTGAGGTGGCGGTCAGCCCCCCTGCCCAGAGTCCCGGTCTGTCCTGCATGCGAAGCAGGCGGGGCCAGGTCAGGGCAGGTCGCCTCCTGGGCTTGTGCTGCGTTCCACCGGGCCTGCTCCCCGCGGTTCCCTCCTCTTCTGCTGCCTCCACACCTCTCTCTCTCTCTCTCTCTCTCTCTCTCTCTTTCTCTCTCTCCCCTCTCTCATCAAACAGCTTCAGGGAGAGAGAATGCACCATAAAATCTCCCATTTAAGAGCATGAGTTGAGTTCATAAGGCCGTGCCAACATCACCGTGACCTCGTTTAAAACCACACAAAAAGGGGGTCGTGCCATCAGCCATCACTCCCAGCTCCGCTGGGCCCTTGGGACCACGGACATGCCACCTGCCTCTGGATGTTCCCTCCCTGAACGTTTCACACATGTGGAATTGTACGACACCGGGCCTCTGGTGACTTCCTCACAGAAAAGGGTGGTTTTTAGCGCCACAGCCTGAGTCAGCACTGAACTCTGGGTGCCTGGACCCTGTTCAGTGAAAACCTAATTGTTCCCACATTCTGGCTGTTGTGACTGATGCCGTGTGCTCTCCTGCCCGTGCCGAGATTGCAGGCAATGGGGGTTCTTGCTCTCATCTGGCTCTGCTCCTACCCACACAGAATCTCTCTCCAGCCCCCTAAACCCCGCCCAGGGTGACACCCCATAACTATCCCCCGGGGCTGGCTGTGATACCCAGAGAGAGAGCCCATGGAGCTGTACAGCCTGAGGCATGGCGAATGGAGGGATTTGACTGGGGGAGGGGGGAGACACGGGTCTCTGTGGGAGCCCCAATTGGCAGAGGAGACAGTGCCTCGGAGGATGGTGGGAGCTGCTTTGCATCTGGGTCCAGACCTGGAGCAGGGTCAGTGCTCCCTCCGTGTTTGCTGTCTGAGTCTTTTCTCAGGCTAGACGCCTCGCTTTTTCCCATTTGGTCAACAAGCCTCTGCTCCCATCACAATTTTCTCTGTGTTTGCCCACCAGCCTGCCCATCAGCTGCCAGAGGACCAACAAAGCCGAGAGGCCACAATGTTCAGGGGCCCTGACGGGTGCCCGCCCCCCACACTCATTCTTCACCCTCCTTCATTTACTCCTGATGCGGGGAATCTGAAGTCTCCATCTCCACAACCTAAGGATCCAGCCCCACAGCAACCCAACAGCTCCCTCCAGCAGATGCAAACGTGGAGCCCCGCAGGGGTCCAGTGCCGTGGAGACGGCCTGTGTTGCCCGGCTACGGCCACCCCAGAGTCCTGGCGGTCGAGGAAGGTTTGCCTCATCGAGGAACATCCTACTTACCACAGTGGCTTGTGGTCACACGGAAGCTCTGAGCCGAGCCCCTTGCCTGGCTCTGCGGCCATCAAGGCCCCTGTGGCAGGCCCCTCCCAGCCCCTGCCCAGCCTGTTCCCAGGTTACTGGGGGTTTTTTTCTGTTGTTGTTGTTTTTAAATGTATTTTTATTGATTTCAGAGAGGAAGGGAGAGGGAGAGAGAGAGAGATAGGAACGTCCATGATGATAGAGAATCATGGTAGATCAGCTGCCTCCTGCCCACCCCCTATTGAGGATTGAGACAGCAACTGGGCATGTGCTTTGGCCAGGAATCGAACCTGCGACCTCTTGGTTCCTGGATCGATGCTCAACGGCTGAGTCACATGACTGGGCACTGTAGGGCTTTCAATGTCACGGTGGAAACACTGGAAGTGGTTCTCACTAACTTTGAATTTGTATGTTCAGAGGAAAGGTCCTGATTTCTGGGTGCCTGGTCTGCTGCAGCTAAAACAGCCAGGGCTTCCCAAGGTAGGGCATGTGGAGAACTACCCAAGCCCCTGGACTCAACCTCCCAAAGGAAAACTGGTCCCTCAGGATGTAGGGCAGCTGGGGGCTGTCTGCCCTGAACTGTCCCTGGGTTAGAAGTGACTCAGGCTCTCACCCACACGCACCCCTCCCCTGTCCACGCCTGGCTGCAGCCCCCTCCTTGGAAACGTTGGCTGCAGCCTGGTCCTCTTGGCCTCCCACGCAGCCCACCCCACACCCGTGAGGCTTACTCACGTCCCAACAGAGGACACCCTCCGCGTGGCTTCCCTGGGCTGCGGCAGACTCGCAGCACTTTTCGTTCTGCACGGGCCTCTCACAGCACGTCAGCTCTGCAGGAGACACAGCGCCGGCAGGGAAAGGATGGCATGTCTCTCTTCATGCTTAACATAGAAAACATAAACCTGTAGAAATAAAACACACCACCTTAAACCTAATGAATTTTACAAAAGACACCACTCCAGCTCCATACCTTTCCCATATCTTGGTCCTCCTCTCATCTTGGCTCTGCTCCTCCCGAGCACCCACGGTGGGAGGGTCAGCCAGATGGGAAGGGGCACCATCCCTGTGGCACTCCTAAACTTTCCTTCTCTCCAGCGTCCAGCAAACAAAGGGGAGGCGTGCAGCCTTCCGTGGCCTGGGATCTGGCCTCAGGGAATTCTGCAGACAGCTTTTTTTTCCCTTTTAGGTAAAATCTGCACATAAAATGAACTATTTTAACCATTTTAAAGTGCACAATTCAGTGACATTTAGTCCATTCACAATGTCGTGCAGCCTCCACCTCTGTCTTGTTTCAAATTACCATCCGCGCCCCAAAAGGAAAGCCTGTGCCGTGGGCAGGCGCTTCCGTCCCCGCTGCAGCACGACAGCTGCCAATCAGCTGCCCCAAGAGCTCCTGCTCCGGTCGCTTCTTATCGGTGGGGTCGCTTGCGCCCTCGTGGCCTTCTGTGTCTGGCTCTTCCCCTGAACATCATGTTCTCTGATCCTGGTGCTGGTGCCCATCTTCCTGGGGCCCAGCAGGCCCATCTTGCGGAGGGGCCATGTTGTGTTTATGGAAGCAGCTGGTTTCACCCCCAAGGTGGGCATGGCCTACCCACCGGCCAGGGAACCGTCCCAATAAGGACCATCCGAGGGTCTTATGAGTCTGACTCCATCATCTGGGCCTGGGCATTGAACTGTTGGCCAATGCGGCCACAGCCACTCCATGGAGGCAGGCGACCCACCAGAGAAAGGAGAGCTGGTGTCGGGCTTCGTGACCGAGGCCATGGAGCTCGTTGGCACTCCAGAGCACGGACTAGACTCTGTCCCTGCTCGGTCCTCGCTCTGCAGATGGGTGAACTGACAGACACTGTATGCTTAGTTACACACACAAAAAATCAGAGCAACATCTTCCTGCGAAAAGTGCAGAAACGTTGACACCGCCCAGGAAAAACGAGGCCCTTCCAGGCAGGTCAGCGGTTTCCATGCGTGACCGTGTTTCCCAGGTGCCGGGAGAAGCGAGGCTGGAGAAGGCATTTGCCTCCTGGGAGCAGGAACACACGCGGGTCACACACCTTCCTGGCACCGGGCCAGACGGCTGGCCAGGGGGCCTTTGCCTCCCTCCTGAGAGCCCCAGAGGCTCCTGGGTCATGTGGGGGGAACACAGCTCGGACCAGCGTCTCTGGAGGAACAGTTCCTCCTCACAGAATGAATGTCCGTCTGTTTCTCACCAGCCTCTGCTCTATGACAGCCTCAGACCCAGCAGCCGCCCTGGGGGGGGCCTGCTGCCCACATGGGGGGCCTGCATTTGAAGTTGCCCTGATCCACATGAATGAGCTTTTTATGGTCCCCCCACGCCAGGCTCAGCCAGAATGTCAAATGGTAATTAGCAGCAGGCCCGCTCTGTCCCTGCCGATGTTATCATCAGACTTCTTGAGTTTCAAAGTGAGCAGCCGACAAGAAACAGTGGGCAGCCTGGCCTCCGCGTTGGGCCTGGTGGGGCTTGAGCTGTCTCAGTCCAGGACGCCCCGGAGTCTGGGCCGAGGATCTGCATGGACTGGACCCTGGGCCCTCACCCTGGTTACAACCACGGCCCTCACCCCCACTCTCCAGGCCCCTGTCACACACACCCACCGCAGTCCTCAACCCTGAGTCTCAGAGATCAGCCACCACGCCCCCTCGGGTAGGCCACTGAGGCGAGCCTCATGTGTACTCCCTGATTCTCATTTCCTCTTCATTAACGTTGAAGTGCTGGGGTCGGGCACAGGCCCATGTCCACACTCTGGCTGTGGTCCTGAAGGGAGGACTGAAGAGAGCCGAGCCGGGCCGGACGCCCAGTCACCGGGATAATGGCCGAGCCTGCGTGGGAATGACAGCAGGACGCTCCTGTCCTCACCCTCTCTCCCCGCATGTCCTTTCCACAGACCACGAGACGGCATTGCATCTTAGACACTGCCATGGGGCAGTGGGTTGGGGAGGGCAGAGGGGCAGCTGACATAGCAACCAACTCCTCCTGTCCCTTGTGGGAGCCTGTGTGACCAGCGGGCTGTCCCCAGGGTGGGGACCCTGTCCCACTCACTTGGGCACAAGCACCAGCCTCTCCACGCCCTGGGCGGCTCTCTGGGCACTGGTGGGAAGGACAGATGAGAAGAGCTGGTGTTCCTAGGCACTGCTTACAATCCCAGGAGATACGCTCATCGACCTCCTCACTGCATCCCAGGCAGCCATTAGCCTCATTCATGGTCACAGATCTGCCTGCGTGACCTTAAACTTCAAAAATCAAGCCAGTAAACAGTCGCAATAACGTCATCCTCGTTTTGAAAATTCTGGAGACATGCCCATGTGTGTAAGTGGAGAAATGCTGTGCACAGATTGGACAGATCCTCCGGGTCGGGAACAACGGGCACTTTCACTTTTATTTTTATAAGTAGAACAATAGACATTTTGTGATGTTAAAAACAAGCCCCTCCACATCTGTTCTCAAAAGTGGGTTAAGGAGGAGTCCCCACCCTCTAGCTCAGGACAACCATGCCATCCGTCCAGAGACACGGCATAATTGCTACAGATCTCCACGCCTGCTCATGCCCGCACACACCTGCACACACCCCTCATGCCTGCACATGCCCGTTCACGCCTGAACACACATGCACACACCCATGACGCTAGAGCCAGGGTGTAGCATCTCATAGGAGTGGGGAGAGGACCCCTTGGGAGGTGCCTTTGCCTCTGGCGGCTTTCAGGGACGTTGGGCCCTGGGGGAGGGTCCACCCCAGGAAACACCACCCCAGGTGCAGACACTCTGGGCCTCATCCTGAAACCATGGCCAACATCAAGGCCACCTGCATTAACTAATGTCACCTGGCCTGACTCCGACCAATCAATGGAGACCGCAGCCCTGAGGAAACCCCCTGGGGAGAGCTAATGAGTATTCTGAGGATCCTCCCCTGAGACCTGAGGTAAAAGCCCTAGGACAGAGGCCCCTACTCAGCTCTCCAGGAGCACGCCCCAGCCCCCCCTCCCTCTTTCGTCCCTCAAGGCATGTCTCCATCCCTCCTTTTCCTGAGCTCCAACGGCCCTTCTACTACCTCTGTGACTTTCCCAGGAAACTTTCCCTATGGTTTGTTTTTTAGCTTGGAATTCTTTCATTCCAACCCAAGTACTGAGGTTCCTGAACTGAGCCTGGCCTCCCTTGTCGGTAGCTCCGGGAGCTGCTCTTTTGCCGCTATCATTATGTTTTGAGCAGAAGAATAGACAGCATTTGCACAGCCTGGTTTGTGACAGCCTTACTCACAACCACCCGAACATGGACGCAACCTACACGCCCATGGACAGACAAATGGATAAACAGGTGTAGTCCAGTATACACAACGGAATTCTATTCAGCCTCAAAAGGGAAAGGAACTCTCTCCTCCCTTCCTCTCTTAAATCAATAAAAATATATTTTGAAGAAGAAGAAGAAGAAGAAGAAGAAGAAGAAGAAGAAGAAGAAGAAGAAGAAGAAGAAGGCAACTCTGAGATGTCACGACATGAATGGCACTCAAGGACATTATGCTGAGTGGAAGAAGCCAGACACAAAAGACAGATATTATATGATTATATTCATGTGAGGGCCTGGAATAGATGAAACCATAGAGACAGGCCATGGAGGTGGCTGCTGGGGCCTGGGGGCAGGTAACATGTGGCGGGGACAGATTCCCGTTTGGGACAATGGGAAGTTCTGGAGATGCTGCTGATGGCTGCACAGCAGGGTGAGTACACCTGCCCCTGAGCCGAGCGCCTGGGCATGGTCAGGTAGTCCAGTTTATGTTACATGTTTCACCACAATTCAAAGTTATCATACATTATGTCAGTGCACACATACATACATGCATGAACAGACATGAAACGCGGCTTAAGCAATCTTGAAAGAAATTCACCAAATCTGGGCAGTAAGTTCACGCCACTTTTCATGCTGGATGCTGGGCTGGGAGCTTCAAGTTTTCTAAAAGAGGCAGGCAGCCCTTTCCCGATGGAGCAGAAGTTAGAAAACCCACATCCTCCCGCCCCCCGCCCCCCGCCCCACCCCCCCGCCACTGGGCGGGCTCTTCTGGCCTCACTCACACAATGGGGTCATTCAGCCCCTCTGCCCACGGCTGCACACCCAGGCGCGGGTCCCGCCCCCACAGGCCAGCGGGACTGAGTGCCTGCACCCTCCGCCTCCACCTCCTGGGCTGCCACGGCCTCCACATCAGCTTACCCCTCACCCCGGCCCACTGCCGCCCCCTCGGGGCCCACACCTGGTCCCCGGGAGTGGACGCCTGCCAGTGGCTCCATCTCCTGAGGGGAAAGACGCTTTTCCAGTCGGCACTTCCCTGTCGCCTCGGGCCTCAGTAACATAAACAGAGCCTGTGGCATCCACTGGGCTTGCTGCGAGAATCCCCTAGACGCATAATTATCTCTCGACAAGGCACATTCTTGGTGTGCGGCCATGCCTCTGTGCCAGGACCCCAGACCGTCTTCCTGCATTCCTGGGCTGTGACACCACCACGAGAGCCTGTGCTCGGCCAGATGTGTGCGGAGCTGCCGTGGCTCCGGCCCAGCGTGGGGCAGGCCGGACGGACCCTGCAGGCGGGACGAGGCCACAGGCCACGGGGACGGCCCAGGGCACCAGCAGCCGGGCGTGTGGAGGTCCCAGAGCCCGCTGACACTTCCTGCCTGCAGCAGGGCCCGGCCCTGCGCGGGTCACTGTCCTTTAGCACTGGGGTGAGGGCTCTCCTTCCTGTTCTGTGAGGAGAAACCCCACGAGATCTGCATCCGAGGGAGGCCAGCAGGACTGAGTATGAGTGCACCCCCATCCGCCAGGGCTCTGTAAGGCGAGGCCAGAGGGTAAAACCATGCTCCTCAGTCTGCACATCAGGGACCTCAGGGACCAGCTGGGAAGAGTCGACCTGACCCACAGCACATGAAGGCCTGCCAGGGGGACGGACATCACCTAGGAGCCCCTGGAACAGCCTGTTCCTGGGCTGGGTGGGCCGGGGCCACCTTCCTCTGAGGAGCCCAGGAATCTGGGAGAGAGGAGGCCTCTCATTGAAACTCACCGGGAGGGCTATGGGATGACTTTTTTAAAGTATATTTTATTGATTTCAGAGGGGAAGGGAGAGAGAGAGAGACAGAGCATTAAGGGCACATGCCTGCGTGGGATGGTTATTAAAGGGTCGCTCAGGGCCCGTCACACCCATCAGGAGTGTAACTGTTCTGAATGCTGGATGAGAACCTGAGAGAGGCCCTGGGCGAGTGGCTCACCCTCTCTGTGCTGCGGCCTTTTCACTTAGGAAATGAGGAAGACGACACGGAACGGTTGTGCCACCAACAAAATACAAATCCATGTGCACAAACGAAGGCCGAGGGGTCTGTTTCGTCCATCGGTGGAGGCGGGTGTAGCCCTCTGACCCCTGCTTCCTGGGGTGTGGAGCCAGGCCAGCACCCCCACTCGCTCCCAAAAGCCTCCTTCCAACACCAGCTTGGCCACTGGTCCCCGAGAAGGCGAGAGAGGGCCCCTCATCGTGTCCACAGTGCAGCCAGGGCTGATCTCGACAACGCCGCCGCTGCCGGCTTGTGCTTCTTTAATGTTTCACTTCCCTGGCCTTTCTGGCTTTACTTTCACAGCACGTTCCCCATGTTTGCTTCAGCCTAGAAAGCCCTGTTACTAAAATCCCTGTCCCTTCTCCTCAGCAAACCCCTCTCTGCTCTGGTCATCAGCCCAGAACCCCTGCCCCAGCTCAGAGCACCCCCTACTCTGTGCGCGAGTGGCCACGGGCCTGCCCTCCAACCTGCCGCCCGGCTCCCCCAGGCCCACCTCGCCCTCCATCGGGCTTTCCCCGCACAGCTGAGCCCACCTGTGGATTCCTCATTCTCCACGGGGCTCCCTGGGAGGACAACAGGTGACAACAAAGGAAGGGAACCAGGGCTGGTGAGAAATTTCATCCCACACCCCCCGCTGGCCTCCCCTCCTCCACAACCTGCATCCCCCGTCGCTGGGACCTCAGCCTCCTCTCCAGACACTAAGAGGAGCCCCTGGCAGGACTGGAGGCCGGAGGCCAGTCATCAGAGGAGCTCCTCTGCATCCCCACAGATCCTCCCACCAGCCCAGGTGCTCCAAGAGGGGTGAGGGAGACAGGGAACTCCAGTCCCAGCCGAGGGGTCTCCCACTTCCTCCGTCTGCATGGACTGCCATGCAGGTGGGGTGGGGAGTGAGAGGCCTCCAGCCCAGGCCCATGAAACTGCGATGACTCCATAGACAGAGCCGAGAGGACGGAGAATGTGGCCACCTCGCCCCACCAGCTCCCAGCTAAGGACTCATCTCTCAGCTATTTGTGTTCCAGCCCATGTTCCCACAACACCATCTCCTCATGCAAACGGTCATCCACGCTCCTGCCCTCGCAGTGGCCAGGTCCCCCACAGGGCCGTGTGCCTGTGCTGGTCCCCAAGTGGCTGGTGCTGGGCCTCAGAGACATCACTCAGGCGAGACACGGCAGCCCTGCAGCCTGCTGACCAGAGGGCCTGGCATCTGGGGGTTCATCCCTGTCTCTTCTGCCCCCACCCCCCGGCTGGGCTCGCTCCCAGGGATCTGCAGCCAGCACAGGCGGAGGCCCTGAGGGCGGAGGGCAGCTATCAGGATCGAGCTCCCTGGACGAGGAGGAGGACAGCGGGTTCAGCCCCTGGCTCTTCCGGACCCTCCCAGAGCGGGACCTGCTGACATCTCACGGCAGCACACGCGTGATCCATTGGGAAACACCACAAACCCAGCCAGCCCTTTCCATGTGGGCAGAGGCGAAACGGCTTCATGGGAGCCGGGCGCTGGTGGAAGCGCTCCCACCTGGGCCCACACCCCACCACGTGGAGCTGCACAGCTCACAGCCCCGAGAGGCTACCGGCTCACACATGTGCAGCCGCCTGCCTCCTGCCTCCTGCCTCTTCCCTTGGATTTGGGATCAGATGCTGGTGTAGGTAGGAGTGTGCTGGCCAGAGCGGGAGCTCGGGGGAGGGGGGGGGGGGGGGCAGAGGCCACGTGGATCTCCAGAAGCCTTTGTGGGCAGAGGGGCGGGGAGGCCGTGGGAACCTCTCCTAGTTTTCTTTTCTTTTGTTCTTTTCAACATATTTTTATTGGTTTCAGAGGGGGAGAGAGAAACATCCATGATGAGAGGGAATCATTGATCAGTACACCCCACCCTGGGGATCCAGCCCGCAACTCAGGCACGTGCCCTGGGCAGGAATCAAACCGCGACCTCCTGGTTCACAGGTTGACGCCCGATCACTAAGCCCCCGGCCAGGCCTCTCCTAGTTCTCTTTGCAAAGGCTGCTGCCCACTGAGTGTCCTTGGTTCTTAGGGGCCTCTGGAGGGTGGGCAGGTCCGGGGCCAGAACCTGTGGAGCCTGGACCAGGCTCTGGACTTGGTGCCCAACACACAAGAAACCCCCAGCCAGGCCGTAAGGCACCACACACGTCTGCACCCCTCCGGAGCCGGCGCTGGCAGCCAGAGCACATCGGCATGGGAAGGAGGGATGCTATCTCAGGACAGAGGTTGTGTCAGCCCCCGGCGAGCTACAGCTGTTGGCCCTGCAGGGCCTCCACCAGCGTGCACTCCCCTCGGCCCTGGACCCGTTGCCCACATGGTGCAGCTGTGACGAAAGGCCCGGAGCCACCTGCCTTGTGCTTTGCAGTCACGCCAGGGCCCGGTCGCCCTCGGGGTGGTCCTGCTTTGTGCTGCTGCCCTGATCCATCCTGTACACCCCAGACCCCTGCCCATGTCTCACGGCCTTCATCTCAGGCCCCAGCAAGAGGCTGCAGCCAGCATCCTCCAAGCAAATCCTTCACGTCGCCCAGAGTGACAGAGAAGGCTCAGGAGGGGCCGCCCATGAGGAGAAGGGTCCAGGGCACTGAGGGGAGGGGGAACCAGGTGGGTCCAGTGGAGGGGTCGCTGAGATGGGTGGGCACCACCTGGACGGGTGAACACCGAAGGAGGAGGGCCCTGCACTGTCTAGATCCAGGGGTTGGCTCAGGACAGGTGAGACCAGATGTGGGCAGGAGCCGCCCAGCAGTTCCAGAAGCCACACCTGAAAGCATGCGGCCTACGTGAGCTCTCGGGCAGCAGGTTACCAGGTGGAATAGTCAGCAAATAGGAGAGGAAAATGCCCCAGGGATGGAGGGGCACAGAGAGGGACAGAAACAGAGAGAGACAGAGACAGGGAGAGGTGGGGAAAGAGCTCGATTCTTTGCAAATCATCGAGAAAAGCACACCTGCCCTGCAGTCCCCCCTGCACAGATGGAGTCATGTTCCTAACTCTGGGCTTCTGATAAAAGTTAAGAGCTTGTTTCTAAAAATGCACAGAGACACAGAACAGCATTTTACATGCTTCAGGGGAATTCAGCAGCACCCAGTGCCGCCGGGGGGCCCGCTGCCCCCTCGGCCCCAGGAGAGCGGGTGCACCGGCGTGTTCTCTCCCATCAGCTCAGAAAACAGCCGTTTATTATGCAAAGATGTGAGGTCTGAGGTTTGAGCCACACGGGCCTGAGATCAAGGTGCCCAGGGCCTGGGCCCTCCAGAGGCTCCGGGGAGAAGCTGTTTCTTGCCTTTTCTTTTTCTTTTTTTAGTGCATTATGACGCCTTACGAATTTATTAAAGGTTGCTTCCTGCTTTTTCAGCTCCCGGAGACCTGTCCTCACTGGCCCTTCCTCCACCTGCACAGCCAGTCTCCTGGTAGCCCCCACCCCGCCCAGTCTTCCTCCTGCGTCATTTCTAAGGCCCTGTGGTGACACTAGGCCACCAGTGGGGCCGGATCCCAGGGACACATTCACAGGGTCCAGGATGAGAACATCTCTGGGGCCACTCACTGTGGACACAGGACAGGATCTGATGATAAAAATGGGCTGGCCCCATACATGGAAACGTGGCCCATTGGGCAGGAATCACAGAAACTCAGGCTGTCAGCAGGAGGCCTTGTTCCCGGTCATGGGTGCCGAGCAGTTTCCTCGGTGCTGACAGGAGGCAGGAGTCCAGACAACCTGCTGGCCTTGTAAGTGGCCGGGTGCTGGGTCCCTTTCCTTACCCCTCCCCCTCTCCCAGCCTCCAAGTCACACGTGCTCCTCCCAGAAACCAGCCCTGAGCTCAGGCCTCAGGGCTCACATGCACCTCACCTCATTCTCACCCACACCAGGATGAGTCACATCTGGGGGGGAGGGGCTGGGCTCCCTGAGGGTCCCAGTGCTGGAGGCGGAGCACAGCCCCAGAGAGCCTGGCTCAGAGAGCCTGATTCCAGACCCCAGTTCTTCCCCAGCTAAGACAGCAAGGCGCCTGGGCTGAAAGGACACCCAGCCTGGCCTGGGCATCCGTGAGGCCCTTGCCTGGGGGCCAGGTTGGTACCAGAAACCCATGAGGTCTCGAGGTTCCCCTGGGTCCCAGTTGGCTACACAGGTAGATGCAGACCTCGTGTGAGTACATGCACCCACAGCCGTGGTCCACAGAAAACAAGAGCCAGGGGATGAGGACATGCTCCCAGCTGGAGGCCACAGGGTGAGCCTGACTCCTCAGGTGCCAGGCCGGGGTGAGGGGGGTCGGGAGGAAAGGTGGGTGCCCCTGAGTCCTCAGGACATCCAGATCCAACAGAAGGTCAAGACGAGGGTCCCTCCCCACATTTCCAGGCCGGGGGGTGGGGGCAGAGAGTGCAGAGGGAGAGCGGGCCCAGGAGGATTCCCCTCCCCCAGCAGAGGAGGGAGGTCACAGGCTGCAGGGAGCTAAGTAACTGTTTCCCGACTGTGAGGTCACTGGACAGGCCCCTTGAGGCAGGAGAACTGGGACATCCCTTAGAACTTGCCTGGTGGGAGG
>OY882875.1:37426517-37674017 GCA_963693515.1 Pipistrellus nathusii | reverse complement strand
CCGGCAGGGAGCCACCAGGTCTGTCTGACGAGGATGGGGGTGACCTCATTAATGAACCAGCTGTTTATGCATCCAGGGAAGTCTCTGTTTGAAAAATCCGCATACAACTAGTCAAGTGCATCCCAATTTCATTAAATGCCATTTTACAGAGATTAAATTCATCCAGACATTCCATCTCTCTGAGATTGACCAGAACTAAGAGAACCACGTGTCAGTACCAGTGAGAGAAATAACACAATTCGGGAATACTTAATCTCCTTACCTACCGAGGCCCCAATGTTCCTTTGCCAGTCCAGCCAGGCCAAGCAATAAGCAAGATGGAACCCACAGCCGGAGTGAGACCCCCCGGGCACAGTGGGACCTTCTCGCTGGGCGGGCCTGTCTGCAACCCAGCCCAGTCCCCGGGGAGCCTGGACAGGCCTCATCCGGGTCCCGTGGACGGTATTCTGAGAGATTCCAGATCCGCTATTTCACAGCCCTCCCCCCACGTGCAGAGGGGCTCCAGGGCAAGTCGCCAACGGCAATGCTGGGAACCGAGAGGAGGACCAAGAACGCCGCCACCTTGCTGTCACTCTCCCGGCAGGCAGAGCAGCCACGATGAGGGATGGCAGGGGAGGGGCTAATGGGCCAGATAGACAGGAGCGATGGCGGGCATGGCCGAGCTCACACACACACACACACACACACACACACACGCACCCCACAGCCACAGCCTTCCTCTCACACCGCAGGCCTGAGCGGTGGGTGGGACCAGTTGTCTGAGAGAGGGTTCAACAGGACAGGCCGGTAGCAGTGCCCTCGGCTGTGCACACCAGAATTCACACAGCAGATGGGAGAGGGGCAGAAAGGCCCTGGACCCGAGCCGGTGGCTGGGACGGCCTGCAGTGCCTGGGACCTCTCTGAGCATCACTTTCCTCAACCACAAAATGCAGGAAAATAGCGCGCTTACCTAACTGGTAAATGCGGGTGAGGTCCCATGGACCTGATGTGGATGAGGCTTTTGGAAAATTATAAAGGAAACTAGCCCTCAGCCAGGCCTGCCCCCTCTCAGTCCAGGAGCCCTCCAGGGCAGGAGGTGACCAGGCGATCACACCTCTGCTGCTGCCACTGCCGGCAAGCTTCAGCTGGCCCTGGTTACCTGAGCCTTGGGTGGTCCTGAATGCCTAGGCAGCCACCATCCAAGGCTTGCCTGCACCTTGGGCAGCCCTGGACGCCTGGGGGGATCTGGAGGCAGGCACGTAGGGCAGGCCTGGCAGTGCTGTGCACCTACCACCCAGGTGGGCTGAGGGGATAAGGTGCCACCATCTTGTGGCTGTGGGCACCACCATCTTGGAGGGCGTGACAGTCAATTAGCATACTCCCTCCTTATTGGCTGTGGGTGCCAACATCTTTGTGAGGGCGTGATGGTCAATTAGCATGTTCTCTCTTTACTAGATAGGACCATTGTCCTAGCAGATCCTTTTATGGCATTTTCTACAAGCTAAGCAATGATCTATGCACTTTACAAGTATTACTCCAACATTACCTAGTGGGGGAGGACTGTTGCTGTCCCTGAGAGAGAGAGAATGGGCACAGACAGGGAAGGACCCTGCCCACAATCACACGGCTGGTAAACCAGAGGAAGGTCTGGGTCACAGGCACGGAGCCTGCGCCCTCCACCACGGCACTGTCACTGCACGTGGCGTCTTCTGCTCACACTAACCGATCAGCACAGCACCACCCTGCTCAGCTCTCCATCTCCCACAGAGCTTTCTTATGTAACCGTCACAACAGCCCACGGGGGGTTGTTACTCTGCTCCTCTGGATAGCTGAGGACAGTGAGCGGGGACATCTCTGGACGTGCACTTCACGTTATTTTCTAATAATGCTCAGAGCTGTGCAATCCCAAGTCATTCTCATTCACAGCCCGCCTAACCCCTCCCACCTGTGACTCCTAAAATGAGGGTCCCAACCAGCAACAGCGCACACAAGAAGTAACCCCAGAAGAGTGGAGCGTGCGGAACCGCTGGCCTCACAGGGACACCATCAGGGGAGCGCCAGGCACAGTGACGTTTGCATTCCTCCCAAAATCATCTCCTTCACCGGCCCATCCGAGGTCCTACACCCTGTCATGAGCTAGTCATTCCTGTGAGTGAACAGTCTGGGAGCTCTCAGCTAAAAAGTATCTTTGGAAGGAACGCAAATGATCACATGTGTCCCAGGGGATTAGTTCACAGCGTCTCCGCAGGGCGGCAGCTGGCTGAGCCGGCTCCAGCCGGCACACAGGGCGACCTGGAACTTTCAAGGTCACAGAATGGGCTCCGTGCATAAGGCCAGCCAGAAGCGAGGCGGAGATCCTGAGCGTGGGGTTGGAAAGCTGGGGCTGAATCCAGGGGTGCAGGGCTGAGAGCCCCAGTGACAAGATGGGAGCAGGGACACCCCGGCCAGAGATAGCAGGGAGGGTCCCTGGGGCCTCGCTCCCTCTGGATTTCCAAAGCCCGCCTCAGGGGCGGAGTGCTGTGTGACCCATGAAGATGGCGGGGGAAACACTGTCCCAGGACACATCACTCGTACCGGCGAAGGCACCGGGCACACATTCACGGCCCCTAACGGTCACCCCGAGTCACGTCATGGGATCCTGCAAACCGAGAGTAACGCCTCACCAGCCATTGAGCTGAGCCCTGGCCCGGGAGGGCAGTCATTTCTCGCATTAAAGACTCATCTGTTCCATCCAGGCATGGACGTCCGCAGGCAGGCTAGGGAAAGCGAGGCAGCGCAGGAGGCGGCGTCTGAGGACTGCCCCAGGCTGCGTGAGTCAGTAAATAGAATTCCATAGGCGGGAGGGGGCTGGTGAGAGGGGCCAGAGAGCCCTCCAGATAGACTGGGCGGGAAGCAGGTTACAGTGCCAGTGCGTGACACACCAGAGCACATTCATGTGTTCCCATTTAATTATCGTGTGACTGTCCGTACCAACAACTGTGAGCCTGCCCCTGTCCCCCCTGTGCAGCACGGGCCCACCCACAGCGGTGCCAGATGCCAAGGCTGTTTTTATAGTCTCATTGGCCTGTGGGCCAGGTAGTCCAGCCCACAGTGGCCGTGCACCATCAGTCAGGGCCCGTCCGTTACGTGGTAAGGAGGCTGCAGAGACAGGAAAAACAGAAAAGGCACTTATTACCCAAAAATAGGGTCCCACTGGCACCTCAGGGGACTGGAGGAGACCAGGCTCCCTCACATGACGCCAGCTAGCAGGCCAGGGAAAGCTCCATGCGGTGCGTATTTGTAGTAGTGCATGATGGGACGCTGAGGGGTCTGGCACAGTTTCACTCATTCTAGCTCTGCTCAGCTGCCGAGGGTCACCACGGCAACGCACTGCACAGACAAAGGTTTGAAAACCCCTTTGGTGCCTGGCAGGTGTGGCTCAGTGGTTGAGCGTCAACCTATGAACCAGGAGGACATGGTTCCATTCCCACTCAAGCCTGGGTTGTGAGCTCAATCTCCAGTGGGGGGCGTGTAGGAGGCAGCCGATCCACGATTCTCTCTCATCATTGATGTTTCTATCTCTCTCCCCAGCGCCCTTCCTCTCTGATATCAATAAAAATATGTTTTTTTAAATCTTTTTGTGCCCTGGCTAGTGTGTCCTGGCTAGTGAGCCCAGTGGTTAGAGCATCAGACTGCACACTGAAAAAGTCTTGGGTTTGATTCCCAGTCAAGAGCGTATCTGGGTTGTGGGTTCACTCCCCACCCCTGGTACGGGAGGCAACCAATCGCTGTGTCTCACATTGATGTTTCTCTCCCTCTCTGTCGCTTTTCCCTCCCTTCCACTCTCTCTGATTAGCGATGGAAAAAATATCCTAGGTGAGGATTAACAAAAAACAAAAAACCTTTGTAACTACCCAAACTATTGGTGACGGGGCCAGGTGCACCCGCAGCGGTTTGATTCCTTCCAGGGCCCCCTCACCGAGACTCCGGTTCCGGCAGCGTTCCGACCGCGGGCTCAGCCAGGAGAGCGTAATCCCTGTTCTGAGTCGGGTTTTATTTATTTCCAGGAGTGAGAAGGCAGACATGTAGCGAGATTAAAGTGTTTGCACCCCCTTTTCAGCCCAGGGATCTCTAATCCGCCTGCTAATGAATGCCAGGCCCATGGCTGTTTTTATTAATTTCATCGCCGCTAAAAATACAGACGCTGATGAGCGTGCCTGACTGAAATAACAATCTGACGTTTGGAAGGTGCTCGCTTCATTTCGGCAGAGCACCTTCCAACCGTGACAGGGACACGCGTGGGCAAGGACACAGCTGCCCCTCCCCGTGACAGGGACGCCCGTGCACCAGGCAAAGACGAGAAGGGGAGAGGGTGAGACCTCAGAGGTGCCAGCTCCGGTCTCTTTGGTCCCAAAAGCAGCACAGAAGCGGACACGCCTGGTCTCTCTGTCCTCTAACAACGTCTACAGAACGTTTCTACACTTGGATCGGAAATCACCAGCCTCCCAACCAGCTCCGGAAGGGTGCTGGCAGGAACCCAGCTCCACGTGTCGCCACGAGACTTTCAGAACAACATGCAGGTATTCCTAGGGGGGAGACAAGCGTGCTGGACACGAGGGCTCCACACCGGACAGGCCCAGTGCCCCATGCAGCCCCACCGCCTCAGCTCACCTGCTCACCAGGAGTCCCCCCTGAAGGCACAAAAGGCACTTAAAAATCCACAGTAGGAAGATGTTTGAAAAAGGTTGGGAAGCATTCAAGGAGAGTTCAGTGAAGGCAGGACTGATTTTTAACTCTTTCTACAGTGGTTGTGACTCCACTTCCCCCATAATTCATCGCCATGTGTTGTATAATCAAGTTAACCTGACTCGATAGGAGGTATCTTAGACGATATAATTCAATAAAGACATTTTATGTATGCACATAGTCTAAGCAGCCTCACTAAATTTCTGGTAATATCATGAGTATTCTAAATCCTTGTTTATTTTCTCACTTCTAAATACTTGGACCCAAAGCATTTCTTTGACCATGTAACAGTAATTAGCTGATAATTTAATAAATGAAGCTGTTCTTACTGGAGACACATCACATCTTCATTATCTGCAAAAGCCTCCCAGAATTAAGAAGGGGCAGTGAGAGCGCGTCTCTAGAATTGCCAACAGGATTTTGATGGAGACAAAAACCATAAATAGGAAAAATGAAACTAAAAACCCCAGCAAACAGCGAACGATCAGAAAGTCCCTGCCACACAGTGAAGAGCAATAGGCACAGCGCAGCCAGGGGGAGGACAATGTCCCCGACCGCTCGGCCCGGACCCTCACCCTTCCTAGTGAGAATCAGAGGCACCCACAGCCCCTCCACAGGCCACGTTCCTCTCGAGGTCCCAGGACTCCACGAATATCTCCGCCTGCGATCTGATCCTATTTCAGAATGTTTAGTCTTAGATTCCAAGAAAGCCCTGCCCGGGGACCAATATGTAAAAAAAAGAAAACACCTCTGAGCGAGGACTGTTTCCAATCACCCTCTAAATAAAAGACAAAGGATGTGTCACACACACACACACACACACATACACACACACACACACAATACACACACACAATACACACACACACACAAAAACCATACACACACCATGCACACACACACACCATACACACACCATACACACACACACACACACCATACACACACACACACACACACACACACACACACACACCATAGACACACATACACACACTACACACACCATACACACACACACACACACACACACACACAGGGCCACAGCCTGGGGATGGCGCTGCGTATTCCAGGCTAAACCCCCAGCAATTTAACATAGACGGCAGTTTATGACCGAGCTGTGTCTGATTGCTGTGTTCCTTGCATTTTATTATGCCCGGCCCGGGGCCAGCCACGGAGAAAGTCCAGCAGAAATGGAACAGTGGCCTCTGCCGTTTCATGGGTGGCTCCTTGGAGGAGGAACTTCGGGCCCAATTCAGATCTCCACAGAGTGTCCCGGTAACAAAACCAAACTAACAGCCCTCCCTGCACATCCTCGGTGACCTTGATAAACTCACAATTAGTCCATTCAGATTCCAACAAAGGCCAGTCCCTCAGGCATCCTCTCCGAGAGGCTGCCAATTGGCAAGTCCAAAAAGGGATGCTACTGAGGTAGGTTCTCAGAGGGCTGTGTGCAGAGCCCCGATTCCCCTTCTCCGCAGAGCTGAGCGAGGGGAGGTCCCGGGGTCCCCGGAGAGGCTCCCAGGCCTGCGATCTGCTGACACGGGAGGCGTTTATGCTGCTGGGAGAACAGCCCGCACGACAGCACTTCCATCCCAGATGGCTTCGGCGCAATCTCGGGACAATGATAAACCTCACAGGTGAGGGGAACATGCCCTGCAGATGGCGAAGCTGCCAGGCGCAGGGAGGACACAGCACCCACCGGAGCACCTGGAGCCCTTCCAGAGGCCTGGGATCCACTGTGTGGCACGCCCCTGCTCCGCGCCTCTCCTGCCTCCGCTTCGGTCCGACTGCAGTATTCGCTTGGAAAAACAGGGAAAACCGCAAACTCCCCACATCGCAGGACTCCGTTCCATAGGGACCAGAGCTCTGTAAATAGAAGTCCCCGAGGCTGGGAAGCATTTTGCTCGTCTGCTCGCTTCGGGGACACGGAAGACAGCTGGGTCCACTCCCTAACCACCCGCACCTCCAGCGTCCTGGGAACATGTGCCCACCGTCTCCTCCGACCCCGGGAGCTGTCCCCGCCAGACCAGTCTTTTTCCCGAACAATCAAGGTCCCGCCCAGTTCTTCATTTCTGGACGTGCGTAAATCAGCGCTCTCCGCTCGGGCCCTCGATGCTTATTTGTTTTGGATGACTCAGAGACGGATTGCTCCTCGGGGCGTCCTCGTGCAGGACAGAAATATTTAACAGCGCATCCTGAAGCTTTCAAATGAGAGGCGTGCGCCTGAGGTACCCCTGTCCGTTCCTTTTTTTAATCAGACATTGAGAGGGTGTGATGACTAGTTGATAGAATAGAAATTTCACTTTTTAACTGGCTGCCTGGCACCAGGAACCGGCAGCTAATAATTCAAGTGCAAAACTGCCCAACAGCCAGCAATGCACATACGAGTGGCTGAAACATACGTGACCAGCATGCCTGTGACCATGAGCATGGCGTGCACGGCGCCCGGACACACGGCAGCTGTCTGCCTCGTCACTGATGTGTCTAGAGAGAGCCTTTGGAGTTCACGGGTTTGGATGCCAGGACACCTCCCAGATGCTCATTTTCTATGACGCAACCCACAATCCCCCAAAATCGTGTCCAACCACTTCAACTTCTATCGTATTTTCCTCTCCATTTGCCTCAGCTGGGCCTCAAATTTTTAAAAGATCCAGTGAAAGAAAAGCAAAATTGTGTTTATAAATGCACGTGTTAGAGAGGAGAGGAGCTTTCGGTTTTGTGACTCTGATCTAAAATTGGACTGTATTCCTCTCCAGGGTACGTGCCTGGCCATCCGGACACTGTCACCCGGCTCCCACCCAAACCCTCAGGATAAAGGCTTCCCAGAAACACTTGGTGGCCAGGGCAGGATGGGAAAGGCACTGGCTACAGCCCCCTGAGGGCAGACTGAGGCTAGTCACACACACACACACACACACACACACAGCCCTACCCTGCACATAGAAGCAGGTCCCTGCAATAATAAAGGAGTTTGTCTTGAGCCCAATTTTAAAACAAAGACACAATCCTCTCCTTTCTCTCCCACCACGCAGACTAAACACCATGGAGATGGTCAAATATATTAAAACCCCGTTTTGTTGGAAGAAGAATGGGAGTGGGGTGGGGTGAGGGGCAGAGGAGGAGGGGACGGGGGAATAAAATTAATCCAAGAAAGCAACTGACAGGTGGGGGACACAGGCACGGAGCCTCGGCATCCTCGCTCCCGTCTCGGACATCTGTTTCCGAAGCGTTGCTGGAAATTAAAATGGAAGCCCTCCTGGCACCATCACCGTCTCTCCGAACAGCGTGGCCGCTCGCCTCCTCTCTCAGCCCTCCTGGCTCTGGCCAACAGCTGGCTAACTGATCCCTGCAATTTTCTCCACAGAAACCGTTTTCCAGGGGAGAAGGGACCCTAAGTGGGCTAATCGGCGATCGCCAAGCCTGGGGGCTGGGGTGGAGGACGTGGTTGTGTGAAGGGCCTACAACAGCTTCCTCTCCACACAGCCTGGCTCCTTAAAGGGGACCTCCAGCCACACAGCTGTGTTGACCCTGCAGCCTTTTCTGATTTTTTTTTTTTTTTTTTAACAAACAGAGTAGGAATTCACAACCCAAATCCCTTCCCTAAGCCCCAATGCTGTTGAATCTGCTAGTGTTCTGCCCAACGATGTGGACATTTCGGTAATCGTCGATAAGCAGAAAGATAAAGATTGGGTCTGCACAATCCACCGCCTCCAGGCAGAAAGCGAGAGGCCAAACTGGAGCTCTCTCCGGAGGTGAGACTTGCTTGTGTGGGCAGCATGCTCCATCACCTAAACATCGCGCCTCTCCTCGGACAGGGCCGCAGGAGCAGCCGGCCAGGGACAGACACAGGCCACTGCCTTCAGTGCCAGCCATCATTGCCATGCCAACGCAGACATGCACTCTCACTCTGTCCTGTTCTGCACTGTACAGCTCACCCCACACCAGCACCTGCTTTTAGGGCTGAAAATGTAAAGGTATCTCTTCAAAACACACCAATGCCCTGCCCTCTGTCCACATGGGGTGAACTCAGGTATCTCATGCAAAGCAGCACTGGGTGGCAGAAAGAGTATCTGGTGTGGGCTCACGGGTGTCACAGCTTTGTCACATTTAAACCCAAAACGTGGCGATGCGGAGAGGAACACATTCATTTTCCCGGTGCTCTTGTTCCATGGAGGCTGTGCACCCCTGGCTGTGTGTCTGTAGCAGCGGGACCCAACCCCCTCCAGCACCCTCAGAGAGCTGCCTTTTCCTTCACCAGTCACAAATGTTCCCCAGGCTCCCACGCCCACACCACACAGACCAGCCCCAAGCACAGACACAGGCCTCTGTCTCAGCTGCATTGGGTCCTTCAAGACCCTCTGAGGCACTGTAAAGTTCCAGTTAATTAGCCGTTTTGACAGGGAAAGCAGTCCCCCTCCGCTTAGCTCCTCAGAGCCAACCTGAAGGCACTCCCAGCCTCACCCAGGCTTCAGGTAGCACAAGTCCCCGATTCCCAATAATCACTTTCTCAAATACCAGCTCCTACTTCACCTCAAAGCACACCGGGCGCTCCATACGAAGGAGGGAATTCCTCCTTCCCCGTGGCCATTCCCCCTTCCCCGTGGCAGAAAGGCAAGCCAGGGATCCGGAGGAGGCGGGATGGAACTTGGATGAAACTGGGACTGCGAGAGGCCCAAGAGTGGCCCAGCAGCCCGGTGGAGGGGTTTGCAGGACCGCTGAGGGCAGGGAGAGCACAGGGAGAGAAAAGGCAAAAGGGAGCACTGGGAGCACCGATGCTCCTTCAGGCGCAGCTCCACCTCTGCCCACAGTCTGTGGGGACCCCAAAGCCCGGGGGAACGGCGCAGGGGACCGGGGCCTTGGCATCCAGCAGCCTCGGGGCTGGCATCAGCGTGTGGGGAGCACAGGCAGGCGGGTAAGGTGGGCCGGGAACCGCCAGGAGACACTGGCTGTAGCAGGGCACCCCACGGAAGGGGGTTGGAGGGAAGGAACTTGACGGGCGTCCCACGTTGGGGCGGGGGACCCGAGAGGACCGAAAAGTGGGCCCGCCGTCCACCAAGGGGAGCCTCCCTGTGAGTCCAGGGCGGCGGGTGTCGCTGCGTTTCTCCCCTCCCTCCCGGAGGTGCCGGATGGGGGCCGGAACCGGTTTCTCCGCGCTCCGGGGCTCCCGGTGGCGCCGGGGGCAGGGGCCGCGGACACTCACTTCTCGTAGTCGAACTTGCAGTAGAGCTTTCGGTCGCGGTAGAAGCAGGTGGTCTCCAGGGGCTCCTTGCAGGAGGCGCACTGCACGCACTGCTCATGCCAGAAGCTGTCGTTGAGCCGCAGCAGAAACCGGTCCGAGATGACCCGCTGGCAGCCCTCGCACACCGACCTGGGGCTCGCCGCCCGGCCTGCAGCGACAAGGGTTCCTGGTGAGCCTCCTCCTCCGCGGGACCTGCGACCCCGCTGCCGCCGCCGCCTCCGCCGCCGCCGCCGCCGCCGCCTCCGCCTCCACCTCCGGGGCTGCGCCTCCCGCAGCGCTCACTCCGCGGAGGCCCCTGAGGCCCCGTGTGAGCCTCGCAGCCGGGTTTGGAGACAGAGAAGTCAAACCAGGCGGCACCACTAATAAACTCGGAAGGTTTGGCTTGTACCGCGGAGGGAGAGGACTCTGTAAGAGGCTTTAGTTATCAAACGTCCTGGGAACCACAGACTGCAATGCCCTGGGCTCCGGGGATCGGCCATGAAATCCGCCCTCTGCGAGTCTCCACTGACCCAGTAAAACTGCCTGTATACAAACAACTTATTTCGTTTTGCTAAAACGAAGTTCTAGATTTTTTTTTTTTTTGAGAGAGAGAGAGAAGACTTTACTTTTTTTTTCGTCCCAAAAAGTCCCGCGTACAGAAAAATGCCCTCTCGCATCAGGCAAACTGTTCAAACCAATGAACCCCAAACTGCTGTGTCTGGGCCGCTGTGCACACTGCGAACCGGCTTTTCCTACCGCGGCAGCAGCGTAAAGAGAAGGGAAGCCCAGGGGAGAGGCTGCGCACCCGGGAGGCCTGCGGGCTCAGCAGCTGCCGGGGTGCGATCGGACAGAACCGCCCAGCGCCGGCCTCCCTCCGGGTCCTGGCCGCGGACTCCCCTTCGGGTCCCTTAGTCCTGGGGATGCGAGGGAGTCTGGGCCGCCTTCGCTGGCACATTTCACCTTGTTGAGGGGGCCTCGCCGGGGAACTAGCCTTGAGCATGATGTCCCGGAGGACCTGCCCTTCCCGGTTCCTCACTCCCCGCGCTTCCCCTGAGGCCGCCGGGCTGGAGAGCCGAGGTCGCGGGGCCCGGTGGGCAGCAGGGGAACGGGCCAACGCCTCTCGCTGTGAACGTTCTCTCCTCTGTCTGCCCAGCTCCCGGCGGGGATATGCCCGCGGAGCCCGGGCACCCGCTGCCTGCTGCCCGCTTCGGGCGGAGGGCGCCCTGCGCCAGGACCTGCCGGCCGAGCCCACGCCCTCCGGTGCCCGCACCGGGAAGGTTGGGGTGGGGGCCGGGAGAGAAGAACGCAGCGGGGAGACTGTTCTCCGGGGAGCTGCGGGGCTCCCCTACATGGAGCTTCTCCCTGAACTGCCCCCCTCGGCCGTCGCCCCGCGCTGGCAGATCCCAAGGAGTCTAAGGACTGGACGAAACGAAAACGCCTCCCTCACAGACACACGGAGCGCCCGCACCGCAGACCTGAGAGGTGCGAGGAGCGGGCCGGGCGGGCGAGGTCGGGCGGCCCTGGACGCGCAGTGCCCCGCGGGCCCTCCGGAGGGGCCGGGCAGCGGGACGAGCTACGGCTCCCGTTAATCAAAGCCGAGTGAGGCCCCGCCGCGAGGCTGATCCTGGCCGCGCTGCCCGCCGCCCGGGAAGCCGTGGTCCCTCCGGGCGCAGGCGGTGGGTGCCAGGCGCCTCCTGGAACCCGGTAGCCTCCAGGCCGTGGGGAGGGCAGCATCTGAAAGACGTCGCTCCGCTCAGAGATGAAAACCTGGCGCTGGTGGTTGTGAACCGCTTGTCACTCACACGCCCGCGAGCAGCAGCTCCGGGGCCTGCGGTGCCCGCGCGCCAGGCCAGATCCTTGGTCGGTTTGGAGCCGGAGGGACCGGAGCCTCGGACGGACGGGGCTCCGCCGGGTGCAGGAAGCGGGGCGCAGGCTCCCCGTTGCGCAGCCCGTCCCGCCGGCGGCTCCAGCCCGGGCCCACGGAGAGGGGGCGCGGAGGGCGCGGGCCGAGCACTCACTCACCCAGCAGCGAGGAGAAGGCGGCCGGCGTCTCCATCGCGCCTGGGAAGCTCTCCTCCACCTTCAGGCCGTCCAGCATGCTCGGGCCGGGCCGCGGAGACCTGCGGAGGATGGGAAACGCCGCTCTGGGCGCCCGTGCCCCCAGACCCGCCGCGAGCTCCGGGAACGGCGTGGGAGCGGCCTGGGAGCCGGGCTGGGGGCAGAGGCCGCCGGCGGGAGGAGCGCGGGGTGGGCGGGGAGCGAGTCACAGCGAGCGGCTCCAACTGCTCTGACTTCACTCGAAGTCCACGCGGCGTTATGTACTGCGGCCTCCGCCCCCCACTGCGCGTCCTCCTCCTGCCCAGTCCCCTCCTGGCCGGCCCCACCCGCCCCGTCCCCACCGGCCCCAGCCTCCCCTGAGGGGGCCCCGGGAGTCCCCCCCCAAACCCCGCTCCCTCCCGGGTAGGATGGGCGGAAAGGCCGGGGCACGCGGGACCACGATCTCCACCGCGGCCCGCGTCCGGCCGTCCCGGGCGCCCTCACCTGCCCCTGCCGGGACGGCGGAGCCGCGGTCCCGGCTCCGGCCCGGGGCGCCCTCCGCCCTCCGCCGCCGGTGCCGGGAGCGGCTGCCGTGCAGAGGAGCCGCCGGGGCGGAGCCGCCGGCCCCGTGCTCTTGGCCGCATTTCAAATCAACTTTCGGAGCCGCCCGCCCAGCCGCAGCCCCGCCGCCTCCCCTACCTGCCGAGCGGGCCCGCCGCGCGGAGCGGGACCAGCGTGGGCGCCGGCGGCGCGGGCCCTCGAGGCTGCGGGGAGCCCGGGACGGAGCCCGGGACGGAGCCCGGGACGGAGCCCGGGACGGAGCCCGGGACGGAGCCCGGGACGGAGCCCGGGACGGAGCCCCGGACGGAGCCCGCTCCCCGGCGGCGGGCAGGGCGGGGACGTGGCCGCGGGCGGCGGCCTTCCCGGGACGTCCGCCCGCCCAGGCGCTCCTTGAGGCGGAGGGAGGGCCGAGCTTCCCGGCGGTGGGGAGGCGCGGGGCGGCCCGCGGCCCGGTGCGGGTCAGGCCAGGTTTGCCGGGGCTGGGAGCCGCGTACGGAGGGTGGGGAGCTCGGGGAGGGGCTGGAGCGCGTCCCGAGGAGGGGCCGCCGCGCTCCGTTCCCAGCCGGCTGCGAGGCCTCTGCCGGGCGCGGCGCACAGCCTTGGAGTCCTCCCCGGCCTCCAAGGTTCCTCCCTCCAAGGGTAATCGCTCCCGCGGGCGCTCGGGCCTGCACCAGGCTCCCCGCGCCCCCGGATCCGCGGCCCGCACACCGCTGCCAGCGAGGAAGCTGCAGAGCCCTCATGCTGGCGGGCGGCGGGGCGCGTGTGGAAGCCACTTGCAGCACAGTTTCCACCCATGAGCTCCCAGCTCTCCGAGCCCCTTCTGGTCACCCCAGGGCCCGGCGAGTTCCGAGGTTGGGCTGGAAACCTGCTCACCCACTGGGGACGCCCGTGAGGATGCCATAGGATCCCTGAGGCCTGGATTCAGCCAGGATGGGCAGTCCAGGGGGGTCTGACTCCCACAGGAGCTGCAGTGACACTGGAAGGAGCGGGAAACCAAGGGAGGTGTCCCCAAGAGGGAAGCAAAGTGTCTGGGGCATGCATCCCAACCTCAGAAGCTGGGTCCTAAGGTCTGTGTGTCCATGAGGCGGGCATGGTGCGGGCCCAGGCAGACAGTCCATAAAGCATGAAGCTGGCCAGCAGTTCGCCAGCATTCATTTTGTGCTGAGCTTGGTTAACTCCTTCAGTCTCTACAACAACCCTCTGAGGTGGAGAAGCCACTATCCCATCATCACAGGGGAGCAGAGCGGGACTTGGGGTGCACCTGAGAACCCCAGGAAGGTCTGGCTCCGGGCTTCCCCAGGCCTCTCCCTGTGCTGTCGGGGCTGCATTAGAATTGCCAGGCACTGTGGCAAAGTGAGCCTGCGCAGGCGAGATGCCACTTAGCGAGCATGCCCTGTTCCCTTCTCCAAGGTCGGAGCCAGCTTTTTTTAAGTTTCTGGCAACCCTTGCTCCAAGGGGCCGGGCGGTGACCCCGCTGGCCACTGCATGTGCCTCCTGCCAGCAGACACACGTGTGGCTTCAGGGAACTGTGGGAAGGGCCAGGGAACTGCAGGCTTTACATTCGTTGTGGCTTCTACCTCAGGCCCTTTCACTGCACGATGCTGCTCCATCTTCCCAGCAACCTCCGACCTGGGCAGAACAAGCCTCCTTCCCCGGGTGTCAATGAGGATTCGCAGGGCTGGGAGGGTTCCCGAGGTGCCCAGGTGGCTGGTGGCATGTCCCCTGGCACCTGTCCCTAGTGCTTCCTGCCACCCCAGGAAGAGCGGGGTGTGAAAAAACATGCAGTACTCCTAGGATAATATATAAAATAGAAGTTAGACGGGTCACATACCGTCATAAGGAACATGTGTAAGTGCCCAGAAGAGTTTGGGGCTCCTGCACAGAAGAAACGTGGTGAACTGGGGGAGGGATGTGCCCTCTCTGTAGCCCATGTTTAGTGAAGTGTCTTCCCCTGCTGGTGGGCCTCGGGCGCCTGCAGGATGAGACTGGCTCCCAGTCATGCTATGAAGCCCGGGTTCCTGTGCAGAGCCAGGCCAGGACCCGGATGAATAAACACTGTTTGTTTTACTGGTGTGTGCAGAATGCTCCCTTCAGGGGGTGGGGGGACAGCGGGGAGGTGAGAGCACACTGAACACGCTGGGTCCGGAACCAGAACAAAGGCTGAGCTCCACTCCCAGCTCTGCTCTCGAGTCAGGGCCCACCGTGTCCCCTGGACGACAGCACTCCCTCCCGGCATGAGGGGCTGCACTCCATGGTCCGTAAGCCTCATCATCTGAAGTTTGTGGAATCAAACGGGCAGAGGGCGGAGGGGGGTGGGAGAGCTGAGGGGGCAGGGAAACCCGCAGGGCCTCATCAGATGATTCGCAGAATTCATCCAGGTGCAGACTGGTGGATGGGTCTAAGTTTGAACGGTGAAGGTTTCTCTTCTGAGGTTTATGTGACCTCTCCCAGTGTGTTGGGTGCTCAGTGCCACCCCGGCCCACATCCTTTCCCTTCCATCTTGATGGGCAGGCACCTTCCCCGCCGTAGAAGTTCCTCCTGGGCAGCCTGGTGGTTTTCCACCGTAAACCCGGCCTCTATCGTGTACCTTTCTGCTGACATGGGAGGGGACTGGTGAGGTCCCCCAGGTCACAAAGGGCCCGAGATGTGCCGTGGAGCCGCCCCTTTCTGCGGAGCAAACATGGAGGACACTCCCAGCCCTGAGAGTCTGTGGCTGAGGTTCAGGGAGAGGCCAATCTGGAGGGGAGGCAGAGGGAGAGGACAGCAACACAGTTTGACTTTCCCTTTCTTGCTCTCGTTTCTGTGTTTTATTAAGGGGAAATTGTGCTATTTGTTTTTGTTTTTTTTAATGTCAAAGTGAGAGGAAAATAACCAAACACGTGATACGCCCCCCCCCCCGTGGTGTGGCCCTCCCGAGGCGGAGGGACTGGCATGGGGGCACCCCGGAATGCAGACCGCGTGGCCTCTGGGCTCCTGGCCAAAGGCTCTGTCCTCGGCGGTCAGACCTCTCTAAGGAGCCGGAGGACCAGGTGCTTCCACTCTTCCTGGAGGCAGAGGCATCCCAAAGCAGCTTCCGGAAGAGGTGGAAGTCAGGCGAACGTGGATCTCTGGCCAGCAGGGTAAGGATGGCCAGGCACGGGGGACACTGGGCCAGGCCGGCCAAGGCACCCTTCTAAGCACCGAGCATGGGTTTTATAGGTGGATCACAAGGTCAGCATCAAGTTCACCTGTTCACCGGCACCGGGCACACCAGAGAAAGTCAAGGAATACTTGGTGACTAAGTGGAGAATGCCCTGAATTTCAGTCTGTCATGGGATCTGATGGAAAGAGAGAGATCTGAATTCAAATCCAGGATTAGCTAAAGGACAAATATGCATAACTCATAGACACAGACAACAGTATAGGATGGCCGGAGGGAAGGGGGCTCGGGGGCCGGGAGACAGACACAGGGGGAGGATGGGGACATCTATAATAGCGTCAATAATTTCTTTAAATCTCATTTGCTGTCTATCTTAAATCACTCACCTCTCTGGCTCCAGGTCACTTATCTGTACAAGAAAGGAGGGACGTCTATCTCTGATAACAGAGATGTCAGGTGGAAACATCTAGCAATCTGGTTAAGCTGATGTTAAGTGTATGGTTGTCCCCCACAGCCTCCCCATGAAGGAGTGGGCAGCGTCTGAAGGAAAGTCGTTGCGGCTGGGAGGGGCACTGCAAGTTAGAGGCGACCCGGGGCTGCTCACGGATTCCACCACTTAGGATGTCTTTGGGCATCCCTTAACCTCTCTAAGCCTGTTTTCTGTTGCGTACACTGGGGAATAATTGGGGTGTTCTTTTGCATATTAAATGAAATAAAACAAAGTACCTAGCACAGTGATAGGCACATAAGATTCCATGAACTTCAGTTGCTGTCACAGCCATCATCATCATCATCATCACTGCCACCACCATTATCACCACCATCATCATCACCATCACCACTATCATCACCATCATCACCATCATCACCACCATCATCACCATCATCACCATCACCACTATCATCACCATCATTACCATCATCACCGCCATCATCACCATCATCACCACCATCATCATCACCACCATCATCATCACCACCACTATCATCACCATCATTACCACCATCATCACCATCATAACCACCATGATCACCACCATCATCAGCATCACCACCATCATCACCATCATCACCATTACCACTATCATCACCACCACCACCATTGTCACCATCACCATCACTGCTATCACCACCACCATCACCACCATCATCATCACCATCATCACCACTATCACCATCATCATCATTATCACCACCATCATGCCACCATCATCACCATCATCACCATTATCACCACCATCATCACATCACACTATCATCATCACCACCGCCACCATCATGATCATCATCATTGTACAAACACCAATATGTGATGAGGTGGAGGGGTCCAGCTGTGACTTCAGTTAAAAGGAATTGAACCAAATTGAAGACAGTCTTTGACTGTGAAGGAACTTCCTTGGGGATAATCCCACATGCTCAGTAACAAGTGCCCAGACTGCAGGCTTCCTGCATCAGCCTCTCATACCCGGCTCTCACCAGCCCCACCTTTGGCAACTGTATGTGATATTTCACACCAAATACCTGGAACCTTGAACTAATGGGGGAGGGGCACAAACAGTGAATTCCCGGGCCCCTAAACAGAGAGATGTGTGAAGAGGTGGGGGCTGTCACCATCTGGACCCCAGGCCCCGGTCCTCGTGCCAGCCACACCTCAGTGCCACACAGTAAATGTGGAGGTGGGTTAGGCAGCGGTCCCCAGGCACGAGGCCCTTAGAGCTCTGAGCAAGCCCCCACGTGGACAGCTTTGTGCTGAGCAGATGTGGAGACCACCACCAGCAACCCTGGCTTATAGGTATTCCAGGAAGGAAGGGACCCACCTGTACCTCCACCCACCAAGGATATTAAATCCCAATGGCTGCTGAGAGGACACTGGGGGCACCCTCAGCCCTGACCCTGCACACCCCTCCTTCTGCCTGTGGGTGCTTTCTGTTCACTCAGCAGGTATGTTCATGGGCGATATCCCACCCACTTTTCAAAAAGGATCTGAGGTGACATGCAAAGAGAATGAATACAAAATGGATTTTTTAATTAAAGTTATACACCAGGCACAGAAAAGCAACCCCCCACCCCCCCAAATAATACTTGGGGCTACTATTTAATTGTGATCGGATATTAAATGTCACTCCGTTTACAAGGTGAAACAGGACAGGGAAGTCCCCCGCCATTATGAGGCGCACAGCGAAGTGTGGACTGGCTACGTTTATTCGTCCAGTTGGTTTCAGGAGAAAGTCTGTAATAAAAGGACAAAAATACACAACTCGGGACCATGGCAATGAAATCTGTGACCTCCTTGTCAGGGCTGAGACATTTTTGTCTTTAAGGGTGTACAAAGGAGTAGGTTTACAGTTATTCCCATAGAAAACAATACACTAATTAATAAATAATGATACAAGAATAAATTCTGTGTTTTATGTACTCACAACTGTAAACCTCCTCTGCCTTGCCCTTTATATAGCGACTGAGTCTCACCTTTTCTGAGAAGAATTTTAATAACATAAAATTCAAGATATATACAAAAAACTAATAAGTAAGATGACGGGCTAGGAGTAGGGAAAATACATAATGCGGATATGCTGACTGTGAGTCTCTGTCTTACTTACCACAGTTTGGTCCAACACAGCTCTGGACAATACTTGGCACCTGTTCTGTGTGACTGTTTGCAGGAGCCGACAGTTACTGTGGTTGAGAGTCAAATTGCCTTTGAGTTTCCTGGTAGCCAGAGCAAAAAGGGAAACAGCCTGAATGGGCTTGCATAAGCCAAAAAAGGAAGTGTAGCCTCCATCCCACAGCTCCAGGTCTCTGTGCCAACTGGGCAAACGGAGCCTTTTTCCCCAGTCCTCAGCACAACCTCGCACACCAAGAATATCTGTTGTGTGGACACATTACTGAGATCATGAAAAGGGATTACTGATGCATCTAAAATATAGCCTTCCTGCATTTCTTATCTAATGAGTAATCCATCTACAACCCTTTATGAGCCTTAAAAAATGGGGGGGTTCATCAGGCATTCTGGGCAGATAGCCGGGGAACGCACAGAGGGCGGAGCGCAGGTGAGTCCAGGATCTCTGGCATCAGGGCGGGGGTCTGAATCCCAGGCCTGGGAGCTTGTTAGTCTGCAGGCGGGCGGCAGAGGCCTGTGGGCGTCTGGGCTGGGGAGTAAGATGGCAAGGTGTGGTCCGCGATGCGGACACCTGGCCGCCGTGTGGCTGGCAATAAAAGGGACAGACGTTAGTCCTCTGGCATAAGCAAGAAACCAGGGCCTGCCCCAGGGCAGGGAAGCAGCCGTGAACGTCAGAGAGAAGAATGGACAAGTCCCTTCTGGATGCAGCCAGCAAAGCTCTGTGCTGGCCGGTGAGGGGGAGGAAGGCAGGAGAGAGGCGCTGGAGAGCGGGGATATGGCGGGGCAGCCACGGGGCAGGGGGAGAGGAGGGATAGTGCAGGGACATGTGGTGACCTTCCAAGTGTTTGCACATTCATTAGCTCATGGGTCTCACACGCAGCCGAGGAGTCCGCCCTGAGCGTCAGCCCGAAAGCACTCCGTCCGGCCGGAGCTGCCAAGTGTCCGTGACCGCAGCTTGGCCTCCGACCCGTCCTGGCCGCAGGGCGCCCGCGGCAGCCACAGGCCTCGCAGTGACTGCCCCCCGCCCCCCTGGTTCTGGGCCAGCAGCGGAGAGCCAGATAGTGGAGCGGCTGCCTGCCCTGCTGGCCCCAGCGCAGTGGGTGTGCCCGGAGCCCTGCCAGAGCCTCCCGGAACATCTGGGCAGGGTGGAGGGGAAGACACCGTCCGTGCTCCTGGCGGCTCAGCTTTCTCCCAGCGCTGGCTCTGGCTTCCCACTGACTCACTTGCAGACATGGTAGTGGCCTCATCCCCCCCTCCCCACCCCAGGGCAGCAGTCTCCCCAGGACCTCCTACGATGTGGCCTCCTGAGCAGAAACAGGAGCTGGAGGTGGGAAGTCAGCCTGGAGGCACCTGTGGGCGCAGCCAGCCCAGCCCCTGCTCCACAAACGGGCGCCCAGGCGGGCGGCGGCCCCTGCTGTCCCGTGTCATCATCACCGCAGGTCCCCAGGCGTGCAGGGCGGGTCCTCTGACAGAGCCCCTGCCCCAGGAAAGCCAGGTTTCTCCTCACAACCATCCACACTGACGGTTCTGGCCTCCCCCGCCTCTCCCCGACACTCCGAGCACTGCCCCTGCCCCACGGGGATGGGGACCTTACCCAGCTGCCTGCCTGCCCACCCTACCCCTCCCCTACGCTCTCCAGCAGGCCGTGGGGGCCTCCTAGGGTCCCTCTGGGCTGCCGAGCGCATGTACCGTGGCGTCACCTGTCCGTGCCGTCTCTGGGCCCATCCACCTGTGCCCGCAGAGCTCTGTCCACTCCAGCCCATCGGAGCTGCTGGCAGGTGGGGAGGGAAGAAGGAAAGGCAGACGCTGACGGGGTTCAAAGCGGGGTAGGCAGACGGGTGGCGGCGCCCGCCTGCAGCCCGTCTGCCCACCTGCTGGGTCCTGGTGCTCCGGCCCTCCGGAGTCTCTTCTCCCCGGCAATAACCTGAAAGACAGGCCTGCTCCCTGCTGTAACCCAAGGCAATGCTGCTCAGAGCTGCTCTTTCATTGTCCTCCTGTGAAGCCCCTTGCAGTCCTCGTGTCCCTCTGCTTCCATCTCCAACGTGTGGGCGGAACCGTTCAGGGAACAAGGAGCCACAGGCCCGTGTCAGGGCAGCGCAGGCACAGCTTCTGCTCAGCGCTCAGCAGGCCGCCTGGTCACAGACTGAACATTCACCACCTGACGCTTTACATAGCGCCTGCTGCCCGGGTGACAGGACACTGCGATCCCAGGCCGGTGTCCGGCTGTGGAGTCTGCTCCTGGCCATGCAGACAGCGAGTGGAGACCTCAGTGATGAGATTTTTATTTCTTTTTTTAAAAAATATATTTTATTGATTTTTCACAGAGAGGAAGAGAGAGGGATAGAGAGTTAGAAATATCGATGAGAGAGAATCATCGATCAGCTGCCTCTTGCACACCCCCTACTGGGGACATGCCTGCAACCAAGGTACATGCCCTTGACCAGAATCGAACCCAGGACCCTTCAATCTGCAGGCCGACGCTCTATCCACTGAGCCAAACCGGTTTCGGCAAGACTTTTATTCCTTTTGAAGGAAGACATCGTCACTCGAGTGCTGAGTGCTCCCTCATCTGATTGGGGATCCAGGGCCAGCCTGAAGTTCAGGGCAGCAGGGGAAGCCCCATGGGCCAGCAGGGCACACTGCCTCCTGCAGAACCACATTTGTCCACAAGAGGGTGGCAGCTCCGGGGCAGGTGCTCCCGGGCCTCCCCTGGGGAGGGCAGCCCAGAGACCCCTGGCTTGCCTTCTGCACGGAACTTTCTCCAGCGTGATGGCCAGGAGTCCAGGCGGCCAGCCTGACAGCTGGGGGTTGGTCATCAAACCTGTTGAAGCATCAACAATAGCAAATAGGAAAGGGGGGACACTGGTTGGTCCCTCCCACGGCTCCCGGCCCACTCCGGGCCCGGCCCTCGTTTGCACCTTCCCCCGCGAGCGGCTCCCGGGTCCTCCTTGGAGCCCAGCCCATCTCCAGCTGCTGCATCAGGTCTGAGTTTTTAATTCCACCACCTCCCTTTGTTGAACTGAAGTAGGGGACCTCCTGCAGCTGCTACATTTGCGATGACCTGGTGCCCTCCCTGGCCTTTCTGTGACCTAGGTAACCGCGCGATGCCTAGTTAACTGTTCTGTGTATGAAATTCTCACCGTTTCAGTCACTGGTCGGCTTCTGTCCCCTAATCAGGCTCTGGCTGATGCATAACTTTTGTCAGGCCTCAACCTCACCCGGGATTCTGCTGTGAATGCTGGATCACAGGCCCCTGGAGCCCCTGGGAATTTAAGTCCACAAACACGTGATGTGTACCCCGGGGAAAGACAAGGGCTTGGCATGAGACGCTGTCTCGGGTATTGTACCCTTGGGACCCCACTGGGCTCAGCCCTGGTTCACAGCTCCGGACTGTGCTGTGAGGGGGGTCGGAAGGGACCCGCTGCCTGTTTCTCTGCCCTCTCTCGCCCAGCCACAGCCCGAGCCACACAAGGAGCCAGAGGAAGCCACGCCTGGCCCCATGTGGGAGCCCAGTTTGCACCTGTGTCAGGTCAGGCAAGAGCCCTGCCTGCACTCGCCTGGGAGAAGAGGAGGAGCCCCCTCAGACACAGAAAAAGGGGCTCAGACGTCCTAACCGCACAGGAGTGCCCGGTAGTCACACTGAAGGAAGACCAAACTGCAAAGGAAAAAGGCCCTTTGTGTCAGCAGCAGAAATTACTTTCTAGTGGAAAATCTTAAAAATGAAATGCCTGGTGGCAGCCCTGGACAGTGCCGGGGAGACGCCCACCTGCTCACCAAGGTGGAGCCTCCAGGGAGGCCTCTCCGAGGGGCAGCGTGCTGGCCGTGGCGTTTGGAAATAGCGGCCGTCACCGAGAACGCCGAGTCACCAGATGATTTCCCTGGGATTCCATCCCGAAGCCAGCTTCTGTCCCTTGCCCAGTGCCACCACAGGACCCACCCGCTCCCCACAGTGCTGTGAACTCAAGCGCCCCCTGGTGGTCAGTGTCTGGAGGTGCATGGGGCCGCCTTCCAGCCTCCGGGCCCACCAGAGTTGGAAGTTACCTTACCCAAATCTTCATGTTCTCTTTCCACACCCCTACAGGGCTAAGCAAATTCCAGCCTCCTAGCCCCCCATTGCTTCCCGCTTTTTCTCTCCAGCTTGGTCACCTCAGGGGCCTTTTAGATCGAAACTGCCCACTTAACCAACCGTCTCCTCGTGGGTCACAGCAGAAGGGATGGCACTGTTGGAGGGTGCCTGGGCGTGACGCTAGGGAGGCCCTGCCAACTCTCCGACTTCCTGGTCTCAGAGGTCTGTCAGGGAGGACCGAGAGCCGACACCGGCAAGTCCCTGCAGGCCCAGGCCCACAGCTGTCTCCGGCCACAGACCCAGGACGAGAGAAGCCCCTTGTCAGCTGCTCTCCTCTGGGGACTACCAGCCACAACTGGGCAACCCCAACTCCGCAGTGGTGGCCTTCCCGTTTCAAGAATTCATTTCATGCCCTGGCCAGGTAGCTAGGGTGGTTAGAGCATTATCCCCGAAGCACCGAGGTTGTGGGTTCAAACCCCAGACAAGCACATGCAACAATCAACCACTGAATGCGTAAATGCGTGGAACAACAAATCGATGTGGGTTCAAATCCCAGTCAGGCACATGCAAGAATCACCACTGGCCGAGACCAGTTTGGCTCAATGGATAGAGCGTCGGCTTGGGAACTGAAGGGTTCCGGGTTCGATTCCGGTCAAGGGCACGTACCTTGTTTGGGGGCATATCCCCAGTAGGGGGTGTGCAAGAGGCAGCTGATCGATGACTCTCTCTCATCGATGTTTCTAACTCTCTCTCTCCCTTCCTCTCTGTACAAAATCAATAAAAATATATTTTTTAAAAAAAGAATCAACCACTGAATGCGTAAATGCGTGGAACAACAAATCGATGTTACTCTCTCTCTCTCCCCCTTCATCTCTCTCTCCCACTAAATTCAATAAATATAAATTATTTTTAAAATAACTCACTTCATAAAATAAAGATGAACAATAAAAATTCAGCTTCCTTCTTTAGTCTCCTTCCCAGGACCCCTGGGGGGGTGGGAGTCATTCTGGAGCAGCTCTCTGACCTTCCTGCCCTCCCCACTCGCTGCAGCTGTCAGAGCGCTGGGGCTGGGGTGCAGGAGGCCAGGCCAGGCAGGTGGACAGGGTCAGGGTTGGGGGGCAGGAGACCAGGCCAGGCAGGTGGACAGGGTCAGGGGAGGGGGGCAGGAGGCCAGGCCAGGCAGGTGGACAGGGTCAGGGCTGGGGTGCAGGAGGACAGGCTAGGCAGGTGGACAGGGTCAGGGTTGAGGGGCAGGAGACCAGGCCAGGCGGGTGGACAGGGTCAGGGCTGGGAGGGCAGGAGGCCAGGCCAGGCCGGTGGACAGGGTCAGGGCTGGGAGGGCAGGAGGACAAGCTAGGCAGGTGGACAGGGTCAGGGTTGGGGGGCAGGAGGCCAGGCCAGGCCGGTGGACAGGGTCAGGGGAGGGGGGGCAGGAGACCAGGCCAGGCGGGTGGACAGGGTCAGGGTTAGGGGGGCAGGAGGCCAGGCCAGGCGGGTGGACAGGGTCAGGGTTGGGGGGGCAGGAGGCCAGGCCAGGCGGGTGGACAGGGTCAGGGTTAGGGGGGCAGGAGGCCAGGCCAGGCAGGTGGACAGGGTCAGGGTTGGGGGGCAGGAGGCCAGGCCAGGCAGGTGGACAGGGTCAGGGTTGGGGGGCAGGAGGCCAGGCCAGGCAGGTGGACAGGGTCAGGGTTGGGGGGCAGGAATGACTGCAGGGACTTGTCTCCCAGCTCTGTGCCAGTCTCAGCCTCCAAGGAGAACTGAATGCGAGACACGTGTTTCTCTTGGGACTGGTCTACTTCCACTTTGGCAAATAGAGGCGCCACGCTGCCCCGCCCCGCCCACAGGCCACGCTCCCGTGGAAGACGTGGCAAGTCCACTAACTGGTCACGGCAGAGAGGAGCTGAGACGCAGCTCAGATCCTGCTCTGCTTCAAGCTCCCAGAGCTACTCCCAGTCAGGGAGCAAGAGAAAGCCTTCCTGCCGAGCCTGGCCCGTCTTAGAACAGACATAAACGTAAGCGTGTGCTTGACTGTCCTCGGCACCTCACTGTTCCAGATCTGAGTTCCCGGCCTATGGCCTTGTCAGTATCTCAAATCCTCCCCCTTTTAAAATGCGGGTTTCTCCGGTCCTTTAAGACACCCCTGAACACGATGGCACCCCGGCCTTTCACTGGCTCCCCTTCTGCCCGTCCCACCGGCCCTGGACACACAGGCCTCAGCCTCACTCCCTCAGGCTGCTGTCCGTCATTTCTTTATCCTCTCCGGCGGCGGGCTCCTCTGCGCCATCCACTCTGACCTGCGGCCCCGTTTGTCTCCCGCCGGCATCACCGCAGTCACCACGGGTGGCTTGTGAGCTGCTTTTCTGTTTGGCCCTGAGAGGAGGGCTGTGAGGTCAGGGCTGCTTTCTTGGCGCTGACGCCCCTCCTGAGCCGTCCATGGACACGCTTCGGGGACGGCCCCCGAGCCCACGCGTCAAGCAAGGAGCCCGAGGGAGGAAACCGCAGGCGCACTGAGCCCCGCAGCTCGCGGAGGGCTGGGACAGACAAGAGGCAGGAGGTGGACGGCCTCTGGCGAGGTCTGACCCCATGACATAACCAGCCGCTTCGAGCAGCGCTCACAGGATGGACTTGTTCCTCCCTCCAGCTCCTTCTCTGCAGACACCCACTTCTACTGTAAACATAAACATTCTTTAAGTTTTTACTGATAAAAACACTGAGACAGACAACATATTTACAAACATGCAAGAAACATGCCCTCAACACATATAAAATGCCTCACCAGCTCAGCTGTTTAGAATTCAGGCCAAAGAGAATTCCTGGGAAGTCCAGACCATTAACATTGCTCATCAATGTGCTTCATCCTTCTCAGACCCAGGAGCGCCTCGTATTCACCACTCAGACACTCAATATCTCCATTCCACCTAACCCAGCGCCACTGCCAAGAAAAGTCACACGGCCGCCCTCAGGCAGCAGCAGCGACGACAGTGGCCAGAACTGGCCAGCACAGGAAATGCCTGCGATCCGGTCATCTTGCTCACCAAGAGCGAGGGGGGCTCTTGCTGGCCGTCCTCGCCTGTGGAAGGGAAATCCGCCAGCATCTGCGTCAGGAAGAGCTGGAGGAAACTGCAGTGATGAAGATAACATCACATGACATTGACAACCAATGTCTAGTCCTGGCCGTGCTTTCCTCGGGTAACCCACCTAAGAGCCACACAGGGTGAGAACTGTGATCACCCCCATTTCACAGATGAGAACACTGAGGTACAGAGAACCCCGTGACAAAGGAGAAAGCGGGCCCAGGAACACATTTCTGAAAGTTCCAGCCGCAGAAGTGGAAGTGACAGCTTCGATTAGAAACGCCCTGTTGGGCCAAGACCGGTTTGCCGATGCTTGGGGACTGAAGGGTCCCGGGTTCGATTCTGGTCAAGGGCATGTACCTCGGTTGCGGGCATGTCCCCAGTAGGGGGTGTACAAGAGGCAGCTGATCGATGACTCTCTCTCATCGATGTTTCTAATTATCTCTCTCCCTTCCTCTCTGTGAAAAATCAATAAAATACATTTAAAAATAAAAATAAAAAAAGAAGCGCCCTGTTGGTCAAAGGATGTGCTGCACGGAACAGAGGCCAGAGGGGAGGCCAACCACACCTCGCCTCGGGGAGCTCAGGGGGCGCTCAGGGCGGGACCCCAGGAAGGGCGGTGTCCCTGCCCTATGGGACAGGTGGGGACTGACCACACCAGCCGCATCCCTGAGACCCCAGCGTGAGGACTCGGGCAGGGGGTCTGAGTTTCCGTAAACCCACCAGGTGCCCGGCCCAGGCATGTTGGCAGCTGCATTCAGCGCTGGACTGATCCCTGTCACATGTGTGTAGAGAGCCCAGCCCTGTGGCAGGCAGGGCCTCCACCACCTGCTGGGCCACTTCTGTGTGACCACCTCAACCAACACAGTGGCCCTGCACGCAGTGGGAGCTTCTCCTTCAAGCCTGGGCCGTCCGGGTCCTCGGAGCTCGGCTGACCCCCAGCTATAAGCAGGGACCGCCCACAAAGCAAGCGGGGGTGGCGATGGAGGCTCAGGGGCGACAGCCAACCTTCTCCGCTCGCGCGTGCAGTCTGCCAGTGACTGGAACCATGTAAGCAGAAGGCCAATGGGATGTGAGTCCTGATCACCCACAGCAGCCCTCCTGGCGAGGGCATTCCTGTGAGGAGGCTCTCAGTTCTTCCCACTCACACGTGGGCCTCCCCATTCCCCTCACTCGTCCTGTGGCCCCTAAGTAACTGGCATACGCCCAGCGCCTCGCTCACCCGTCACAGGCCCTGCACGTGATGGCCGGCTCGATTCTCCGCAGGAGCCCGCTCGGCCTCCTCTCCCAGTCACTGCAGCATCCCGTCCCCAAGCCGTCACCGCCCGGCGAGCTCACCGCGGTCCTGGGGGCCAGAGCTGGCTGCTCAGGGTGCCATGGGCACGGAGGGCGGCATTCTGAGGCTGAGTTCCCTTCAGACCTCCTTCCCCCGGAGGAATGGAGCCGGGGTCACTGCCCCTTCTGGGGGCAGGTGGCCTTCGTCCTCGCCCCTGCTGGTCCTCTGGGGCTGGAGAGGCTCGCCCAGTCCCCAGAGCGCTGCTGCCTCCAGAGGGATCCCCAAGTTATTCCAACCCAGTGACCCGTCTTCTCTCCAGAGGCAAAACTGTGAGGCTGGTGGGGCTCAGAGTGGAGCCCCGGGTGGCCTGGCTGTTCCAGCACCTGTGCCTGACGCTGTCCCGGGCGTGGCCACGGCGAGTTGAGCAGGGGCTCAGGATGGACTTGTTCCTCCCTCCAGCTCCTTCTCTGCGGACACCCACTTCCCACGTCAGTGCTTACCTTCACGAAGAGAACCCCGTGTCCTTAACAGAAAGAAACATGCCATTTTCACGTTAGCATTTGTAGCGGTTAGTCCAAGTTAGCGTGGTTTAAGAGTTGATGTTTCTATTTGAAAAACTGGCCCGTGTCCGGGGAGCCCATGCCTTGGCGGTGAGTGCTCCCAGGCCTGTCCCTCCCGCCACCAGGTCCCTCCCGCCGGCTGGCTGTCCCTCGCCTGCCAGACGGGCACAGCACGCAGCCGCCTCTCCCACTCCATGGCCCGCAGGATCCGCGGGAGACGTTGTCAGTTCCTCTCCCCCCCCAGTGAGGTGAAAAGGACACGCAGGAGTCTCGGCTTTTAGCTGGAAAAGCCCCACACCGGGTGAAGCCCCGTGGCTCCTCGGTCACACGAAGCACTGACAGATGCCCAGCCCATCCAACTACCGGCAGTGCCCGGCTCCCCGTGGGAGCCCTGGGCGAGGAGGGAAGCACATCTTGGAATCCCCACTGCGTTCACCTCCCCGGGGTCAGGGGCGCTCACAGGGCGAGCCTGGCCAGTCACACCAGGCTCCTCCCCGGTCCGCCACCCAGCGAGGCCTCGCTCGCCTGAAGCTGCCGGGATGATGCCCCTGGCGTGGGAAGGCCAGAGGGGACCCTTCAGGGAAAGAGTGCCTCACCCCACCCCACTGTGATCCGGCCACACCCACACCCACCCCGCAGCCAGGACCCCAGGGCACTTGCTGTGCTGCCCAATGGGCTGAGGCCGCCTTATGCCAGCCCCTACCCCCAGCAGCCCACGGGTTCCGGGCCAGTGCCGGGGCCTCAGGTAGACACGGGTGTGCTGGCAGTGAAAGCCTGCCCAGGTGCTTCCGGGCAATTCCTTGGGCCCTGAGATGATGCCCTCCCCTTCCCCATCTCCCCCCATCCCCTACCCCACCCGGCTTTGCATGAAGCCCCCCCGCATCCTCTCCATCCTCAATGGGCCTCTGTGTCTGTGAGTTACACTTTATAAGCCAATTAGGCAGGGATCTCAGAATGGTTTGCGATGGTGTTTTCCATTGGTGTTTGGCAGTGTTATGGACCAACAAAAATAAAAGGCTTCACGTTTTAACAAGCAAGAGCATCCAACACACAATTTAAAAAACACCCACAAAATCTTGGAAGATGTAGGCATGTGCAGCCCGCCCTCAGCAGCCGCACAGAATGCGGGAAGGGAGAAGGAAGCACACACACACAGAGACTCACACACACACACACACACACACACACACACAGAGAGACACATACACACACACATACACTCACACAGAGACACACACAGATACACACACAGAGACACACACACAGACACACACACAGATACACACACAGAGACACACACAGACACACACACACACACACTCACACACAGAGACACACACATACACTCACACAGAGACACACAGATACACACACAGAGACACATACACAGACACACACACACATACACACACACATACACTCACACAGAGACACACAGACACACACACACACACACACACACACACACACACACGGGTAATTAACACACTGAGCACTGCCCAGGGCAGCCAGGAGGGCGGGCTGGCAGTTCGGGAAACTGAGGCTTGGACAGGACAGTGGTTGCTGTGCCCTGGTGAGCTGGGCAGGCCCTCCCTGTGCCCGTGCCCCAGGCACAGGAGCGAAGCGGGCAGTCAGGTCTTCACTCAGCCCTGCCTCCCGGGGACCTGGGCAGGAGAGGGCAGGGCTGGGGCATCGCTCCGGGCCCGGAGCTGGAGGCCAGCCCTCCCCAGGATGGGCCCCGTGCTCTCCTGGCCAAACCACGGGGAGGGCGAGGCCGGAGCAGGAGCAGGGAGGGGCTGCCAGCTGTTGCTGTTGCTGTTTCTGAATTCAAAGAAAACACGGAACCGAGCAAGGAGGGAGCAGAGTTGAGGGGAGGATCTGGCGGGGCCTGGGCAGACCCCTGGCCCGCCTCCAGAGCTCTCTCTGGAAAGGGCGCGGCCGGAGCCTGTGATGAGAGCTCGGCGAGGACTCGCCGCGGGTGATGGATGACGGGCTGGAACCCGTCCACACCACAAATTTGTTCCTGTACACCCGGCAGCCGGCAGCCGGCGCGGGGAGAGCAGGCCCTGCCTCGATGGCCCTTTTCCGGGGCCGGCACGGGCCTCCCCGGGGCTTGGCGCCGGGTCCTTGCCCACCTTGCCCCGGGCTGGGGTCCCGGATCCACCGTTGGGTCTCGCCCGTCCGACCCGGTCCCTCCAGCCCGGCCCTCCCTCCGCTGCTGGGCCCAGCCTCCACCCCGCAGCTGCCAGAGCCGTGTTTCCGCTCCCTGGTTTTAATCATGTAACATCCCCACTCGGAGGGGCGGACGCGGTCCCAGTGGCCTTATATGTCAAATCTCAATTTCTAACCGTGAGCGCGAGAGCCTCCCCCACGGCCCCCCATCTCGCCTGCCCCCCTACCCCCTCAACGCTGCTCTCCAAGCCCATCCCTGCAGAACTCCGGCTCAGATCCTGCAAAACCCAATACCACCCCCGCCCCTTAGTCACCCCGCAAGTATTTACTGAGCATCTATAAAGCGAGCTGGCGCTGTGCGGATACAGAGGAGCAGGAGAGCGGGCGTCACAGCCTCCGAGGGCAGGAGACACCGAAGGAGAGGTGAACGCGCTTGCTCCCAGTCGCCACGGAAACCGCGTTGCCCACATTTAACCCCGAACACCACTGTCTGAACTAGACCCTGACGCAGGCCGGTGGTGCTGACGCCTGGGTGCCAGATCAGGGGTTTCCCTCCTCTGCTGCTACGGAGTCTCAGAACGTCACTGCTAATCAGAAGCAAACTGTTTTGTGACATTTCTTACTTTTTCTGGTTTAAAAAGCCACACCATCTCTTATAAGGAAATTTTGAAACTACGTAAGGTATAAATAAGATTAAAGCCACCCACAACTCCAATACTAGCACATCACACACATCGACGTTTTCTGTGAGCTCCTACCCACAGTCACTTCTTCACAAAATTGGGCTCGCATCGCACACAATGCGTCTTCAGCTAAACGTGAGTCACAATAGCTTTCCTCGGCACCACACCCTTGCTGTCCATGTCTTCATCACTCAGAGCAGTGGTCGGCAAACTGGGGTTCCTGAGCCACATGCGGCTCTTTGGCCCCTTGAGTTTTTAGCAAAGGCCAGCATAGGAGTACCCTGATTAAGTTAATAACAATGTACCTACCTAGATAGTTTAAGTTTAAAAAATTTGGGTCGCAAAAGAAATTTCAATCGTTGTCCTGTTGCTATTTGGCTCTGGTGACTAATGAGTTTGCCAACCACTGACTTAGAGCAGGATTGGTTCCATCAGTCCTTCGTCCTGGAGGAGGGAGGAAGTGGGGAGGGGCTGAAAATAGGCTTTGAGTCTCGGAGTCGTGGGTTCGAACCCTGGCTTGCGCCCTTGCTCACTGCAGCCTCAGGCCTGTGGACTAGCCTTTCTGGTCTCCCCTCTCTCACCACCGCATGGCAGCAGTGCTGTCCTCCGCCTAGAAGTTCGTGCCGCTGAGAATAAAGCCAGAGGCCGGCTTCGCTGGGCCTGCCTGCACAGCCCTCAGCTGGCGGCGGCCATCAGCCTGCGCACGTCCTCGGAGCACGCTCCTGGGGGTAAAGCTCTGGGTGAGTGTGACCACAGTTAAGCGTGTTGGGGCATGCTGCCAAGCTGCACTATGAAATAGTGAATGAGTTTCATTTAAAAGGGGGAGATGGGGCCGAAACTGGTTTGGCTCAGTGGATAGAGCGTTGGCCTGCGGACAGAAGAGTCCCAGGTTCGATTCCGGTCAAGGGCATGTACCTTGGTTGTGGGCACATCCCCAGAAGGGAATGTGCAAGAGGCAGCTGATTGATGATTCTCTCTCATCAATGTTTCTAACCCTATCCCTCTCTCTTCCTCTCTGTAAAAAAATCAATAAAATGTAAAAATATATAAAATAAATAAATAAATAAATAAAAGGGGGAGATGGGGAGAAGGAGATGGGGAGAAACGTTTAAAATCAAACTTGCATTGAGCCTGGGTGCCCACTGCTATGACGGCTCATGCAGGAACACACCCGTGGGCCTCGCCCAGCCCTCTGATGCCATCCCCTGGTTGGGCACCAGCCTCTGCCGCCAGAATCTGTCCTCGCTGCCCAGAGGCTCCCTGGCGGCACCGTCCAGCCCGGCCTCTCCACCCGCCCAGGGCTCCTCCTGAGGCCCTCAGGGCCCGCCCGCCCGAGAGGCCTCTGCTCTGTCGCCCAGGCCCGTGGTCCCTGCCACGGCTCCCACGGGCATTTGCTGTCGGGAGAGAACACCTTGTCCGCGGGCCAGCCGTGTTCGGGAGGATCTCAGCCTCCGAAACGCCCAAAGCGGAGATGCTCTTTGCAGCGGGCTGTGCCCATCGAGGCTCACTCCTTGCCCCCCACCCCCCGTCAGCCGCCCCCCACCATGCGCATGTTTTTATGGCCCAGGAGCCCCCACGTTACCGCCCGTGCCATCCCCCCTGTTATCTGCGCGCCATCTCAGCTTGAAAAATCTCCCCTTGACTCGCGCTTTCATGCAGCCCCTGCCCCGCTGTCGGCCCCAATCAGCCTGCGTTTGGAGCCCGCACTCCCACCTCCTCCTGCCCTGCGTGGGGGAGGCGGGGGTGAGAGCCGTGCCCACCAGCATTCCTGCACATCCAGACATGAAAGCGGGCAGCCCGCACCCTCCCGGTTCACTCCTCCGTACCGGCCAGCCCTCCGCTTTGATGTCGGAGCCGATCTGAAGGAAGAGGATCTACCGTGACCTCCTGGCCTGGAATGCCGAGAAAGCAATTACCGGCGCGGGAGCGCAGGGGCACAGGGGGAGGGGAGAAATGAATGGGGCGCGGGAGCGCAGGGGCACAGGGGGAGGGGAGAAATGAATGGGGCGCGGGAGCGCAGGGGCACAGGGGGAGGGGAGAAATGAATGGGGCGCGGGGAGCACAGGGGGCTCAGGGGGAGGGGGTGGGAGGTGAGAGAAGGGGGCACCGGGAGCAGACAACGGACGGGATAAGCCAGTGAGGACGCTTTGTTTCTTCAACTCCGGTGCCACCTCGTTCAGGGCTGACCAGCAGGACCCTCTCTCTCCTGGACGATCTCAGGGCCCCCACTTACCCGCTCCCAGGGCCCCATAATCCACTCCTAACCGGTAGATCCTGAGTTCCCTCAATCCTCGGGCTCAGAGCAGGACTCACTAAGAGCCCCAGGGACTTCCCAGCAGCCAGGTGGGTTCAAAACCGCGGAGGGGCGGCCGGAGGGGGTTGCCTGGGAGGCCCTGAGGTCCTTGGGAGGGAGGCGCTCTCCTGCCAGACCCAGGGCCTCAAGGACCAGCCCTCCCAGGACCGTGATTATGGAGCCGAGGAGCAGGCTATGGGGTGGAGGCTGCGGGGTGGAGGCTATGGGGTGAAGAGGCCTTTCAGCGCACAGGCCTGGCAGCAAGGGGGACGTCCATCCCTGCTGCCGCGCACAGGGCCCCGGCACTGCTCCTCTGCTCCTCAGCGAGCCCAGCCACGCCCTGCCGGGACCGTCAGCTGTGCCTCCCGCACTGCCTGGCAGATGGCCTCAGCTCCCAGGGGTGCGCCCACCAGCACAGAACATGCAGCTATAACCAGCCACGCCTGTGAACAGTGCTACTCACACACACATGCATACACTCTCTCTTACACACACATGCACACACTCTCTTACACACACATGCACACACTCTTACATACACATACACACATGCACACATCTATGTGTGCAGAGGCACCCACACATGCATGCACATAAGTGCACACTCTTGCACATGCACACATGTGTGTTTACATATACAGACATGAGCACAAATGCACGTGCATATACACGCAGACACACACACTGACGGAACATTGGGCCAGGTCTGCATGTTACTGGCCCATCTTTCATTCATGTCTCTGATTAGGGTGTCCTCCCCAGGAGGTCCTCCCAGCCCTTCTGTCGAAGGCGGTGATGCCCTTCCCACACGGCGTCCTTGCCTCCCTTCCTCGCACAATGCCTTCCTCACGCCCTCTCCCTGGCACAGAACTCGCTCCCCAGGGTTCCTCGGAGGTTCCCATTGCCGGAATGCCCATTTCTGAGTCCTGAGAGCTGGCAGCGCTGAGCGCAGCGTGAATGACCAGCTGCCCAGAGCCTCCAGGGTGTCGGGTCCAGAGGCGTGTCAGCCGGGAGGCGGGCAGCTGAGCCTGATTTTACTTTAATGCCCCGGGTTTCGGTGGGCCAGCTCCCGAGCCACTTCTGTAGGGCCGGGACACCCCCAAATCTAGGCCCCCCCTAAGGAGGTGAAGATTCTTCTGGAAGAGGTTGGCTGGAAAAGGAGGTTTTTGCAAATAACGGCTCAAAATGTCACATAATGTCATTTCACACCCAAGTCAAAGGATGGATGGTCGCAGGATGGGTCCTCGGCGCGTCGTGCCTGGAATTCCTCGGTTTCCGAAGGAAGAGCCGCTGCTGACAGGCGTTAGCCCGTTAGAAATATGACGGCGGCCGGACCCTGAGGGGGTTGACCAGGCTCGGAAGGCTGGACGCGGAGTTTCTGTTTGTTCGCTCGTTCTGTAGCCGCTGGAATTTTTTGTGGTGGAGGGGCGAGCTCACACCTCGGGAAAGCCGGAGACCCAGGTGCATGCCCTGGAGCCTGGGCCCCGTGTCCCCTCCCGCCGATGGCAGCGCGCCCTCACACGCAGCGGCCACGCCCACACCCAGGTCTCAGATTCGCTGCTCCTTCTGGGCACCAGGTCCCCACGGTTGGATGTTGTGCACCTGCCTTGGCCAGTGGCCGTGGGTGGTGGCGTGGGTGGTGGCTGCGGGACCATCTCACAGCCAGCCTGCGCCTCCTGCTCCCCTTCCCGCCACAGTGGCCGGAAGTCTGGCGTCACAGGGAGGTGGGGGCGACCAGCGTGGCCCCCAGCATCCGCCCTCCAGAGCGCCGCCTCTCGTCCCCGGGGCCTGCAGAGCTGCTGTTCATTCCCACACCGAGCCGTCTAGCTGTCACAGCAGCAAGCGTGGCCTCGCCTGACGGACACGCACCGAGGGCGGCGGTCGCCGCTGCACAGCTCGTGTGACCCCGGCCACTGCTGCCCCTCTCCCTGCGCCAGGGGATGAGCTCAGATTCAGAACCCGTTCCACGGCCACCCCGGCCCTGGGGGCGCCGTCCGTGGGCCTGCAGGCCTCGGCCAGGGAGCTGGCAGTGGGTGGCGTGAGATGGGACCGGCGCTGGAAGTCATCTGTGGGCCCAGCGCCTGGTGTGGAACAAGCATCCTGACCTCCGACCTGCCCTGGCCCCCCGGGAGCTTTGAGAGACACACTCCAAGGCCCTGCTCTGCGGCCGGGGCTGAGCCGGAGGCGGGTTTTCCGTCCCGGGACGATGGCTCCAGGACACCTTCCTCTTACCCTCTGGCCACCAGCGAGGCTGGGCCTGAAGGTCAGGGGGGTTAGCACTTCTGGCGTCCAGCTTGGACCTCGGCACACGTGTCAGCAGCCTGTGCCGGAACCGCGGGCTCTCAGTCAGAGGTCCCAGAGGGCAGTAGGACCCCAGGGGTGCCGACCCATCTCTAGCGGGCACCACTGGGGACGAGGCCTCGCTTTCTGGTGCAAAGAGCTGACAGGGCTGGGAGGTGGCTAAGCAGACACCTCCTGGGGACAGGCCTCAGCTTGCTCTGGAGGCCGGGTTTCTAGACCAGAGAGGCCTCATGGGGGTGGTGGGGGAGGGCGCTCGGGGAAGGGTCCATGGCCTCCTGCCTGGGCACAGGGCTCACCTCCAAGCCCCTCCTGGCTTCCCCTAGCCCACTCCTGGCAGGGCCGCTCTTGGTCCCTCCCAGCCGGGCTGGAGGGGCTGCAGCCAGGGAGCCAGTGGGGACGGGGTTTCCCGAGCCTCCTGGCAGGACTGCAGGGACCTCTCGGTGGGCATGCCATGGCCAGGCTGCTGGGTGCTCGCCCAGTTCTAGCACCAGACGCCCTGGCAGAGGGCAAGGCAGGTGCTGCTCTGTGGGCAAGCACACCCGGGTGCCCAGGAGGTCACCAAAAGCCCCAAAGGCTAACACCCCGTCGTCATGGACACCGGCAGGCAAGCCTCCCTGCCTGTGTCTGAGGCCAGGAGGACGCCGGACGAGCGGCAGCACGGTCTCTCTCTGCGGCCCCTTCTCCCCGCCACAGGCTCAGAGGGTCCGCCTCTGCCCGCCTGCAGGCACAGCCGCCTCGTGCCACCTCCACGGCCACTCGCTCCGCCAAGCAGGGAGTGGGGCTGGCACACAGTCCTGAGGCCAGGAACCCCTGTTTGGGCACTGCCCCGGGGGCTGATGGGAGAAGCCCTGAGGATGCCCTTAGCTCCAGTAACCCAGTCATCTGCTCATCCCGGTATAGTCTGCCTCCATCCCCCATACCTGCCTGCACATGTTACCAACTTCCAAAAAGGCCTGGAAAGACACAGTGATGCCCGAGACAGGAAGGCGGCCATGGGCGGGCACCAAAGGCGAGGGTGGAGTGAAGGACAGGAATTCTTGTGCCAGAAAAGCAAGGTCGTTCCCTGACCCGGGCATGGCGTGGCCCGAGCCCCTGAGGACCACGGGGAAGGGAGGAGCAGGAGGGGCCGAGCCTGCATCCCTGTGCGAGAACCTTCCCAGGCGGGGGGCAAGGCAGACATTCCCGAGCTTCGGAGGACAAGCACGTGTGTTGTAGATTCCCTGTAGGAACACCACCACATATCAAAACAGACAGTCATCTCCAAGCGCGTTTCACCACAACAGCCCGCGGAGAAAGGAAGAGGCGGATGGCTGGGCTGTGGGCAGTGTCTGCTGCCCTGTGCAGGGGCGAGGCTGCAGAAACCCCTGGCTGCCAGGAAGGCATCCAGAGCCCACCGCCGCCTCCGGGAAGCTGTGTCCGAGCTGTGGACAGCAGAGGGGCATGTCCCAGCTTCTTAAAATAGGTTTTTATTGACTTGAGAGAGAGGAGTGTAGAAGGAGAGAGAGAGAAACATCAACGAGAGAGAAACATGGATCGGCTGCTCCTGCACACCCCCCACTGGGGATGGAGCCCACAGCCGGGGATGAGCCCTGTCGGGTGACTGCCGGCTTCATGGGTCCATGCTCAACCACTGAGCCACACCAGCCAGGCGTGCTCAGCCCTTAAAGCTCTGAGAGGAAATGGCAGTAAGTCAGGTCCCGTCCTGGACCAGCTTCAAAGTGAATTTTTGCAAACAAACAGCTGCCCACCGCGTTGCCTGACTTACCTACCCCTCAGTCCCGCCTCCCACAGCCGCAGTGCCCACGTGAGAGGGCGGCCTTGCTGTCACTCCCGAGGCCGCCTCCCCTTTGCCTCAGCCACTGCCCGGCAGACTGCCTTCCAGGAGATGGACAGTGCGGTTTGGAGGGTGCTGAGGCCCTCGGAAATACATTGAGATGCTTGTTCTGGCTCAGCGTTATCTTCGTGCAGCTCCGGCCTTTCCCCTTTGTAGGACTCGGACTGCTGTCTGCGCCCTCGCTGGGCCCGGGCAGCGTCACTGCTTCTGGTCACTGGACAGCTGGACGCAGGTCAGGCCCTGCTCCGCCTCCCACCCACCACCCGCCCAGAGGGCCTTGGCTACCAACGCTGCACGTGGGGGTAGAGACGGCGCCCCCAGGACCTCCTGTCTGCCCTCCCTGGGAGCACCCCGAAAGCGTCCTTCTGTCCACACCCCCAGCCCCCACCCCCAAGCTCACCCCCGCTGGGGGTGAAACTGCCGGCAGACGTGAGCACAGTGGCTCGGCCAGGCTGGAAGCGGCAGCTCGAGCTGGAAGGCCAGGAGGGAACATCCTTCGTGGGAAAGAAAATGTGTCCCTGGCTGCGAACCAGCCGAGCAGCTGTCCGGCCGTCAGCCGCGCCGTGGGAGCGGCTCTCCGAGGAGGACGTGTCTGAGGGGTGAGATCCGGAATTCCAGGGAAATCACAGCGCTGACACCCTGGGTTCTGTGCTTTCTGTCCCCCAGCTGGTGGCGGGCGGTGGCGGGCTGCTGTGACCACGTGGCCAGTCCCCTCCCTGGACCCACTGCCTCCGGGCGGGTGGTGGTGCTCCGTGACCTGGGCCAGGCGCTCCGAGCTAGGTTTGTTCTGTCCTCTGTGGCCACGGGACCGAGACTCCAGAACTAAGAGGCAGAGGCTCCATTCACCCTGTACCGCGGGCCCGGTCCGCCTGTAACAGGGGCCTGGTCCGCCCTGTACCGTGGCAGGCGCGCCCAGTGCCTTTCCGTGTGCGGGGGCCACTCGCAGTCTTTCCCCCTTGAGCCTGTCCCTGAAACACGGGCCCATGGACACTCACAGCAGCCGCGCTCAGAGCCCCGCTCCGCCCCAGAGGCCCGGGAGCTGCTGTGGTACATGCTGGCACTGATTCATCTCGGTGATTCAGCCACAGGCCTGTGTGCCCTCCAGAGGCAGGGGGCGCCGGCTCCTCTGAGTACGCAGGACTCTGATGGAAGCCTCCCCCACAGACCCCTCCCTCCCCACAGACCCCTCCCTCTTCCACCCTCCCCCACAGACCCCTCCCTCCCCACAGACCCCTCCCTCTTCCACCCTCCCCCACAGGCCCCTCCCTCCCCATAGACCCCTCCCTCCTCCACCCTCCCCACACACCCCAGCCTCCTCCACCCTCCCCCACAGACCCCTCCCTCCTCCAACCTCCCCCACAGACCCCACCCTCCCCATAGACCCCTCCCTCTTCCACCCTCCCCCACAGACCCCTCCCTCCCCACAGACCCCTCCCTCTTCCACCCTCCCCCACAGACCCCTCCCTCCCCACAGACCCCTCCCTCCTCCAACCTCCCCCACAGGCCCCTCCCTCTTCCACCCTCCCCCACAGACCCCTCCCTCCCCACAGACCCCACCCTCCCCACAGACCCCTCCCTCCTCCAACCTCCCCCACAGACCCCTCCCTCCCCACAGACCCCTCCCTCTTCCACCCTCCCCCACAGACCCCACCCTCCCCACAGACCCCTCCCTCTTCCAACCTCCCCCACAGACCCCTCCCTCCCCACAAACCCCTCCCTCCCCACCCTCCCCCACAGACCCCAGCCTCCCCACAGACCCCTCCCTCTTCCACCCTCCCCCACAGACCCCTCCCTCCCCACAGACCCCTCCCTCCTCCAACCTCCCCCACAGGCCCCTCCCTCCCCACAGACCCCTCCCTCTTCCACCCTCCCCCACAGACCCCAACCTCCCCACAGACCCCTCCCTCTTCCACTCTCCCCCACAGACCCCTCCCTCCCCACAGACCCCTCCCTCCCCACAGACCCCTCCCTCCTCCAACCTCCCCCACAGGCCCCTCCCTCCCCACAGACCCCTCCCTCTTCCACCCTCCCCCACAGACCCCTCCCTCCCCACAAACCCCTCCCTCCTCCACCCTCCCCCACAGACCCCACTCTCCCCCACAGGCCCCTCCCTCCCCACAGACCCCTCCCTCCTCCACCCTCCCCCACAGACCCCACTCTCCCCCACAGGCCCCTCCCTCCCCCACAGACCCCACTCTCCCCCACAGGCCCCTCCCTCCCCACAGACCCCTCCCTCCTCCACCCTCCCCACACACCCCAGCCTCCTCCACCCTCCCCCACAGACCCCTCCCTCTCCACAGACCCCTCCCTCCCCACAGACCCCACCCTCCCCCACAGACCTCACCCTCCCCCACAGACCCCACCCTCCTCCAACCTCCCCACACACGCCAGCCTCCTCCACCCTCCCCCACAGACCCCTCCCTCCCCACAGACCCCTCCCTCCTCCACCCTCCCCCACAGACCCCTCCCTCCCCCCAGACCCCTCCCTCCCCCACAGGCCCCTTCCTCCCCACAGACCCCTCCCTCCTCCACCCTCCCCCACAGACCCCTCCCTCCCCCACAGACCCCTCCCTCCTCTACCCTCCCCCACAGACCCTGCCCTCCTCCACCCTCCCCCACACACCCCACCCTTCCCCACAAATCCCATCCTCCCCCCACACACTCCACCTTCCTCCACACACCTCACCCTCCCCTACCAGACCCCACCCTCCCCACATACCCCACCCTCCCCCACAGACCCCATCCTTCCCTTTTGAGATTCCTCTTCTGAGCTCCTCCCCCCAGAAGCTAACACTCATGGCACGAGAGTCTTGTTAATAAGTAGGGGCCTATTTGACCTACTGAGTCTGTTGACGGATCATTTTTTTAAATATATTTTTATTGATTTCAGAGAGTAAGGCAGAGGGAGAGAGAGAGGAACATCAATGACCAGAGAGAATCATTGATCGGCTAACTCCTGCACTCCCCCACTGGGGAATGAGCCCACATCGGGCATGTGCCCTTGGCCGGAATCGAACTGGGGACCCTTCAGTCTGTGGGCTGACGTTCTATCCACTGAGCCACACCGGCCAGGCTCACTTTTCCAACTACTGGTTTCCCTCATTTCGGAAGGTGGAGGTTCCAGGAAGCCTTTTGTCACCCCAAATGGCAGGGTGAAGGCGCCGTCTCTGTTGAGCTCACAGGGAGGCGTTCCTGAGCTCAGAGCCCCAGAGCACCAGACAAACGTCCCCACAGCAGGCCGCTGAGCGGCACGCGGGCCCGCGGCAGCCAGCGCGGCTGCAGAGGCGGATCATAGGGCGTTGGCGTCGCCGCCTGGGAGGCCAGAGGCTGGAGCTGCGCTCGCTTTTCGCCTTTTCTCTAAGCGGAGCCTCCGGGCTTCCTTCCGGCAGTGAAAACAGGTGTGCAAGCAGGTGCTCATGCAGGGCTTCCTAAGCTGCAGGGCTTCCCTAAGCTGCAGGGCTTCCCTAAGCTGCAGGGCTTCCCTAAGCTGCAGGGCTTCCCTAAGCTGCAGGGCTTCCCTAAGCTGCAGGGCTTCCTAAGCTGCAGGGCTTCCTAAGCTGCAGGGCTTCCCTAAGCTGCAGGGCTTCCCTAAGCTGCAGGGCTTTCCTAAGCTGCAGGGCTTCCCTAAGCTGCAGGGCTGCGCTGCCGTTCTCCATGGTGAGCTCAGAGGCCGCCTCCCGGGAGGTGCCTGCGCCGCCCCTGCTGGCGGCGAGGGCGCCCGCGCCCAGAAACCTTGGCCCCCGGGTCCCCCTGGGGCTGGGCGGTCACCACACCCGCAGCTGCCTGGGTGCCTCCTGGCCTGGCCCGCAGTGTGGCCGGAGCTGGCCGTGTGTGTGTGTGTGTGTGTGTGTGTGTGTGTGTGTAGTGTGTGGTGTATGTGTGTGTGTGGTGTGTGTGTAGTGTGTGAATGTGTAGTGTGTGGTGTGTGTACGTGGTGTGTATGTAGTGTGTGAATGTGGAGTGTGTGGAGTGTGTGTGTGGTATGTGTGGTGTGTGTGCAGTGTGTGAATGTGTAGTGTGTGGTGGTGTGTGTGTGTGTGTGTGCATAGTGTGTGAATGTGTAGTGTGTGTGTGTGTGTGTGTGTAGTGTGCGTATAGTGTGTCAGTGTGTAGTATGTGTAGTGTGTGTGTGGTGTGTGTAGTGTGTGTGTAATGTGTAGTGTGTGTAGTGTGTGTGTGGTGTGTGGTGTGTGTAGTGTGTGTAATATGTAGTGTGTGTAATGTGTGGGGTGTGAGGGGTGTGTGTGTGTGTGTGTGTGGTGTGTGTAGTGCATGGGATGTGTGTGTGTGTGCGTGTGTGCCTGTGTGTAGTGTGTGTGTAATGTGTGGGGTGTGGGGTGTGCATGTGTGTGTGCGTGTGTGTGTAGTGTGTGTGTGTGCTTCCTTCCGGTGACAGCGGCTCCTGGGCGAGCCGGCCCCTGCCTGGCCTCGGGGTGAGGGAGGGGCTCTCAGAAGCAGACAGACCCTGTGCCAGGGGGTTTACCAGTAACGTGGGCAGGATGACCAGCTAGTCCTAATGTAAACCCGTGTTCAAAACAGAGGCCCCTGGGGACGTGGCCAGTGGCATTCTAATGGCACGGATGGTGCCGGGGTTCCCTGGTAAGGCTCGTGATTTCTAACCAGGACATTGTCCCCGGAAACGAACACGCATTGTGTCTCAGCTGTCACGGGAAATGATGTTTAATGGAGGCACCACATGGAGATAAGACGGCCCGGCAGGAGCGCTCAGGAGGGTGACGGGTGGCTCTGAGCTGGCCGTGGGGGCGCAGCGGGGGCTCCAGGAGAGGGAGGACTCCTGAGCGGCGCCGTGGGCAGTGGGCGGGCGGAGGAAGGCGGGGAGCGTGCCAGGGGGACGCGCCCTGGGCGGGGTAAGAAGGAGGGAGCGGCGGGTTCCGGGGGTCGGCCGTGGGGAGCCTCGTTCCCTGGGGAAAGTCGGGGGTTGTCTCGAAGACAAGCAGTCGCTGCAGCTGCAGCAGCCCCCCACGGCCTCCTGCCTGGAGCTCCGGCGATGACTGGGAGGGGGAGGACTGGTGCCCGAGCGGGACAGCAGGAGCGCCTGTGGCCGCGTTGACCGGTGCAGCTGGTACGTGGACATCGACGCAGGACACAGACCTGCACGGCTCCCTCTCTGCCTGCTGCGCCCTCCTCGCCTGCCCCGCAGCACCCCCCTTCCTGAGGATCGGACCCGGGTGGAGCTCAGGACCCCCAGTTCAAAAGTCCAGTCTGATCCAAACTCCATCTCACATCGACTGCAAAGCCTCCCTGAGGCCTGCCCGCGGGCTCGGGGACTGCCCGGAGGAGACAGGGCAGCTCCCCCCCGCCCCCCCCCCCCAGCCCTTTGAGCCTGACCGCCCTCCCTCCGCGGGGAAGAAGGGGTGTCCCAGCGGTGCCTCTCACATGTCCCCCCCGATGGCTCTGGTCAGGGCTCAGGTGAGCCGTTCAGGCCCCGAGGGGAGGGGCACCGCAGGTATCCGCTGCGGGCACCACATGCCCGCCCTCACCCCATGTGTGATACGAAGCAGCCGCTGCTGGGCCCTCCGTCTGCGTACAGCAGTCCACCACGGCCTCTGCCTGCCCTGGCCCACAGGAAATGCCCTTGGGCTCACTGCCTTCAGAGGCTCTAAGCTTGCCCCTCAGGAAATGCCAGTCCTGGCCTGACCCAGGCGGGTGTGGGGACAGTCACTGCCGCCCTCTCTCCCTGCCCACCTCACCCTCATGGTGGCCTGGTTTTCAGAGATTCCGGTCAGGAGGAACATCGGCCTTATGCCCACAGGCCCCCACTCCCCTCGGGGCTCTGAGAAGCCTCCAGCCAGGAGACACCAGCTCCCCTTCCCGCTGGAGCCCCGGCAGGCCCTGGGGGGGGGGGGGGGGGGAGCCACAGCTCTGGCCTGACTTCCCTTTATTCATCGCAATTCTCTCCTCACACCTCCGCCTCCCGTGGGTAGAGGTGAGGAAGGGACGATGACAGGTTGCACGTGCTGTCCCTCGTTGCCGCGTGGGTGCGTCGGGCGGCTCCGTCTGGAGCATGAGGGCCCCCTGGGCTCCCCGGGGCTTTAGCCAGACCCCAAACAGGAGGAACCCCTGCCTTTCCGTCCCATTTGCGAGGCGGTGCGGCAGACGCCCAGCCCTGCGCCGTGCGTGCGGGGACGCCGTGGGGGACCGCACCACTGCAGACGTGTAGCAGCGCCCACGCCCTCTGCCCTGGTCTGCCCGGGTGACAGCTCAGGCGCGGCCAGACCTTGGGGAGCGGGGGCGGGCAGAGCAGCCTGTCCCGGTGAGAGCGCTGCCGAGCGGATGCAGGGAGATAGAGGAAATGACTGAGCGAGGAAGTCCCCTAGAGCGAAACCCAGGGCCGCGGTGGCCTCACTGGAGGGTATGACACCAGGGTCCAGGCCAGGAAGTGGTTGCTGTGTGAGTGTCGGTGACCCGCTGGGGAGTGAAAGGGCTGTGGCAGCCTGCCTCCGCCTCCTGCCCGCCACGAAGGCAGGAGGGCCTGTGTCTGAGGAGCTGGGACTGCAGCCCTGGCTCCCGCAGGCGTTGGGCAGGGAGTGCCTTGTGAACGCTGGACAGGGAGGCCCCAGTGACATCAGACAGACAGCCCTGCTCTCTGGAGCACAGGTCTGCACACAGTAGGGCTCTGAGGGCGAGCTGGGAGCTGCTCTCTTTCCCCTCTAAGAGCAGGTGACGTGGGGGAAGTAATAGTGGAAACTGAAGTGGGTCGTCCCAAGAAACCTCCCGCCAAAAGGCCATCTTTGCTTGGCCTTATGCTCGATGCCCCCATCGGACGAGGCCCTGTCTGCTGGTTATTCTTAGGAGGAAAACACAAACAGAAAAGCCAGCTGACTCTGAAACACAGGGCTTCCTCCCAGTCTCTGCAGGGGCTGCCCCTGGGGCCAGCCCCTCCACGAGGACCCGGGCATTGCTCCCCCTTCTGGGAGGCTGGCTCCGGCACGGAGGTCAGCTGTGTGATGTGACTGCTCAGCCCTCCGCTTTCCATGGGAAGTGAAAAGTAACGGGAACCGCTCCTGTGCACAGAAGCCTAGCTTTCCAAGAACATCCGGGAAGGTCCCGGCCCTCAGAGAGAGAGGCTGTCCTCACTCAGGGTCCGGCTTCTGGAGGAGGCCACACACTGAAATGGAGAGAGACTGGAAAAGAGTTAATTTGGGACAAATGGGGGGCCAGGCGGGAGTCAACCTCTGTGGGAAGACTACCACCAGGCTCTGGCCTTGCCATCCCTTTTATTGAGGCTGTGGGATACACCCATTACCCTTAAGCAGCTTTGGGAAACACCCATAGCCCTCAGGCAGGTAATAAGCGGATTGTCATATCAGTAAGGATTTACATGATTACAAGGTGGGGAAGCTGCCTCAGTTACCATTGTCTCAATTAGATAGGGAGTGTGGCTCTGACCTTTCAGAGCTTCAAGGTTGACCAGCCTCTTTCTATTAGTGAGACAATGATTGGTTTCCGGCACTCCAGCATGCCAACCCCAGCTCAAAGGCCGTGTGTAGAAAGGTTCTTTATTATAAACATCACGTTCCAGGAGCGGAAGGGGCGGGTGGGAAGTGCAGGCGTGAGGGCGGGACCGGGCCCCACACGCCTGCCCGGCTGCGCGGGCGGGGGTCAGGTGACCTGCAGCGGGGGTCAGGTGACCTGCAGCGGGGGTCAGGTGACCTGCAGCGGGGGTCAGGTGACCTGCAGCGGGGGTCAGGTGACCTGCAGCGGGGTCTCCAGCATCTCCATGAGGAAGGTGTCGATGGGTGTGTCCCCGATGAGCTTGAAGAAGAAGAGGTGCTCCAGGCACTTGAGGCCGATGGAGCGCAGGGCGGGCAGGCGCAGCAGCAGCTTGGCGAACCTGCGGGGACAGAGGGTCAGACCCCGCACAGCTGCAGGGCAGGGCCAGGGGCATGGCCAGGGGTCAGGGCCAGGGGTAGTGCCAGGGGCAGGGCCAGGGGCAGGGCCAGGGGTCAGGACCCACGGCAGCCATAGGGGCGGGGCCAGGGGGCAGGGCCAGGGGGCAGGCCACTGGACCCTTGCTCCCACAGGGATAAGGCAGCAGAGAACCTAACCCCAGGAGCAGGAGGTGGGGGGGGGGGGCGGCAGAGAGGGCTGGAAGGGAGACATCTTCTTAAAGGGGACACTTCCGATGGGAAGAGTCCCAGCGGGAATCTCGGCACCCTGAAAACACGTGCTTCTGTGTACATGCCACAAGGAAATGTGTCAACATAAGGAACATAGACCACCCCGGGTGCTTCTCGCATGGAAAAACCTCAGTCTGTGCCCAGGCCGACACGAACCTTCCCGCGTGCGGTCACACAGCCGGGGGCGTGTGGAAGGTGCCGCGTGCGGGCAGCAAAGGGCGGCTGGGGGAAGGCGAGGCTGAGCCAGAAGCTTTTACAGAATTTGGCAAAGGACATGGCTTCTCTGTAAAGTGCACAGCCAGACTGACTCTGGAAATGCTGTTTTAGGCTGCAAATGCCAGCTCTACAGTTGGAACCTGCTGAGTGTGCTGTACTGTGGCTCTCTGCTGTCTGTCCTGGATGTCGGAGCTGAGACGGGGACCTGGAACTAAAGTCACAGCCTGGGATCTGCCTGCTGTCCCGCTTCCAGTCTGCCCCGGCCGGCGGCAGTATTCTGAAGTGTCCACAGGGTGGCAGCACTGCACCACTGAGAGCCAGGCCTCCCCACCCCTGGATGCCCTCCACCCTTTTCTGCATTTCCCCACCAGGCTGAGCCCGGGCCAGCCCGGAAGGAGCTGCTCAGCCTCAGGGTGGTCACCCTTGAACTTCTCCCTGAACTCCCAAGCTCTGCCCAAGCGCAGGCCCCTGGCAGCCGCTCTGGGAAAAACGGGCAGGTTGCAGCATTTTTTAAGGGACAGTCATAGAAACAGCCGGAATGCCAAGCCGGGGCAGTGACTATACATCAGGACACACACCCTGTGAAGTCCGACGGAGCCGTGGGAAGCAGTGACATGGTTTTGGACACCCGATGACACGCCTGGAATGGCTTTGGGAGGGAGAGCCCTCCAGGCTGTGTAGCTTCGGGCTGTAAGCGCTCCTTGTCTACATAGGAGACTGGGAGGAAATACACCCCAAACTCACATCCACATTACTCCGTTTCATGTGCTAACATATTTTCCTTGTTTCCTACCAAAGCTTGCTCTGCTCTTGTAATTAGGAATAAGCAAGGTTTGGTTTCCTGGGGTTTGGGGTAGTTGTGGGTTGGTTTAAGATAAACACAACTAGAGCCATTCTGAGAACAGGCTGCAGGTGCGCTTCTCCCAACGCCTGCACACAGTGTGCTCACAAACGCCAGTGTGTGCTCACAAACACCAGTGTGTGCTCACAAACGCCACAGTGTGTGCTCACAAACACCAGTGTGTGCTCACAAACGCCACAGTGTGTGCTCACAAACGCCACAGTGTGTGCTCACAAACACCAGTGTGTGCTCACAAACGCCACAGTGTGTGCTCACAAACACCAGTGTGTGCTCACAAACGCCACAGTGTGTGCTCACAAACGCCACAGTGTGTGCTCACAAACGCCAGTGTGTGCTCACAAACGCCACAGTGTGTGCTCACAAACACCAGTGTGTACTCACAAACGCCACAGTGTGTGCTCACAAAGGCCAGTGTGTGCTCACAAACGCCAGTGTGTGCTCACAAACGCCAGTGTGTGTGCTCACAAACACCAGTGTGTACTCACAAACGCCACAGTGTGTGCTCACAATCGCCGGTGTGTGCTCACAATCACCGGTGTGTCCTCACAAACGCCAGTGTGTGCTCACAAACACCACAGTGTGTGCTCACAATCGCCGGTGTGTGCTCACAATCACCGGTGTGTGCTCACCAACGCCAGTGTGTGCTCACAACGGGAAGGTTGCCTCAGGGCTGCATTCAGCAGAATCCCCCACACGCTGAGGGCACAGGCACCAGGCCTGGTTTTGGGCCCTTCAGTCTCACCTGCAGCAGGAGATGCTCCTGTCTGTCCGCCAAACCCCTGCCCTCCCTCCCCCCAGTCCTCCCTCGCTCTACCCTCCTACTCCTCTGCCATCCCTCCGTGGCTATGGCACTGAGTGGCCATGTGACCAAGTTCTCACCCATGGAAGTGAGCACAGGGAGGGTCTTTCTAGAGGGAGCGGCTGCCCACAGGCGCCACCTCTGGTTCTGTTGGGTTTGATGGAGACTTGAGTTGATACCCTCCCCGGGAGCTGGCTTTTCAGGCCATTTCACTGTGGACATTGCCTTTGCTGCCACCACATCGTTATCCCCCCTCCAGACAGGCACAAAGCAGCTCCGCCCAGAAAAATCCCACCGAGTCTTTTAAAGCCGCTGACTCCCCTCACGGGGCCGGAGCCATCCCGGCTCAGCCACCTGGTGTGCGGATGATCAAGTAAATTCGAGATCCCTCGCCACTCGCCTCGTGCACTCCTCGACCGAACAGCTCCGGGTGCACGGAGCAGGAAGCTAGCAGCAGGGCCGGTGGGGCACGCAGTCCCTCTCACAGCAGCGGACTGATTCGCGTGTCAGCGTGGAGCCTGGGTTTGCTCTCTGGTGGCATTTGGGAGGTCTGCGGCCCTGGGCACCCCCTCACACCCGTTTCCGTAGCCCCTGGCTGGGGCCACCGCTCGGGGCAGTTCCAGCCTCCGACAGACAGAGGCCCGGCCTCTGGCCAGTGGACAGGAGCTGGTGTGTGACCAGGAAAGGGCTTCGCAGAAATCCGCCCTCACCCAGACACCGGGGAGAACTGGGAGCCTAGAACAGTAATGCTAACACCAACGTGGATGTCTTCAGGGCAGTTTTTCAAGCTTTGCCTTCAGTTTCCTGTGAGATTTGAGACGTGAGCAGCTGAGGAGGGGAGCTCTCACTCAGCTGTGCTTCGGGGGAAAGGTCTGAGTGAAGAGCTCTGTGGTCTGGGAAGATCGGCGAGGGCGACGGCCAGCTGGTCTGAGAGGTCCTGGCCAGCGTCCTCCTCAAACAAGGAGCCCAGGCCCAGGCCAGCTCGCTGGAGGCCACCAGGGCAGCCCGCGACCAAGGTCACCTCTGCTGGCTACAGAGCCGTCTCCGGCAGGGACTGCGGGCAGGCGGAGCAATGCGGGCCCTGGCAATGCCAGCCCTCTGGCACCAGGGAGGCCTGGGCTCCTGTCCAGCCACATCCCCTCCCCCCACACACACACCCTCCCCGCACACCACTCTGTGTGACCTTGGGCAGCTCCTGCCTTCCTGAGCTCCGTGCCCGCTTAGAAATCAGAGACAATGAGACCCACACATCCGTGCACCTGCTAGTGCGTCCGGCGCTTAAAGACGGACCTCTGGGCACGGCCTGGGCTCTGCATCCCGGAGCTGGCCGGGGGTTAAGTTCCATTTGGGACACTCTCCACCGTACCTGCGGCCACTGCCTGCCTTGAGGCCAGCCTCCCGCGCCTCACCTGCCTGGCTGGTCCGGGTACTTCTGCTTGGTGTAGGCCTCGAGGGTGGCGTAGACCTTCTCCCGGAGGCTCTCCACCTCAGAGGGGTTGGACAGACCCTTGGCATCTGGAACAGACGACTGATTTAAGCTCCGGTGACGCCCTCCGCAGAGGCGGCCCCACCCCCACACCTCACCTCCCACCCCCCACCCCCACACTCCCACCCCCACACCCCCACCTCCCACCCCCCACCCCCACACCCCCACCCCCACACCCCACCTCCCACCCCCCACCCCCACACCCCACCCCCACACGCCACCTCCCACCCCCCCACTCCCACACCCCCACCCGCAGTCACCAGACGCCCACGGGAGGGAGCAACTGGGAAACATTGACCCCAGACGGCAGGGCCCAGGTGCCCCCAGCCGGCTCCCAGGAGGAGTATTCCCTCATCTGGGCCATTCCAGAAACAGTCCCTTCACGTGTGGGCCTACTGTGTGCTAAGCATGGACTCAATGATGAGATGGTACAAAGCCAGAGACCGGGGCCCACACCAATGAAATGGGCACCGACTACAGTTCCCAGAGTCCATTCCCCCCTCCCCACCACCACAGGCAGCTGGGAAGCCCGCACCTCTCCCCCTGACACCCCCTCTTCCTGCCTGCAGGTCACCAGGACACCATCGCTGCTCCCGCACGCCCCCCCCCCCCGTTCCCCACCCCACCCCCCACTCTACCCCCACCCCCCGTCTCCCTGGTGTCCCTTCTCAGGCACTTTCTGAACCTTCCTCTCCTCCAGGTTCTCACCCCCCGCCCCACGGCCCGCTTCCACCAGTGAGAACTCCCCTTTCCCACCTGCTCAGGGAAACGAAGCCAAGAGCTCTGAGAACCGTATCTAACCCCTCTCTTCCTGCCATCGGCACATCCACATCTAATCCATCGGCAAATCCTGGGGCTTTGCCTGAAATTCCGTGCTGACTCTGCCCACCTCCCCCGCTGCCACCACGGCCACTGCCATCTCTCCTCTCCCCCACCCGAACACCCACACCCACTCAGGACTTTCCAAGGCAGCGCTGGAGCGGAGGCCGTGAGGAGCCGCCGGGCCCCCGGTCAGCCTCGGGCCCGGCGTCCCGGCCCGGGGAGCTCCGGCCGGCGTGCGGCGCTGCGGGTCCGCACCACGCCGCACCTGGGTTGAACAGCACGATGGCGCGCAGGCAGCCCAGCTCCGACTTGTCCATCTGCATGTCTTTCATTTTGGAGACCAGCTCGGTCAGGACTCTGTCCCAGGAAACACGACAGGCGACATGAGGTCAGGACAGCGAGCACGAGCGACATCTCCCCTGCACCCACCCCATGGGCGGACGATGCCCGGGGACATGGTTAGCCCGGGGAGAACAGTGCGGCCTCATCTCAGACCCGGAAACACGCAGCGGTGCAGAGCCAGGGCCGCGTCCAGGGCCCACAGGGCGGTGACTCAGCTGGAGAGGCACCTGGGGTTGGAATCAGTGGAAATGCCACAGGCCGAGCAGAGGCCGGCAGGTGGGAACACAGCGAGTGGGACAGCACGCAGTGACTGGAGAAGCCTGCAGGCAGGACGGGCCGGAGCCCACAGAGGACCAGGCCGGTCTGCATGGACCACGTGGTGAGGATGACTCAGGAGAGGTGGACCTCACGTGGCCACGGACCGACTATGATGGAGGTGGGGGGCGGTTGGGGGCCTTGCACTCGGACAGAGACCTCCTCTCTCCTGTCCTTCGTCCTCTCACCAGAGCCGTTCACCTCTCATTCCCCTCGCCCCTGAGCACACGCTGACTCCCCCAGCAGCATGTGGGGTGCGGAACCCCAGACAGAGGCCGTCACCACCGGACCTGAGATCCTGGCCTGTCCCCTCGGGCCCGGTCCCGGCACCCTGCCCATCCCACCCCGAGGAGAAGCAGGTCAACACCCCCACCCCCACAACACCAGCCTCTCACCCCACAGGGGTCACGGGTCCCCCTTTTGCCCGAGACCGCTCCGCCTCGCCGTCTCAGCCTTTCTCTTCCTCCTCCCTCAGCCTCCAGCCCACATTCTCACTGGTCCTGGGCTCTGCTTCTAGCCAGTCCACCCACATCCCATCACTGCCCACAGCACATGTGCACACATGCATGCACACACACATGTGCACAGATGAAGGCACACACGCACGCGCACACACACGACGGCGCAGGAGACACACCTGTCGAAGATGGAGCCCACGCCGGCGCTGTGGGCGCTGCTCCGGTGCACGTGCAGCCCGGTGGCCAGGAGGATGCCGTCCTGCACGGAGACCGAGCGGTGCGAGAAGGAGGCGATCAGAAGCTCGTTCCACCCTGCGGACCAGAGGAGGCGTGAGGGGCGGTCTGATTCATGGAAACCCCCGGAGACAAAGCCGGACGGCAGTTCGCGAGGTGAAATGCTGGGGTTCCCTGGCTCATGGCTCCCCCACAGCCTCCCCAGTGCAGCCCGGAAGGCCAGCTTGAGGTCAGGGCTCTGCTTCCCCCTGTCCATCAGCAACTATGGGCTGAACGTGGGGCAGGAACAGCACTGTGTCCGCTGGCACTGCAGGGCTCAGAGCGGCGGGTGTCTGTGGGGAGACTGGGGCGCTGGCCGGCTCGGAGCTCAGGTCAGCTGGGGCTCCGTGTCTCACGAGGACGTGGCTCCCGGCCTCCGCCAGCCTTCACGGCGCCCGCCTACGGCTTGGTGAGGAAGAGGCCTGGCAGGTGGCAGCTGTCCGTGCCCCAGAAATGGAAGCCGCAGAGGGCGCGGCACCAAGAACCTCAAAATAGGAAGGGCCGGGCGTCTGGGCCACGCCTGCGCCTAAGCTGGTGGCACCCCGCCGCCCTGAGGGTGGGAATGTCTGCACCCCCCGTTTTCAGTGTGGCTCCAGGCTGGGGTGAGACCCAGAGGCTGACCTGTCTTCGGGAGTGAGCCGCCAGCTAGGACCCGGGCACATTCACGTGCAAGAGTCACTCCTCTGCCCCAGGGACTGTCCCGTCTGGGGAGGTCCCCCCACGTTGAGAGCCTGCGGATCACCCAGAGAAGGAGCCGCCCCCACTATCCGGCCCTCAGTGGGCACCCCACCACCACCCCGCAGCAGGCCGGCCCTACCTGCACGGAGCAGGATGACCTGGTCCTCCAGCGTGAGGCCCGCGAAGTGGGGGATGCGCTTGGCCCATTCCACCAGGGTGAACAGCTGCTTGTCGGCCGCGTGGCAGATGTTGGTGACCGGGTCGTTGGTCTGAAACGGGACAGGCTCTGGGGCCGGAGTCGGGGCCCCGCGCGCCCTCCCTCCGCCTCACCACCCCTCCACCCCGGGCCGGGCATGGCCGGCGCCCGGGCACCTACCGAGCTCTCCATGCTCAGGTCTCCGTAGGCCTCCGTCTTCGGCTCCACGGCCAGCTCGGCCTCCAGGATCCGCTCCACCGGCATGCCTTCCTGGGCGCCGCCCGCGCACTCCGCCTCGCTCTCCGCCCGCTCCCGGCTCCTCTGCCTCTCCTCCTGCACGGCTGGCACACGGGGACACGCGGATGGCACCCGTGCCAGGAGAGCAGTGCGAGGGGGCGGCCTGCCTACGTCTCCTGTGTAGGTGGGCGTCACCTCGGTGCTGAATGGGTGCCTTGGTGCTGACACGGGCTACCTGCTCACACCGGTGCGGCTACGCGGGCCTGGAGCCCACGTCCTCCACAGTCGGGGTGGTGACGACCCTAGGAAGTCTGCCTCTGAAGCTCTGACCACCTCTCATCTGCCCCCTCTTCCCGAGCCACTCTCCTGTGCCCGCAGCCCCTCCGGCCTCTCGCTTCCCTCCCTCCTGCCTCTGTCCACACCCCAAGCTCCTCCCCGGGGGGCTGGCAGCCACTGGCTGAGGAGTGGATGGAGCCAGGCGGCACCTCTGACCTGTCCTGCACAGGCCCCTGGTCTAAAGGAGGAGGGCGGAGGGTCTCGCACCCTCAGCCCCTGGGGGTCCCACCAGCAGCCCCGGGAAAACGGTCCTCAGTGGTGGGGTGGGGCCAGGTGGGAAGGGGAGCCAGGAACCAAGGAGGGAGGAGAAAGCAGGGGCAGGGAGAGGAGAGGAGCGAGCAGGAGAGAGAAGAGGGAACGCAGAGTGTTGGGGCCAATGCCCTCTTTTTGAAAACAGCTCCACTTTCTGGCTAAGGGACACCAGACACAGCCCTCCGCCTGCCCGGCCTCCGTCTCCCCATGGGAAGGGGGAGCTGTGGTCCTTGACTGAGATCGTCTGGTGAGGATTAAGTGAGATAATTACAAAAAGTTCACAGAGTGGCTATTTCCTCTTCCTGCCACTCTGTACTCCCCAGGCTTCTGCCCGGTCCGGTCCCATTTCCTGATCGGTCCTTCCTCCTCCAGCTCTGCCTCCTCCCCTCCTGCCTGCCCCACCGTCCTCACTGCCTGCCACACACAGAGCTGTCACACGCACTCAGATCAGCTGCATCTGCGGCTACAGGAGAGCGTGTCTCATGTTAATTTTCCAAGGTTAAATCTGGGAAAGCAGGTGAAGGGGCCTGGATAGGCTCTCAAGGAAAATCCCCCGCAGGCCTCACAGGAGGGGGCCTGCGCCTCGGGGGCGCTCTGTCCTGAGCGAGGAGCCAGCCTGCTGCTGGGCGGACATTCTGAGCTGCTCCCACCCCATGTCGGGCCTTACCGCAGACTGCCCACCATCAAACGGAAGTAGCTGTCCAGTGTGAATGAATCAAATCACGCCTTTTTTCGGTCTGGTTAGCCAAAGAAATGATTCGATTTTTGGTGTCCCACAGAATCTGAGTAATTGGTTAATGTGCGCTGGGAGGTGGGAAAAGTTGTAACGGCCACTTTAGTTCAGGCGGATGCACATCGCACGTCAACCTGAGGCTGGTCTCCCGCCCTGGGGGTGAGCGGCCGCAGACACCGGCTCTGGCCGGTGGGGTGCTGGGTCATTGGTCTCCAGTGCCGGCCGCAGGGGAGCAGAGGGCCCCTGCTCCTGCCTCCCTCTCCAGCTGAGGCCCTTGAAGGGGAGGTCTGGAGGGGAGGGGGCTCACCCCTGCCCTCCCCTGGGTGCCGGCGTGGCCTGGGACACTCCCCTCGCCCGGCTCACACGGGCCCATCTCAGACTCCCCAGCGGACACGCCGAGGCTCCGAGCTCGGTCCTCCGGCAGCCTCTCGGCAGGGGCTCAGGCCCTCTCCCTTCCTCGGCCGTGGGGGTCGGGGCGCCCTCCCCTCAGGCAGATCCCCGGGCTGAGGCGCCACCGGACTGACCGCACCGGCTGCCGAGAGGCAGCCTCGCCCACGGACACCACGCACACGGCCTGCGGGTAACCAGAGGCCCGTTCCGTGCGTCCGTGCCGCTCAGCGACCCTCACAATGACAGAAAGCGCTCTGGGGGCCTTTCTCACTGCAACAATGCGGCCGACCGCCTGCCCTGGAAGACGTCCCGCTGAAAAGCGCGGCCCGCGGCCTTCCTGACAGGCGGCCCGGCCTGCTGCCTGCCGACGCCTGACCCCAAAGACGGTACGCCCTCCGCAGGGGACCTGCGGCCGCCAGCGTGTCAGCAGCGCGTGGACCCACCGGGTTCCCCAGAGGGAGGCGCAGGATGGGGGGATGTGGCCCTACCCGGGCTGTCCCCGTCCCTGCGGGCGGGCGGGCGCCAGGCCCTCTCACCGGGCCGCAGATTGCTCTCTGCCCCGGAGGGTCCGGAGTGAGCATCGTCTGAGCACCAAGGAACAGGGGGTGGGAGCAGGAGCTGTCCCGCCCCTCCTGTGGGAACAGGTTCCCTCAGGCAGGGACGCCCATCTGACTGCAGGCACTGCAGCCGCCCCCCACCCTCTCCCCAGGCCCTGCCCCCCCACCCCCTCCCGGGCCCTGCTCCCCCCACCCTCTCCCCGGGCCCTGCCCTCCCACCCTCTCCCCGGGCCTTGCCCCCCCACTCTCTCCCCGGGCCCTACCCTCCCACCCCCTCCCGGGCCATCCCCCCCACCCCCTCCTGGGCCCTGCCCTCCCACCCCCTCCCCGGCCCTGCCCTCCCACTCTCTCCCCGGGCCCTGCCCCCCCCACCCCCTCCCCGGGCCCTGCCCCCCCCTGCCCCCTCCCCGGGCCCTGCCCCCCCACCCCCTCCCCGGGCCCTGCCCTCCCACCCCCTCCCCGGGCCCTGCTCTGCCACATGCCCACAGGTCTCGGGCTGCGCGGACGCCCACCTTCCCGCTTCATGCCCATGACCAGGCACTTCTGGTAGCGGCAGTACTGGCAGCGGTTGCGCTGGCGCTTGTCGATGAGGCAGTCCTTGTTGTCCCGGCACGTGTACAGCAGGTCCTTGCGGATCGTGCGCTTGAAGAAGCCTTTGCAGCCCTCGCAGCTGTACACGCCGTAGTGCTTGCCTGTGGGAGAACAGCCACGTGTGCGCCTGCTCCTGTGCCCCCCGCCCCCAGAAACCGGCGGGTCCATGGGCAGGAAGCAAAGATGGCCCTTGGAGAAGCCCGAGGCCTGTCCCCCCACACTGAGCCCCAGGCCTGTCCCCCCACACTGAGCCCAAGGCCTGTCCCCCCACACTGAGCCCGAGGCCTGTCCCCCCACACTGAGCCCGAGGCCTGTCCCCCCACACTGAGCCCGAGGCCTGTCCCCCCACACTGAGCCCAAAGCCTGTCCCCCCACACTGAGCCCAAAGCCTGTCCCCCCACACTGAGCCCCAGGCCTGTCCCCCCCACACTGAGCCCCAGGCCTGTCCCCCCCACACTGAGCCCCAGGCCTGTCCCCCCCACACTGAGCCCCAGGCCTGTCCCCCCACACTGAGCCCAAGGCCTGTCCCCCCCACACTGAGCCCCAGGCCTGTCCCCCCCACACTGAGCCCCAGGCCTGTCCCCCCACACTGCCCCTCCAGGCGGTCCCTTGGGGCCACGGGTCCCAGGGGCGCTGTTAGGAAGGTCTGAGCTTAGGTTCTGTTTGCATTTATGTGTCAGTAACTCGGTATTTAGTTAACCCGCTCTGCCTCCATTGGACCTCAGGTGCTCAGTAAGAGGATTTATTCTCCTTGCCGGAGGCCCCAGCTTCTCTGACAGCTCCCCAGAGGGAGCCCCAAAGACACCGGGACCCTCTCAAAGCATTACCTCCTCTCTGCACCGAGCGGCTCTGCCCTGAGTGCTCCCGCTCCCACCAGCGGGAAGAGTAAACGGACTGGTCGTCCCAGCACAACGGGCTGCGGCCGGAGCTGGGCCCGGGCCTGCTGGGCGGTGGCTTTGCTGGACCCGGAACAGCCTCCCTCACCACCTGCTCCACCATCCAGGTCCGCGGCCCAGCCGCCAGGCCAGTGTGTGCGGGAGAGCCAGCGCCCCTCCCCGCCCCCCTGCCCCCAGGCGTCCACCACCGCGCCGGTACCTGAGGACCGGTCCCCGCAGATGGCGCAGATGTGCTTGACCAGCGGCCCGGGGCTGGCCGACGGGTAGTTCATGGTCCCGAGCCCGGGGAGCCCGGCCAGCGGCTTCACGTCCTCGGAAAGGCTGACCCCGCTGACCACATTGAGCTGCGAGAGAGAGCAGGGCGGTGAGGACGGAGCCAGCCGCCAGCCCGGCCGAGGCCCGGGGAGTGCGGGTCTGCCTAGGGGGGGCTCCTCACTGAGCACAGGGGGACAGGTGCCCATGGTCCTGGGAGAAGCCTGGGCAGAAGCGCATCAGTTCTCTCTCTCCCCAGAGCACAGGCTCCGTGGGGCCAGCGCCCTGGGCTTCCTCCTCCTGGTGCCGCCCTGCTGGCAGTGCGGGGAGCTGCCCAGGTGAGATCTGAACACGCCCCACACGCACCCCTCCCTGGGGCATCAGCTCCTCGTGGCCCCGGGCCACTGCTGAGGGCTCTGTGCTTCCCAGAGGTCAGCAGAGCCTCCGGCGCGCTCGGTGCCGTGGGCACAGCTCACCTCGGGCAGCGCGGGGAGAGGCAGAGCCTACAGACCGGTCTCTGTTCCTGGCCGGGGCAGGCCTGGTGGGGCAGGACAGGCTGCCTGAGGCAGCACACGCAGGGGAGGTGGGTGTTGGAGTGACCATGGAGGCAAATTGGGGTGACCCCTCGGGGTGGAGGGGTCCCTGACCTCCGTGTGGTCGTGTAAGCTGTGGGGCACACACCCAGCCCGGTGACTGGGAATCCACCTGGACCAAAGGCGGCGTTCTGGGCAGAGGGAAGGGCGTGTGGACAGAACTCAGAGCCCAGAGAGGCGCCTTCCCCCTGCACCAGCTCAGCGGGCACTCAGCCATGGGCGCAGGGGGTGGCCTGGGCGCAGGAGGCCAGGAGGTGGCTGGGGCACAGCGAGAAGCGGGGATGGACAGCCTCAGCCCCAGCTTGGCACCAGAGCTGCCGGGAAGCGTTTAATTAACGCCCAGGAGCCCGGCTGGTGCTCAGCGGGTTTGAGCATCCGGATCCACAGGGCACAGGTCGGATCTCCGATCAGCACACATGCAAGTCAACCAAGTTGTTGCTACAGTGCAACAACAGACTGATGTTTCTCTCTCTCTCCCCCTCTCCTCTCTCTCTGTCTCCTCCCCCCCCACCAGCACTCCTTCTCCCTCCTCTTTTTATACGCCCATCTCAACCTCACGCCCAGTTTGGTTTGCTGGAACACAGTAAGCCCTGCACACACACTGGGAGCACAGAAATAATCAGACGCCTGGACACACACCCTGCCCCTCAGAGCTGGGAGCCAGTGGGCCCAGCCCTCGGCCTGTGCTGGTGCTAAGTTACCGGGTAACAGTGTGCCGGCAGACAGCGTTGCCGTGCAGTGCAGATGGCGTTCCTGTGGAGCCTCCGGGCCTGCGGGATGCACAGACAGCCCCAGTGGTCTTTGACTCAGTTTCCCCATCTGTAAACTGAGCACGGGAACACCTGCCCAAGCTGCGGGCGGGCCAGAGGAGATAATGTTGCAGAGTGCCAACTCTGATGGCCGGCACACACCATCATTCCAGTGAATCTGGTCAGTTCAGACCATCCCACAGCGTGCCTGGAACCGGGCAGTGACGCGAGGCACGCTGGCCCAGGGGCAGAGGGTTCCATTTCTCAGCTGAGGGGAGTCAGAAAACTATGGATGTTGTCATAACCCTGGATGGTTCTTATTTTTGCACACGTGACCCACTGCAGCGCGCACTGATTTTTAAGAAACGGGCAGCTTCCTATCAGTGTGAATTCTGGGCGACATTTTGTGCCTCAAGAAGCAGGTCCACCCCATGAAATGGGAGCGTTTAAGTCAGATGACCCCCACAAAGAGCCTCTAGTCGACCAGGGCCCTGACCCCTAACCCTCAGATGCTCGGAAAGGTCACGGAACAAGGAGGCCCTGCCTCCTGGGCTCAGGAAGCCATGCCGGCCTCCCCTCCTGCCCGTCACCACCGGCCAGTGTGCCCCTGCAGTGGCTGCAGTGACCCCGAAACAGCACTCACTGGGGCAGCTGCCATCGGTGCCACCGGCTCTGGGAAGCCTGCTCAATGCTAATCAAATATTTAATCTTCACAACCCTGTGGGCCTTCCTACTTTCAGACGAGGAAATTGAGCCCTAACGTGTCTTATTCATTTACTAGTGACCTGTTGCAGGAATATTCCTGCAAGACTTCCAGCAGGCTTCCCTCCCGCCACTGCCATCTCTCCCACCCGGCCCTCCTCACCCTGCCCACCCCGTACACGCTGCCAGTGCTTTCCCTCCAGCAGCGGCAGCTGCCTTGCTTTCCACTTTCCCTCCCTCTTCCTTCTATGCTGTCTTCAGTCTTCATTCCTCCCTCCACGTATGCAAATTAACCACCATCTTTGTAAGGTTAATTTGCATATCCATTCTGATTGGTTGGTGGGCGTGGCTTGCAGGTATAGCAGAGTGGTGGTTGATTTGCATATTGCTCTATTATTAGGTAGGATTCTTTCAGAAATCCTGGGGGGGCACAAGAAGAAAGACACACAGGCACTTCCTCAAGGACCTAGCCATTAACGAGATTAAAAGTTAGGGTAGTTCACTGGGACCGGTTTGGCTCTATGGACAGAGCGTCGGCTTGGGGACTGAAGGGCCCCAGGTTCGATTCCGGTCAAGAGCATGTACCTTGGTTGCAGGCACATCCCCGGTAGGGGGTGTGCAAGAGGCAGCTGATCGATGACTCTCCCATCGATGTTTCTAACTCTCTCTCTCTCCCTTCCTCTCTGTATAAAATCAATAAAATATATATTTTTTAAAAAAGTTAAGGTAGTTTAAGAAAGACCATGAGCAATTAAGAAGAAAGACCATGAGCAATGAAGATCAGGGAGGACTTCCTGAAGGAGGTGGCATCTGAGCTGGGACTGGACAGCCTTCACCATGGGCAGGATTAGGATGAGCCAGTGATGAGCAGAAGGCTGTGAGTGCCCAGGCCTGTAAGGAAGTGTGTCCGGTGGACGGATGGGGTCTCAGGGGAGGCGGCTGGGACAGAGCCCGGGCTTGACTGCCTGGCTAAGGGGGCGGATTGAGGTTGGGAGGCCAGGAGGAGCCGTTGGAGGTTCTGAGCAGAGGAGCAACGTCCTCCACCTCCACCTGCAGCACGGGAAGAGCCTGAGGAGACACACAGTCTGTCGCACCGGCCTAGGGGCCTTCCAGGCCCAGCAGGCGGGAGGAATGGCTCTCGGACCCTGGGGCCCCCTGGCCTGGCAGCCCCTGCCCGCCTCCCTGGCAGGAGCCCCTCTCCAACCCTCCTGATCTGGTGGTGGGAGGGGGTGAATAGGGCAGCTGAGCTGCTTTCAGCCCCAATGACCCCACGGAAGGCAGGTGTGTGGCCGACGGCAGCAGGAAGGTTCTCCCTTTCGAGTGGCACCTAGTTAACCTGGTGAGGGTCCAGGCCATGAGGACCGAGCCCTCCCGGAGAGAGAGGAGCCCTGTGGCCAGACCCACCCCTCCCTCACCGTGCCCGGCTGCACGCCAGAGCCAGGGCACGTCCCAGAGACTCCGGCTCCGGTCTTCACGCAGGCCAGCGGGGCTCAGACTCGGCGGGTGTGGGGGGCAGGTGAGCAGAGGGAGATAGCCTGAGAAGGGGTCGCATCCTGGCAGGGTTCAGCCAGACCTGCTTTTGTTTGAATGAATATCAGCTTTTAAACAGGATTTCACTAGAAAAGATGTGGTGGGCCTCACTTTCCTTCAGTCACCGGGCAAGGGGACCTGTGAGATCTGCTCTAGCTCTGCCCTGCGCTTGCTCTAACGACGCAGACATCTGCAGGGGAGGCAGCTACCAGGCCCCGGGCAGGCACAGGTGCCAGGGGGCCGATAGGGGCAGGGCAGGCAGGTCAGAGGGAGCGCGCCAAGGACACGCAGGCCTGTGCCAAGGCCAGCCAGCACACATCACGTACAATGCGCAGCATGCACACTCATACTCACACTACTCTCTCACACATAAACACACAGTGACACACACACACACAAACTCACACATACACACACTCACACAGTGACACACACATTCACACACACAAACAAACACACTCACACTACTCTCACACATAAACACACAGTGACACACACAAACTCACACATACACACACTCACACAGTGACACACACTCACACACACAAACACATACACTCACACTACTCTCACACATAAACACACACAGTGACACACACAAACTCACACACACACACACTCACACAGTGACACACACTCACACACACAAACACACACACTCACACTACTCTCTCACACATAAACACACCCAGTGACACACACACTCACAAACTCACACATACACACACTCACACAGTGACACACACATTCACACACACAAACACACACACTCACACTACTCTCACACATAAACACACACAGTGACACACACAAACTCACACACACACACACTCACACAGTGACACACACTCACACACACAAACACACACACTCACACTACTCTCTCACAAATAAACACACCCAGTGACACACACACACACAAACTCACACATACACACACTCACACAGTGACACACACATTCACACACACAAACACACACACTCACACTACTCTCACACATAAACACACACAGTGACACACACAAACTCACACATACACACAATCACACAGTGACACACACTCACACACACAAACACACACACACTCACACTACTCTCACACATAAACACACACAGTGACACACACAAACTCACACATACACACGCTCACACAGTGACACACACATTCACCCACACAAACACACACACTCACACTACTCTCACACATAAACACACACAGTGACACACACAAACTCACACATACACACAATCACACAGTGACACACACTCACACACACAAACACACACACTCACACTATTCTCACACATAAACACACACAGTGACACACACAAACTCACACATACACACACTCACACAGTGACACACACTCACACACACAAACACACACACACTCACACTACTCTTACACATAAACACACACAGTGACACACACACACAAACTCACACATACACACACTCACACAGTGACACACACATTCACACACACAAACACATACACTCACACTACTCTCACACATAAACACACACAGTGACACACACACACAAACTCACACATACACACACTCACACAGTGACACACACATTCACCCACACAAACTCACATACACACACTCACACTACTCTCTCACCAGTGACACACACACTCACACAGTGACACACACATTCACACACACTCACACAGTGACATACACATTCACACAGTGACACACACATTCACCCACACAAACTCACATACACACTCACACTACTCTCACACATAAACACACACTCACACAGTGACACACACATTCACACACACACAAACTCACACTACTCTCTCACAGATAAACACACACACTCGTAGTGTGACACACATTCACACACACATTCACACATACACTCACACTCACACTACTCTCACACGTAAACACACAATCTCGCACACACTGACGTACACATTCACACACACGTATACCCACACTCACACTCACACATTCACACACACAGAGTCACACTCACACAAACACACACACTGATACGCACTCACACATGCACACTCACACTCTCACACACGCACACTCACACACACACACGCACGTCCAGGAGAAGGTGGCTTGAGCCATTTTGTCCAGGAGCTGCACCTGCCGGATCCCCATTTGGTGCTTTTAGAAATCGCTCGTTCCCTCAGCCATTCTCACCAGGCAGGGCCCAGTTTCAGACATTTCCGAGTCTCAGAGCCAAGCTCAGCGAGCGCTTGCTGAAATGAACTCTAGAACCTTCCGGCTGCAGAGGACACCTGAGCCAGGGGTCACCGGGGTGCAGGGCTTAGGAACAATAGTCATAACTGGTTGCCGTGAGCATTGTAAGCACCTAAGAAGTGTTTTTTCAAATCCACATCTCCTCTGATTTCCATAAAAATCGCTGTCAGGCGATCAGGACACGGTACCCGCCAGGTCAAGTGGTGGGATCACAGTTTGCCCAGGGAGGCTCTGCCCTGCCCCATCAGCCAGTCTAGGCCCCTTCACCGCTCAAGACTGAAGACCAGCAAGCACCAGGAGAAGCTCAAACCCAGAGGAGCAGAGCTCGGGCAGGGTCTGCCCGCTGCCCCTCAGGGCCGCCCCCTGGGCCCCTCGCCCCTCGCACTTACCTGGCCGTCACGGAAGGCGCATGTTCCCGGCAAGGCCCACTCAGCCCCTCGGCCCGGGATGCTCGGGGACAGCTGCCGACGGCTCAGAGTCGCCGGCGCAGAGGGCACTTCTGCCCTGTGTCCTCTAACTAACTGGGCCAAGTGTCCTGCCGTGGATCCGGAGCCCCAGCCCACACTGGTGCCTGGGCCGCAGGCTCCGCAGCGCCTGGCAAGCTGCACGGCGCTCCCAGAGCCAAGTTCGGCCTTGGCTTCTGCACGCAGCCCAGTTGGCCAGGAGCACGCCTTCCGCTGACCTTTCAACCCCGATCCCTCTGTACAGACATTCGGGCCAGGAGCAGCAGCGCCTCACACCGGGCCGTGACGCAGACCTGTGGCCACTACGGCAGCGTCGGGGCCAGGGCCGGCCCTCCCCACCACAGCCCATCTCCGCCCATCCCCTCGCCTGTCCCTGTCTTCATGCGATCATGGCTGCTGGCTGAGGCTCGGTCCTGCACTCGCTGTGACTGCCATGCAGGGAAGGCCTTGGCCGCAGAGGTCAGAGCGTCCCCCCAGGACCCGGGACGGGGCGAGGAGCTGCCCACGGAGGACCTCGTCAGCAGGCATCGGGAGGAAAGAGCTCCGTTTGCAGTTTGCTTTGTCCCAGAGCCTCCACCTACTTCCCTGTCTCTGTCCTACTGGCTTTGCCTATTTCCCTGGTATCATTGACATGAAAGAACATAAAGGTCTCCCATTCTGAAGGGGGTGTCACCAGCTCTGTGGTTACAGGGCGAGCATGGCATTGATCCAGTCCATCCCACCGCCGTCTGGTCCATGCTCCTCTGGGCCTCCCACACTCTCCTGGACCCCACGACTGGGAGGCCACGGGGCCTTTTCTCTCGTCCCTTCGACTCCATGCCACACCACGGACAGGAAGTACAACACGGCCCCCGAGACCTTCAGGGGCACTGATTGCTCCTAAGTCTTCACATGCTTCACATGCTTCTTTGTAGAATCTCCCCATGACAGCACAGCCCACCCTGAGGCAGCCACGGGCGCTTTGGAGGCGGTGGGTCTTCGTGAAGCTGGCGTGAGCAGAGACCGCCCTGCCCTGCGCTCTCCTGACTCTGTCTGGACGAGGCCCCTCCTGTGAGGTGCCCCCAGGAGAGGTGCCCCAGGGAGCTGCTGTGCCCTGAGTCTGGGACCCGAGGGGCAGACATGGACCCAGCCTCAGCCTAGCCTGGCTCACCCACCACCTGAGCAGAGCCATCCTAACTGACACAGAAACGAGGTTGAGGGGGAAAATGTGTGTGATTTTCAACACGTGACACATTGGGGACTGGTTGTTACGCGGCATCATCACACAAGAGCCGACCACTACAAGCTGCCTTAGTGTGACATTGCTAGGAGGAAGGGAAAGGCTTCAGGCCACCCTTTGGGGCCTCAGAACAGCAAGGCGGGTTCCACCACACACACACACACACACACATACATACATACACACACACACACACAGCCCCTCCCCTGAGAAGCATGAACCAGACTCCCAGCCACGCAGTGCCCTCCAGCCCCTAGGGGGGGCTGCCCTGCTGGACACACTTCGTGGAGGGCCTGCAGGAGGGAAGTCTACAGACAACCCAGGCCTTCCGCCCGCACACAGCAGGCACCTGCTCGGTGCTGCTCTGCTCCAGGAGCACCTGTGGGAGTGGCTGGGAGCTCACTTACCTGGGAGCTGGGCGGGGCGACCAGGTTGATTCCTGGAGGGGCTGCCAGCGCTCCCGAGGGCGGCCCCATGGCAGACGTGATGACGCGGTACGGAGAGCCCAGGGCATTGAGGGGGGCCCCCACCGCACTCAGAGTCCGCGGAGCACTCACAGGGGTGTCCGTGTAGCTGGGGTGGCTGTCCATGGGCTTCCCTGTGGACAAGGCTGCCGACGGGCTCATGGACGTGGAGCCGGAGTGGCCGGGGGAGCCTGTGGGAGGAGAGCACAGGTGAGGGCTGGGGAGCACAGTGCTGGGGAGCGGCCCCAGGTTTGTTTCCTGCCTTCCCGCCCTCCCGCCACACCCGACACAGGCTGGTGGAATACAGGAAGCGAAGAGCAGAGGGAGAGACATTGTCCTGATGTTTCTCTGTCCCCACCTGCATTCCACCTTCAACTGCATCCGAACAGCCAGGGCCACGGGCTGTCCATAGGGCCCAGGTCTGGGCAGCTGTGGCCGGGCCGGCCAGCCGGGGAAAATGAGTCCATCCCACCCCAGAGGATGGAGAGCAGGTGCCGGGGGCTCTGGACTCCCTGCCTCACAGGCATGTCACATGAGAACAGGAGTCGAGAGACCTGCATGCCCTCGCTCTGGTCGTAATGGACTTTCCTTACAGTGCCGGGTGCATGCCGGGACCGGTTTGGCTCAGTGGATAGTGTCGGCCTGCAGACTGAAAGGTGCTGGTTGCTGGGGATGCAGAGCCTAAAAGAACATAATCCTCCCCCACCCGCCTCTGGCAACCACCTGTTCTCTGTCTCTGAGTCAGTTTTCATTTTGTTTTGTTTTGTGTCAGACTCCACAGGTAAGTGAGGTCATGTGGTATTTGTCTTTCTCTGAGTACAATACCCTCAAGGTCCATCCATGTTGTCACAACCCCCCCCCCATCCCTGTGTTGCCGAGTAATATTTCACTCTGTGTCTGCACCACGTCTTTATCCATCCACCCACCCACGGACACGCAAGGCTGCTGGGAGGAATGCCACAGTGAGCACAGGGCAGCGTCTTCTCACTGCAGAACTCTGTACACTCAGCTCGCTCAGCTAAGGCCTGGTGTGGAGAGCATGCTGCCTTCCACGCCTGAGCAAGTTCTGACCCCCTGGTCCAAGCAAGTCAGACTCAAAGGCTAGCACGGACCAAATAAACAAGATGTAAGTGTATGTGGACTGCAAAAAAAAAATTTTTTTTTTAAATTTCAATTTCATAGAAATGCAGGTTTATTTCAATAGAGACACGCTGAATGCAAAGAGCTGAAATAAATGAATCGTCATTAACATAAAATAATAAAGCATTTTAATAAAAATTAATATTTTCTTGAACATTAACTTACCAGACACTGAGTAACTGCACAAATAAATAAGTGTAAGGCAAATGAACCTACTTTTCTTGTTCTCTGAATGCGAAATATTTCCTGTTGTGCACACCAAACAAGTCAGTTCAAGACGAATGACATGGCCATCGGCTAAAATATTCGCTGCTGGTATTAGTGGGGAGAAACGATGTGCCTGAATGTAAGGCGCGTAAGGGAAGTGAATGCAACACCACTGTAGTAATCAGTCATTAGCTGTGGAGAGCACCTCCAGCGTTTGGAAAGGTTTGAGCTTCGGACTAATGAGAGGGCATGGTCCTCTCATGGCAAAGCCACATGCAGCTCCCAACTTGGAGGGCAAAGCCCTCCCAGCACAATTTTAGCCAAAGGCTATATGGTCCGAACCTGTGGTCCCAGGTGGCTGAGTGATGTAGGCTGCAGGAGGTTCAGCAAGGAAACAAAGTTTGATCAGGTGCATGTAATTGAGTAGATCCCAAACCTGTGAGAACATTGTAAACATCTTGATCATGCCCTTACTTTGCCTCATGGAATCTGGCTATAAAATAAAGACGGCTTGCAAGTTATCGCGCTGTCTCTCCATCAGAGAAGCAGTGTCCCACCTAGTCCCAATCTTATTCTCTTATCTGTCTTTTCTAATTCTTCATCGCCCCCCTCCCCTCAGTTCACCCACAGCCATGCTGAGCACAGCACATTAGCAAATGTAGTTTGTTATTAATCTTATATAATAAAAGCCCAATATGCTAAGTATCTGGTCATCCGTTCAAATCAAAGTGTAATATGCTAATGATATGCTAAGGCTGTTCAACTGTGCACTGACCACCAGGGGGCAGATGCTCTGACAGGTAGGTTAGCCTGCTGCTGGGGTCCCACCTATCGGGACTGAATGATATAGGCCTTCCAATGGCCCCTTCCCTCTGGCGGGTTGGCTGGACCCCACCATGCATGAATTTGTGCACTGGGCCTCTAGTTATGTATAACAGGATATTGTAAAAATTAAGTTACAAAAAAAATTTTTAATATATTTTATTGATTTTTTATAGAGAGGAAGGGAGAGAGATAGAGAGCTAGAAACGTTGATGAGAGAGAAACATTGACCAGCTGCCTCTTGCACACCATCTACCGGGGATGTGCCCGCAACCAATGTACATGCCCTTGCCCAGAATTGAACCTGGGACCTTTCAATCCACAGACCGACACTCTACCACTGAGCCAAACCAGCTTCGGCAAGTTACAAAATTTTTATTAAAACGTTTCTTACATACCGTTATACTGGCTGGGCCACAGAAATATTTGTTGTGAGCCGCATGTGGCCCGAAGCCACGAGTCTGACATGCTTGCTGTAGTTTTTCTATCTGGAAAGCTCCATCTGTTAGGGACAATTGTCTCATAAGCAGGTGAATCCGAATCACTGTGTTCCATGTCCCACCTCTGGGGAGGGCCCCCAGGTCGTGGGTGCTCAGAGGGCCACGGGGCTTCAAACAGGTCAGACACACACTGTGTGGCCTGAACAGCATCTGGCAATCTCCACACGTGACCTACTTATCCTGTGAGGGTCATTTCAGCCTTCCCTGGACAAGAAAACAGGCCTGTCTCGCCCACATGCCACTTCCGGTTCCAGGGTGCCCTCCTGTGCTGCCTAGTGAGTTCTTAGTCACCCTGTAAGCGTCACCTCCCCCATGGAGCCCCCCTGATGTGACTGGTCTGGTTTGATGCTTTTTCTCTGTTGTCTAAGGAACAGTCTATTTCTGCCTGTTCCATTAAATTGAGGAGGGCAGAGTGTCCATTTCTGCTTGCCCACCTCCAGCACAGTGCCAGGCACTGCCCGGGAGGCAAGTGGCAGAGCCCAGATTCAAACTGCCAGCCTGAAGCCCAGCTCTCCTGCCTCAGCTGCCAAGGGCTCAGAGGAAGTCTAACGCGCTCTCACAGCACCCAGCACAAACCGACCAATCAGAAGTGATCTCGAGCTGAAAGTCCATATGGACGGGCGGAGGGCAGCATGCAGGAACCCAGCCCAGCAGCATGACATCCTTCCACATGGCAATGACTGGAAGAACCGCTGTAGACTCTTCCTCAAAGCCCGGCTTTGTCCAGTAGGTCATCCAAAAGGACATCTGGAAGGATAACTGGTCTAATTAGCATATTATGCTTTTATTGTTATAGATATATGGACTTTGGACAACACACAAATTGTTTTAAGAATAAAATGAGATGCGGGAGAATTTGAAATGTTAAGTACACTGTCTATTATTATAAACTAGAGGCCTGATGCACAAAATTCATGCACTGGTTCCCTCAGCCCAGCCTGCATCCTCTCACAGTCTGGGACCCCTCGAGGGATGTCCACCTGCTGGCTTAGGCCCACTCCCTGGAGGATCTGGAAGCCTGGGAGCCCTCGGGAGATATCCCCCCAAGGGGTCCTTAGTGCTGCTGCCACCGCCATTGCACTGGCCAGCCCTGGGCCAGCTTCTGGCTGAGTGGCACTCCCCTTGTGGTAGTGCACTGACCACCAGGGAGCAGCTCCTGCATTGAGAGTCTGCCCCCTGGTGGTCAGTGCACATCATAGCGATCAGTCCTTTCCAGTCATTCCACTGTTAGGGTCAATTTGCATAGGACCCTTTTATTACATAGAATAATAAACTGTCTTAACTAGTCATGGCAGTGGGGAATGAAACGGCGAGTTCGGTTAGTTTTGCAGCAGCTTTAAAAACGTGGCTTTATTTCTACAGGGTTCGTGGCCCATTCATCACCACATTTTTTAAAACTAAAATTTGAAAGGACCAGAGCATCTTACACAAATGCACGTGGTTCTTCATTCCTCGGTGACCCAGTCGCTCTTAGAAACGAATAGCTTTGCTCTTAGAAAAGGTAGACAGTAGTAACTCTGATGACAAAGGTGTCCCAGTGGACACTCCATCCATTGTCAGGAGCGGGCACGGGCGCTTACTGCCTGTGACATGTTCATCAGCCTCTCGTGCTCACTCCCTCTCCAGCCGCACGAGACCGCAGCCGGTGCCGGGAGCACCGTGTTGGCGGGGAACCTGGTTTCTGGCCCAAACCGGAAGTCAAAGTTGTCTCTGTGCTTCTCTCTGGCCCTGCAGCTGGTGTGTGAGGTTCTGTGGGCCCTCAGCCCCAGCCCCGCGCCCTCTGCATCCTGCATGCCCGCTGCTGGGCGCCCGGAGCGCACCTTCCTGCACACACAGCCCGCCCCCCGCACCCAGCAACGCTTTCTACAAAACCAACCTGTCTGCAGAAAGTGCTGGTGTGCTCTCAGGAGCTCCGCTTCCCTTCCACCCTCCTGCCCCCTCCCCCAGCCTTCTCTCTCCCAGCAAGGACCCAGCCAGCCCAGCTTCATGAGCAGGAGGCCAGTACTGGCATCTGCAAGAAGTGGGTGCTCTGGTGGTCCCTGATGGTCTGGACCTGGACCCGGAGGCAGGCCTCCGCTGGGCCTTGGCAGACCTGCGGCTCCCGAGTGCCCGGGAACCAGAGCCGCTGGGACGCTGTGGGTGCATGGGGCCCCCAGGGCTCGTGGAGATACTGGGCTCCGGCCCGGGTGGCAGCTGTAATGACTCCGCCCCGTCAGTGCTGGGGACGGGGCTGTGTGGCCTGAACACCATCATAGGTCACGTGCCTAAAGGACTCAGCCCACGCCAGGCCCATCGAAAACGCTCCACACCGCGGCCGGCACCACACACTGGTCAGCACACCCGTGTCCATGACATTGCATTTTCTGAATGAGTGTAAACAGTCATATTCTGGGCCAGACTGCCCCTCCATCATCCCAGCCCCCCCCCGCAGGGGTCCTCATAACCCAGACTGGTGCCCAGAGATCCCCCTGCTGACCTCATTCTGAATAGCTAATGCCCTACTGGCTGCCACACAACTTTCATCCCACCCCTTGCTGCCAACAGCTGGCACTATGGGGCCGGAACGTGGCAGATGCTCAAAACTACTGGTTGACTCATCAATGAATGAGGTCATTTTTGCTAATTAACATGTGTAACCATATATAGCATCGGCAGAAAGTACTGGCATAAGAAATCTGTCTCTGATAATTATCCAAGCCAAAACCTCTGAAACCTCACAATGAGGAATTGTGCGGAGGCTGAAGGGGCTCATTGAGAAAAAGAAGCTGGGTACTCAGAACCACAGAAGTCTGACCAAGGTGAGGAAGTTGCTTAGCAACCTGAGCCTCAGCCAATCAAAGCAAAATGTCACCCGTGGGTCTTTCTGATTGGAGCAAATGGCCTGGCGTTCCACCCCTTTGCCATTGTGCTGGTCAGAGAGTTTGCTGTCCTGTTAGGAGGGAAAGTTGTGATGAGTTACTGATAACAAGACCCACCCATGCAGGGAGCCGGAGCCAACACCGCTGCTGCTGCTGCTGCTTCGGAGAGTCAGCAGCTGCATGGGAGCCAGGGAGCACGCAGACCCCATCCCCGCCACTCTCCCGGGCCTTTCCCCAGTGGGGGGTGTGGAGTATAAGCCTGGGGACCACAGAGCCTTCAGCACCGGCCTGTCCTTCCCGCCCTGGGGAGGCTCACAGCCCAGCTGCCAGGGAGTGCCAGGGCCACCCCCAGGGCACTGTAATGGCACCTCCTCCGCTGAGTCGCGGCAACAGCAGCAGATAATGTTTGGTGACGTTACCAGGAGCAGACAGGGTTCTAAACACGATGTTGCTCTGCACAAATGCAGCACCGGGACCGAGGGAGTGACAGGCTTGCTCTGGGGAGAGGCTGGCAAACAGCAAGGCAGGTCGGGACCTGGGGAAGCAGCGGGCGCAAGGCCCGACCCCACCCGCTGGTGCTGAGTGTCCAGGCCGCCCTGCAGCTCGTACTCAGTCCCCTTTAAGGTGACCAGACGTCCCGCTTTTGGCAGGACAGTCCCGATTTTTAACAATTTGTCCCGCGGCATTTTGAAAAAGTCCCGATTTTTGCCAAAAATCGGGACTTTTTTAAAACACAGCGGGATGTGGGACAAATTGTCAGAATTCGGGACTGGCGGGACATCTGGTCACCTTACTTTATCAGCGTCTAAAAAAGACATTGCTCCTAAGGAACTGACACTGCACAGAGAATGCTGAACACCAGAAAAAGCCTCCACAAAATGTTGTTTTCTTCAGATAGATTAACAAGCTAATAAAGGGAGGGGGGACTTTTAAGGCGATGTTGCTCCAGTTTGTCTGTAGTCATGTGACTTAAAACACCTCTGTTCTATTGAGATATAAGCTGCAAGCTTGAGAGAAGTTAGAAAAAGAAACAAATCATTCCAAAATATGCGAGCAGAATCCTAAATTGCAGTTTTCTTGGCACATATACAGCAACTACAACACCTTTTTCATTTAGAAAGTGGGGAGGAGGGGGGCCGGTTATTTCCCTCTTGTAATTCTCACTCAGCACATTGAGAATTCCATTTGAAGGATCCACAGAATGCACACCATCCCAACGCTCACCCCCTGGGAGGTGCCGGCTGGCTCCGGCTCCTCCATCTGGCTCTCTGGGCCCGACCTCAGCCCGCCCTTCTCAGCCACCCGGTCCTCCTGGGATTCTGACCCCAGCACTTTCTGACCAGGAGCCTCCTGCTCTGACCTGGCCCTACAACCACCTTCGCTTCAGCTCCTGCCTCAGGACCCCTTCCCTCCTTCCCCGGAGCAGGAGGGCCGCTCTGAGCCAGGGCCTTGCAGCATGCCTTGTTCTGTGTTTGAATTGTCCTCTGCGTTTGCAGAAGCATTTTTACACAAACGTCTGACTTCACAGACACCTGAGATTAGACAGGAAGGACGTTCCCAGGCACCGCCTCTGCCTTGTCACCCACGGGGAACTCGGCCCCGAGAGGAATCCCAGGAGCGGGGAGACGTGGAGGCCGCCTCATGGGAGCAGCAGCCTCTCAAGAGGAAAATAAAGGAACGCGTGGATAGAGCGTCAGCCTGCAGACTGAAGGGTCCCGGGTTTGATTCCAGTCAAGGGCATGTACCTTGGTTGCGGGCACATCCCCAGTAGGGGGCGTGCAAGAGGCAGCTGATAGATGACTCTCTCATTGATGTTTCTATGTCTCTCCAATCCTCTCTGTAAAAAAAAATCAATAAAACATATATTTTTTTAAAGATTAAAATAAATAAATAAAGGCCTTATTTTCAAATACAGTTATATTTTTAAAAATAAAAATAAAAAACACAAGGGCTCAGCCCTGGCTCTGCTCCCGTGGCCTCTCCAAGGACAAGAGGACCCAGCGGTGGAGCCCAGAGGGACCAATCCCCCCCCCCCCGAGAGCAGCCCTGCCAGCCGCCTGGCCTGTCAGAGCTGAGAGGGGAGGCTGATTCCCCAAAGCAGGCGGGCTGCCGGCTGCTCAGGTGGGGGCAGGGCTGCTGCCTCCGTGCCGAGAAGGGGGGCAGCCCTCCCTCGCCCTCCCCCACTGCCGCCCCTGCACTAGTGATGGAGGGAGTGAAAAGCAGGAGATTGATAATCAGCCTCATTATTACCAGCATTATATATAATTATAGCAAAACCTCACTCATTTGGATCAATTGAGAGAGAAATCCGTCTAAATTCCTGACAACTTGGCAGATCACTTTTAAATTATAATTTTATTACTTCTAAGTAACACACGTGAGGAGTTGTGTTTCAAGTACCTCAAGCTAATGGTTATTAAGTGGGGATTTTATGAAATCTGCTTTAAAAGACTCTTTTGTAATTAAGACCCCGTTAATATGCTAATGACACTCCTGCTCTGCTTTTCAAATTGCTTGAAAACAGATGCAATTTAAATAGGCTCAAGATTGCAACAATTTCATTTGCTTCGCAAACCTTTGGGGGGGTTATTTCTGTTATTTATTTATTTGTTTGTTTTTGGCCAACGAGCAAACACAAACTAGTTCGTGCCGTGGTGGTTTACCCACGGTTCCGAGCACTAGTGCGTCATAAATGGATCCACAGCCACGTTGCTGTGGGTGACGCCAGGCTCTGGGGACTTGAAGAGCCACTTCCCTTTACAGAAAATGACCCCACATGCCGAAACCGGTTTGGCTCGGTGGATAGGGCGTCAGCCTGCGGACTGAAGGGTCCTAAGTTCGATTCCAGTCAAGGGCATGTATATTGGTTGCGGGCACATCCCCGGTGGGGGGGGGGGGGGGAGGAGGCAGGAGGCAGCTGATCGATGATTCCCTCTCATCAATGTTTCTAACTATTTAACCCTCTTTCTTCCTTTCTGTAAAAAATCAATAAAATATATTTAAAGAAAGAAAGAGAGAGAGAGAGAGAGGGAGGGAGAGAGAGAGAGAGAGAGAGAGAGAGAGAGAGAGAGAGAGAGAGAGAGAGAAGGAAGGAAGGAAGGAAGGAAGGAAGGAAGGAAGGAAGGAAGGAAGGAAGGAAGGAAGGAAGGAAGGAAGGAAACGACCCCACGGAGGCCCACTTGCTGGGGGCCACAGAGGACACAGCTTCTCACCATGAGCGCCGCCTCACCCTCGCTCAGCCCCTCCGTTCTGTGTTCCCAGTTTCCATATTCTCTGGTTCAGTCCAAACGTGTTTGATGAGCGCCTACTCTGTGCCAGGTCCGTGCTGGGCACTTGGCAGGTAGTGGACCCTGCTGGGCACTATGGTCACGTCACTCAAGATTCAGCATCTGGATTCTGAGTGGCTTGCAGCACAGTGGTCAGCGTACGTGCTTTCTGAGCTCAAGATCACACGCCTTTCCGTTTTTAGGTTCAGCTGTGGGGTTCTGGGACCCCATCTGGAGTCTGAGTTGACCGTGAACCCGGACGCTCTGTCTCCCTTGCCGCCTCAGTCACAGCCTGTGGTCAGGGGACCGGGGGCCTGTAGGCCGTGGGGGTTGGAGGTCGCAGGTCACGGCTGTCTTCCTGCCAGCTCTCGTGAGGGACGGGGTGAGCTGTTCAGACAGAACTCCAGGAGCTGGTGCGGAACCCTCATCTTCCTCACTGCCCTGGGTCCGCGCCTGTGAGCGCGCAGCCCCACACGTCAGAACCAGACCGCCTCCTCAGAGAAAAACCTAAAACAGAATTCTAGCGGAATTTAGCACCAGGGTCTCCCAGAGGAAGACCAGGCCAGAGAGGCCGCCAGAGGCAGCTCAGCGGAGCGCAGACTCTGCGGCCAAGGGCCTGGTCCCACTCCGGCCATGCCCTCTGCCAGCTCCGAGGCCTGGCGATGCCTATGCCCTGATCTGCAGGGGAGCACGAAGGGGGGCTCAGAGGGCCGCGAGGTAAGTGGCGGACCGGCCGGCACTTGCAGGGGTGGCGTGAGAAGAGATGAGAACCTCCCCGCCCACCCGCCTGCGGATTACCGCACGATTGGATGTGTATTACGGGCTCGGTGTGCCATCTTCTTAGAGGTGACTACTGTCTCCGTAGACAAACAAGTCTCGTCCCGAGCAGCTGGCCAGCTGGGACTTGGTGTTGAAGACAGGGTTCTCGCCTCGTTGCAGGGCAGGCGGAGTGGGGAGAGGGGGCCTCTGTGGGGCCACTGCCACGGGCCAGCCCCTCCCTTCAGCCAACCCGAGTCCGGGTCACTTCACTGCAGGACGATGGTCTGACAGTGGTGAGCGCAGCCCGCACACAGATTCCAGGAGCTGCTTCCTGAGGCTGATCTGCTTCCCCCAAAGCCCCACGGTAAGCCCAGGCGCCGGGGCTCCCCCGCTGCATGCGGAGGGCAGGGGCGCACCGACAACGACAACGTCCCGCCCCACAGCTTCGGCCTGGAGCCACGGGGTGGGCGGCTGCAGTGCCCCCTCCCAGCCTGGGCGTGCCCATCCCGCAGCCGCCCTGCAGGCCCTCCCCGAGGGCAGACCCGGGGCGCCACGGCCTGTCCCTGTCCCAGCAGCCTCTTCCCGCCGAGCAAACACAACACAGCAGGGCGACAAAATGAGACAAACCACTGCTCCCCGCCAGCCAGGAGGCGGCAGCGTGGTGTCAGAGGGGCAACTAACCAACCTGCAAGCCTCTCCTCCAGCTCTGCCAGCACCTCGTCCTCCCCGCTGCCCGGCCAGCCTTGCCTCTGTCTCAAACCGAACGCACCAAATCCCGCAGTTCCCTCAACCAGGACCGTCCCCGCCAGCCAGTCTCCGCGCACTTCCTTCTGCCTCCCCCGACTCCTAGTTCCCTCTGCTACAGAGACGTTTGGTTTTTAAAGTTAATTTGCATGTTAGCACTTAAGTAAAACGGAGGGAATGAGCATATTCACTTGTATTAAGTGCCCCATGCGGGCCGTGCTGCAGCAGCTGCTTTTCCGGCGTTAGCTTATGGATTCTCTCAGCAATGTCCTAAGGGCGGGATTACAAGCTCCATTTTACAGAGGACACTGAGGCTCAGAGGGGTTCAATGTCCTGCTTACGCTCACACGGCTAGTCAGTGAAAACTACCGTAGGAACCAAACTCAGTTCCTTCCCTCCTTCCCTTCTTCCATCCTCCCTCCTTCCCTCCTTCCCTTCTTCCCTCCTTTCCTCCCTCCTTCCTTCCCTCCCTCATCTCCATTCTCTCCCAAATTCCTCCTCCTTCAACCCTTTATTCACCCCAATTGTCGCCACGGGTCTCCTTGGCTGTCAGGAGGCCAGGGCCTCACAGACTTGGGGGACCAGGGTCTCAGGGTTGCCATGCTCTTCAGACCCCGAACATGGAGGCAACGGAGAAAGGGCTGCTGGGCCATGGATGGGCCCAGGATGGGCGCTGAGAAGGCGGTTCACACCCAGGCCAGCGACCAGCTGTGAACTAGAGGTCGGATGTCCAGGCCCAGGCTTGGCCACCACGCTCACTGGCCATCACAGACTGGCCCCAGTAACCCCAACTCAGCCTCTTCCAGGATCACCGCCACCCCCACATCCCTGCCCAGGGGCCACCCCCACACCCCTGCCCAGGGGCCACCCCCACACCCCCTGCCCAGGGGCCACTCCCACACCCCCTGCCCAGGAGCCACCCCCACACCCCTGCCCAGGGGTAACCCCCACACGCCCTGCCCAGGGGCCACCCCTACATCATTACATGATCTGCATGATGAGCCCACCCATCCCTGCATGAAGGGGCCACGACCGTGTTGCATACACATCTGTATCCCGGCACCTGACAGCACGCGGCTCGGAACCAGCACTGTACCACTGTCACACACACACTGTACCCCCAAATGGACGGACAGCCTCGGCCTGACACCCCCAGAGGGACCACAGCACCGCGCGTGCCCAGCACAGCCCAGAGTGCCCTGCCCAGCGCCGCGTGGGCGAGCTACCTGCCTGCCCGCACGGAGTCAGGAGAGCAGAGCTTTTCCTTCTAAGACCTGAGAAAAACTTCTGCTCTGTCCTGCCTGCCAGCAGGCCAGGCAGGACAGCAGCTCCCGGGCCTGGGCGGCGCGGCCCCCACAGCTGACCCAGCTGGTCAGCTGTCCCTTCCATTCTCTCTGGCGGGCGCCTGTCACGGAACCCGGGGCCAGGGGGAGTATGGCTGGGTGATGGTCGCCAGCCAGCCGACCCAGGGAAGTGATGGCGGTGACCCTGCCAGGAATGGGGGCGGGGGGGCCAACAAGGGGGTGGCCAGGGCTTTTAGCAAAACAAAAGGCAAGAACACAGAAGGGACAGCACTGTGCAAGTCAAAGCGTTGTGTTTGCTTGTAAAATCTACTTTTAATGCAGCAGGCTCTTGTTCAGAAGTGTCCCTGAGACCCTTAGCAGAGCGGTCCCTCCCTCTCCCCTCTCCTCACTGCGAGCTAAGTCATCTTTAACTCTCCACTTCACACACTCACACACACACACACACACACACACTCACACACTCACACTCACACACACACTCACACTCACACACACACACACACACACTCACACTCACACACACTCACACACTCACACTCACACACAACACATACACACTCACACACTCACACTCACACACACACTCACACACTCACACACACTCACACACATACACACACTCACACACATACACACAAACTCACACTCACACACACACACTCACTCTCACACACACACATTCTCACACTGTCATGCACACACACACACACACACACACACACGTACATGCTGCTGCAACAGTGCACAGCTTCCTGCTGGCCTCCCATGTGCAGACCCGTACACACTCCTCCGTGCTCTCACTCGGAGGTGCAAAAGCACTGTCACCACGGCTGTCTCTCCCCTCCCTCGTGCACACACACACTGACACACAAGCACAGTGCACACGCGTGTGCACAGAAAGGATTCAGTACTAATCCCGTTAGCGGTCCCGGTGTCCCTCCCTCTCCCAGGACAGTCCGGAGGTGCCACACTCACCGCCGAAGCTGGTGGGGAACTTCATGAAGTGAGGGTAATTCCCGTACATGTCTGCTCTTCAGCTCATAGTCCTCGCCGTCTCTGACGATCGCGGCCCCAGCCCCAGGCAGCGCCGTGCCCTTCACCGTGGGCGCCCGAGAGTGGTCATCGCCACCCCGCAGCCGGCTGCGCGGGCTGGGCCGGCCCCCGGGGATTAGCCAGGAATCCGCCTCTCCGCTGGGGCGGCCGCATAGCGCTGAGCCGGCAGCTGGTGCCTGTCAGTAATCACGCATGATGCCTCCGCTGCTGCCTCGCCGCCGCCTCTGCCACTGAGATCCGGTGCTGTTTGATTAACTCCCGGCTGCGGCTGCTCCCCGCGCCCACGGCCCCAGGGGTCCTCCTGGTGGCACGATCTGTTATCCGGGAAGCGATCGATGTGTGACCGCCCCACAGGAGGTCAGGAGAGAGGGGGAGGTGGCCGGGGGCGGGAGACTCTTTAGGCGCCTTTTCCTGGACTTGCACCCACAAAAATCAATGGGTTTTATTAAAATGCACTTTCTCAGTCCGGCCGCTCTGTGTCCTGTGCACTTGCTGCGGGACCTGAGCGTGGCTGTGGGAGGGGCAGCACTGAGCGCGGGGCTAGGGCAGCCCTGGGTCCGGAGGGCTCCCCTGGGCGGCCGGGGCGCTGGCTCTCACGGGGGAGAGAGACCGGTGCAGCGGGGAGCCCCGCTCCCATCACAGAGAGGGCGGCATGCTGCCCCCGCACTCGGGCCATTCGCTGGCCTTTCGCTGGAGGGGGCCCTCACCTCCATCCCGACAAAGCGCCTGAGTCCTCCCGGATGCAGACCCTCCCTGGGCGGAACCCACCCACAAATCAAGCTCAGGTCCCCTTTGAGGTCCGGCCACGGTTCAGCCTACACCTGAACACCCTCAAGGAGGGGCTTCCTCCTCTCCCACCCCATTTCCCGCCGTTCTCACCATGAGAAAGGGTTTTGTGGAGCTGACATCGCCCCCCCACCCCCTGCAGCTCCTGCCCACAGGTTCCAGGCGCCTCCCTGGAGCCACGCAAGAGACGTCGAGGGCTGTCACGGCGGATCTTCTGCAAATTCAGACACAAACCTGCGCCCACAGTCTATGCCTCCTGGCAGGTCACCTCTTCCAGCCCATGGTCCCGAGCACCAGCACGCATTGCCGACCTCTCCTTTCCCAGCGCTGCTGGAATTCACAGAGCTGCCCCGGGAAGCAGGTCCCCTGCTTGGATGCAACACCCTCCTCCTGGTGCTGTGTGGGCAGGGCCCTGGGGGTGCTGTCAGGCCCCGAGGGGTCCGCTGAGCCCTGACACTGGACCAAGGATCCGAGGGTTTCTCCCGCACAGCCTTGGACAGAGCAAGCGAGGAGGGAGGTCAAGTCAGGGCCCCAGGGGAGAAAACCAAGACTCCGGGCTGGAGGAGCAGGAACAGAGGAGGAAAGAGCCAGAGCAGGAACGGCGTGGGGGCATCAGCCCCACAGTTAACTCCCGTCAAGCGAACCTGACAGCCCAGGTCCTTCTCCTTATCCACAGCTGCACCCCATTCCTGGGCGGGGGCTCGGAGGCCAGCAGGCACCTCCCTCACTCTCTGCCATGAAATCCGGTCCACGCCCTCTCTCCGTCGTGGGGACCCCGCTGCTTTCGCCCAGTCTGTCTCTTATGCCTCCTCATCCCATGGCTTCTGAGGACCCCGAGCGCCTCCATAGTTCATCTGACTCCTGGGTGCAAATGCCGAAAAGGACACAGCAAAGTCCAAGTCTTAGAGCCACTACTGATACGTCCACTCGCCAGTGCCGGGCCCCGTCCCGCCACGTTCCCTGGCCTGGCTTGATCTGGAGAGGTTGGGTCCGTAGAGAAAGCATCAGCACGGAAGCCAGCGGCTGGACGCAAGTCCCAGGTCACCGCTGACCACCTCACCATACTCCAGTTCCCCGGTCCCTGGGCCGCGGCTACTGCATGGTTTGTCATGAGGATCAAATAAGCCACACATTTAACACCCAGAATACACCAGAGGCACGGCAGGTGCGTACATCTCTCTCCATGGTGACGATGGTGCTGACATATGCTCCTTCTCTCCTTTTGCTCATTTGTAAAATGTCCTCCGAGCAGGGCTGGATGACTCTAGAGCAGTGGTTCTCAACCTTCCTCATGCCGCAACCCTTTAATACAGTTCCTCCTGCTGTGGTGACCCCAACCATAAAATTATTCTCGTGGCTACTTCATAACTCTACAACAGTGGTTCTAAGCCTGTGTGTCGTGGAAAACACAGATATCTGCATTACGATTCATTAACAGTAGCAGAGTTACAGTTGTGAAGTAGCAAGGAAAATAACATTACGGTTGGGGGTCACCACAACATGAGGAGCCGTATTAAAGGGCCGAGGCATGAGGAAGGTGGAGAACCACTGGGACCTCCACTTCAACTCCAATGAATCCAGCCCCCGGGGCAGAGCGGTCATTCTCCCCACGGAGGTCTCAGGAACACGAGTCTTACTGACCCACAAACCACATTTCCCATCGCACACCCGGCAGAGGAGGAGGCACGCCGTCTGCACACTTGGCCTTTCAGTGAACCGGCTCCCCAAGTGCTCTTCCGAGGACTCCAAACCATCCTCTAAACAGCGCTCTCCGGCCCCGTCCAAGGTCAAGGTCACGCTGGCCTGCAGGTGGTGGGCTCGGTCTTCCTCCCTTTGATCGGTGAATGGAGAGCAGATTCCTCGGCCTGGCGTGGAGACACCTCATGTCCTGGCATCTCTGGAAAGTGCTCTGGGACAGCCACCCCCAGGCCCACGGACACACGGCTCCGCCTCGCCAGCCTGTGACCTTGGACAGCGAGCTCACTCTCCGCGGAAGCACCCAGGCGGCGGCCTCACTGAGCTTCCTGGGTTTGTTTTGGTTTTGGACTCAGACGGGACGATGGCTGTGCATGTGTTTTGCTTGGGGGTGGTTTGCGGTTTTTGTTTCTCTTAGACCGTAAGGAAGTCCTACTTCCTTGGTCCTCTCTTCCCTTTCTCTGTCAGTCCCTTCTGGTCTGGATGCTTCGCTCACGGTGGGAGTACTGTTGGCTTACTCCAACTTCTGGTTCACTGTTCATGCCATTGACCTTGGCCCACCTGTGCCTCCACTTCAATTGTTTTCCCACGTAAGTGCTAGAAGCACGAGTAGGTGCTCAACAAATGCTTTTTCGTTAGGAAATGCTCGATGTGCTTATCCCAGGGCCTCCCTTGACACCTTCTGCCTGGCCTCACAGCCCAGAACAACCGCGACCATTGCCAACGGCCAGGCAGTCTGACGGCGGCTTTGGCCTCTAATCCACACTTTCGGCACGGCTCCGCCGTGTCTTTCCCGGCCCATTGTTGACATAACAACGTGATCCTCCCAGAAGCGATTCCCAGGCAGCCCCGGCGTCAGTCACTCGCTGTCTCCAGCTGTTCCTGAATTCTCATGCGGTGTCAACCGACAGGCTGAACACACATGGTCCCCAGTGGGAAGAGCCTGTTCACTTCCAAGGATGCTGGGCTCCTGTCTGTGGGGTCCTCCAAAGACCAGTCCTCTCTGTGGACGCCATCCGCATCCGGTGAGCACAGAGGTCTGCCTGCATCTTCGCCGGTGTGCTCGACGCAGGGGCAGCCTGATGCGTTACCCTGGTAACTGTGACTTCGCCGCTGGTCCTGCTCCTGGTTCATTGTCTCGCTTTGAACCAGGAATGATAGAAAATAATGTTTTGCAGCAAACGTGAAGGAAAAGCAGAGTCCTTGATTTGATCACGGCCAGCAGGCATTAGGTGCAATACCTCACGGCATTGACTCGGACTCCGGGTCTCCACGGGGAGGTACTCTGCCTGGCACCGGGACTCGGGGCTGGATGGTTTCCCCAAACACTGAACTTCAGCCGGGCAGACGGAGCAGCTCATATTACAGACGAGGAATTAGCGACCAGGCTGTGAGGGCGGAGAAGGGAAGAGGCTACTCAGCCAAACGCAACTTAGGCTGTGGTCTCTCCCAACAGAAATGAGTCTGAACGCCGGGCCCCATGGCTCTCAGCACTGTGTCTGTCACCAAGCAGGGATCCTTCTGTTATCAATGTGTTTCTATTATATATGTGTGTGCCGGGGGTCTATACATCACTTTTCCTCTTTCTGGCATTCATCCATTCATTCATTCATTCATTCATCATTCAGCCAACACTTACGGAGAGCTTTTTGCATATCAGTCCCTGGGGACAGGCTAAGGGACCATACACACCAGCCCTGGCCTCAGGGAGCGTGTGTGGTTGGGGAGGAGATGGACAGCAGCCCACAGGCACAGGCACACATACATCACCATAAGCCATGAGTGCCGGGAAGGAAAATAACTGGATGAGACGAGAGGCTGTGGCAGGGAATCTGATTTGAATGGAAAGGTCAAGGCAGACTCCTTTGAGGAAATGACAGTTATGCTCAGAGTGAAAGGATGAGTAGGACTGAGTTTGACCAGCACGTGAGGGGCGGACGAAGCCGGGAAGCGTGGTTTTCAGAGGCACAGAGTTGACTGGCCCGGTGGACACAGAATTGTGGTGAGACCATGGCCCCAGCAGCTGCTGACAGCGCCATCTTCTGGAGGGGAGACCTGAACATTTGCTGCCTCCTCCCCCTCCCAACGCACCGAGATCTCCCCTCTGCAGGCTGTCAGGCCCTCTGCACCTCTGCCTGGTCCACTCCCCCTCAGACTCAGTTGGTTCCTGATCTGGGGGTAACTGCTCATGTCCGTGCCTTCTCTTAGGACGAATGACCCTCTTCATGCCCCAGGAACCACAGGCTCCGAACCAGGAGAGACCTTCTCTCAGCCCCGGGAGCTCTGCCGAATACATGACTGTGACCACTCTGCCATGCCATGCCGGCAGTGGTAGCTCCCTCGACGCAGAAGGGACCCAGCTGGCTCGTGGCAGTGAAAGCCCTGAATGCCACATAGGCTTCCCGGGCCATATGGGCTGAATCAGGAGCTGTGCCGGGCCAGGGAGGCAGCGCTGGAGGCCCGGGCAGCAATGGGTGTTTGCTGTGGCACATAACCGTGGTTGTTAGGAATTCAAAGGAACGTGCTGTCTTAATCTCTCTGACAATTGCTAGAGAACACATTCAACAAATTAGAGAAGCCATCTCCACGGTAAAACAATGAAGGGTATTTTGGATTTGACTTATCCAACTTCTCTTCCCGGCCACCGGCCTGTCTGGGTGGTAGGAATTCTCTTTTATTTCTCTCTGTCTGTTTTTTGTAGCCTGACTGCTTGCTGCTGTGTCCAATGTCTGCATCTGCTGTGTCCCTCCCAGAACTGCCTCCAAGGCAGACGCAGATGCAGTCTGGCAAATGCAGATCCACTCAAAACTCACCTCATAGATGTGAGACGATGGAAATAGCAGTGGGGAATGTTAGGGGCAGAAAGAGAATATTGGGGACTAGCTATCCTATTTAATAAAGAGGGAAAATGCTAATTGACCCTCGTGCTGTCGCAAAGATGGCCACTCACAGCCACAAGATGGCGGAGCCCAATCCCCTCAGCCCCACTGGGATGGCAGGCGGGCAGCAAAGCCGGGCCCACCTCCAGGCAGGACCAGCCACTCTGCACCCCTGCCTCCAGAGTCCCCCAGTCCCTCGGCCCCCATTCTGCCCAGGGCCAGCCCGAAGCGCAGGCCACGGGAGCTCTCAGGATACAGAGCAACTGTGATCACACTGAGAGGAGAACAGGGCTGGGGCCCCAGGGAACCATCCGGTCCCTTCCAGAGAGGCGCCCGCAGGGCAGCTGTAGACACTCTCCTGCAGGCTGCATTCAGACCCAAGGGGCCCCAGCCGAAGAGGCGGACTCACCACTAGACCTCAGGGAGCCCTGTGCACGTCCCCCAGCCGGAGGGGGCAGTGCTGGAGCAGAGCCCAGCCCCAGGACCAGGCCACTGTCCCCGGATGCTACTGTTCAGGCCCACACTGAGCTGGCTGCTGGCCGGGTGCAAGTGGAGATTTGGAGGCCGCCGCCCAACTGCACCCAGGCCAAGGGATCTATTTTCAGGTCCCACGCAGCCGAGGGGAAGAGGCTCTAAATATACCCCAGTTCCTGCAGGAGGCAGAGCATGGTCCTGGCAGCTGAGCAGGGTGAGACAGAGGAGCCTCACCGCCAACCTGGGCGCAGCCCCAAGGCCCGGCCACCTGTGAGCTCTATTTACAGGGGAGCACGTGTCTGTTCTGTGTGACTGGGCTCAGGGCATGGGCTTCGGACAGCAGCCAAGACCCCGGAGCACAGTGTGGTGATGCCGCAGAGGGCCTGCCTACCCCCTGGTGTCCCTGCCACCGGAGGCCGGCGGTGATGGGAGCCGCAGAACGGCATTCCGTGTGTGGTACCTGCTAGGCCACCAAGGCTGTTATTTACAAACCAGATCGAAATATCATTAGGAGCCAAACCGAAGGGGCGCAGTCAGAAAGGAAGTTGGCAGAAGGCACGTAGGAATGTCTCTGGCTGCAACGGTTCACTCTGGAACAGGAAAGGCCTTCGAGTCCGTGTTCAGCCAGGACATTGTTGTCTTATCGCCAGAGCCCAGCGCCGTGTGGCGCCTGTTTCCGGGCAGGGCATCCCGCAAGGCCAGGACGCGTGCCACCGGGAGAAGAACGGAGGGGGAGCTGCACCCACCGGCATCGGTCACTGTCCAGGAGCCAAAAGGAACGGAAATAGCCAGAGAAGGAGAACAGTGACTGGGGCCAGGGCTGGAGTGTGGCCAAGGCAGCTCAGAAAGCTGTATGCTCACCATATCAAAACTTGACGAATCTCCATTTGGTGAATGACATTAGGATTAAAAGAGCCACCAGACCCAGCTCAGCCTGTGTCACCCATGGGACGCTGGAGAACCAGCAAGGGAGCGGCATCGGAGACAGGCCCTGCAGCTCGGTTGCTAGGGTCCAGGCACCGTCTGCATCCGCCTCCTCTGCGGGCTCGTTGGGCGCAGGTTCCTGGATCCCTGAGGCGGAACCTTGGGGGCTGAGAATGCCTGGACCGTGTGTCTTTAACATGCTTCTGGGCGACCCCCGTGGGTGGTAGATCTGGGAAGGAGGCCCGGCCTTTCAGCGCCGTGCCCCGGTGCCCCGGCTGCTCCAGAGCCGAGGGCCGCTCTGTGAGTCCCCGCTCTGTGAGTCCCCGCTCTGTGAGTCGCCTGCAGTCCCCTCTACTAAGCAGTGAGCCCAGCTTAGCGGCCAGTTCTTCCGGCTCCTGATCCTGGGCTCCTTCCACTCTCCTCCACCTCGAGCTGCAGTCCTTGGCCCTGGCGAGCAGGAGACCCAGGCTCCGGTCAGAGGAACCTTCTGGAAGATGGGTTGAGCGTGGCGGTGGGGTGGGACGAGCTGGTGGAAAGACCTCGATGAGGGAAAGTGGGCCCAACGTTCAAGAGACCAGAAACAGCCCAGAGCATCGTCCCAGCGCCGGTGAGGAGGTGCCCCGGCCAAAGTGGCCCAGGGCTGGTCCGGGACAGGGCTGGGATCTGAAGGGTGCAGGAGGTGGGATCTGGAAGCCCTGCTGGGGGTGAGGGAGGGAGCTCTCCTGCTGCCCGTGACTTCATCCCTGAGCAGCTGCTGACTCTCCAGTGGAATTCTAGACAATCGGCGGGCCGGTCCCAGATTCTTAGGGACAGCAGCCTTCCTGACGCCAAGCCCAAGCCCACGTGCGGGGCCGCCTTGCCCTCTGCCTCCGCCCTGCGCTGTGGTTGGTCCGGATCCACTGCTGCCTCAGCCCAGATGGGAGAGCTGCGAGACCAGGGCCTCCCGTGGCGTCCCGGCAGGTGCCTCCAGCTCCCGAGGCCCCGGGCCCCAGAAGCACAGCAAAGGGGAGCCCCCAGCCCAGCAGGCCGTGCTTATGAGCTCTCTGTCCTTCAGGGAGGAACCCGGCCGCCTGGTGACTAAGAAAAGCAACTACAATGGGTGCTAAAACCAACCACCCTCTTCCCAGAGGGTGGGCAGCAGACTGTCCTCAAGCGCGCACTCATTGGCCAGCTCGCCGGGGTAGGCCAGGACGACGTGAGGAGGCAGCAGCCAGCCTCCCCCAGCCCCACCATCCTATGTCCCTGACATGGCCTCCTCATCACCGCTCTGATGTGACTCTGTGGCGCCCCGTGGCCCACAGAGGTGCCCACGCCAGTGCCATCCCCTCCCCCAAGCCCGCCAGCCTCCCTACTGAGTGCCTTCAGCCTCCAGGGCGGTGCAAAGGACTCTGCCAAGCGCCTCGCAGCCCTGGCTCCCAGGCCTGGGCAGGCGCTGAATCTGAGCCTGCGCCGCCTGCCGCCTCCCCCTGACCTCCCAGCGGGCGGCCTCTGAGGCCTCTGTCTTGTCCCCGCTCCTCTGTGTCTATGTCACCCTGGACTCTGAACCCCTCACCCACCTCCCAGCAAGGAGGGCCCTCCATGCCGATCCGAAACCAGCTGGCCGCGTGGCCTTGGGCCTGGGCCTCGGTGCTTCCTCAGCCCGCGGTGAGCCCAGCCCTCCCCTTTTCCTGTTTGCTCAGCCTCCACGGGGCCGCCTCTTTGTGAGGAGGCGGGACCTCAGCTCCCTGTGGGGGTGAGCATGTCACCCACACATTTAGATCAAAGCCTCTTCCCTAGGGGCTCCCCATGCCACACCCACCCACCCCCAGCCAAGGTCAACCTCCCTCTCATCGCTCCACTGTGAACTGCTCCTCTCCAGCAGCGCCACAACCACCGCCATAACCACCGTCATTGTGCCACGCCGGTTTACCGCCCGGTCCCTCCACAGACAGAGGCCCCTGAGGGCGGGCCCGTGTCTCTCATTCACCCCGAATCCTGGGCCGTTGCTGGCAGGGAGGAGGCAGTGGGTGAATGGATGGAGGCATTGGTCACCTTGACCGTCCGACACTCCAACAGGGCTTTGTCCATGGGAGGGGCCCGAAGAAAAGAAGAAAGAGGAGGGAGGGAGGGAGGGAGGGAGGGAGGGAGGGAGGGAGGGAAGAAAGGAGGGAGGGATGGAGAGAAGGAGGGAAGGAGAGAAGGAGGGAAGGAAGGAGGGAAGAAAGATATGAGGAAAGGAGGAAAGTTTGTCTACTGAGAAAGTCAGCCAAGGCCAGTGATGGTCGGTTAGTAGTATCGCATTTAATTCAAAAGCAGACACATTTAATCCAATACATTAATAAGAGATATTGAGCACCCACTCTGCATAAAGCATAGAGTTCTTTCTCTAGGCACCTGCCCTCTGTCTGTCTGTATCCCTGTCCCTCTGTCTGTCTGTGTGCCTGCCCCTCTGTCTGTCTGTGTGCCTGTCCCTCTGTCTGTCTGTGTGCCTGTCCCTCTGTCTGTCTGTGTCCCTGTCCCTCTGTCTGTGTCCCTGTCCCTCTGTCTGTGGTGCCCGGGTGCACCCAGGCATGAGGGCCATGCTCTCTGCCCAGACAGGTCCCCAAGGCTCCCGAGACATGGCTCCCTAATAGATTGTCTTAATGGTGCGGGGTGCCCTGGCGCTATGGCAACGGGCATTACAGGATCTGGAGGAGAGGAGCAGCTCCTGGTTAGAATGGGGTTCAGGTGGTGGGGTGGGGACACACAGGTGGAGCAGAGGAAAACGCACAGGACAACAGCCAGCCCCTCGGGGGACGCACAAAGCCTGTCTCTCGGTGGCTCTTCTGCTGAGCCCCCGCCTGGAGGGGGCTTAAGCACCGCCAGATTGCGTCGAGAACGCAGGTTCGGACCCCTGTCCTTGCGCTGGGAGCCTCCTATCAACATGGAGAAGCCCTGGCCAGGTGGCTCAGTGAGTTGGGGCGTTGTCCCATATGCCAAAAAGATTGTGGGTTCAATCCCCAGCCAGGGTGTGTACAGGAGACAATGATCCCTGTTTCTCTCTCACTCTCTCTCTCTCTCTCTCTCTCCCTAAAGTTCAATAAAAACATATCCTCAAGTGGGGGTTTAAGAAAATCTGGATAAAACCAGGCCGTGATGGTTTTATCCATGAGTCCCACCACTTGGAGAGCCAGCGAGTGCGTGCGCTGTGAATAAAGGTCCAACTGAACGCTGATTTCCACACCATCGAAGCCCCCCTCCCCCAGGGAAACACCCGCCAGTCTAAGGACACGGAAGGAGCCGGCCAGGGAAGGCACGGAGGGCGAGGGAGGGGGAGGAGGACTCCCTGCCTGGGGAGTCTTGTGCACCCCACCCGGGACTGGCCACCTCAGCTCCTGCCGGGAGTTCAAACCGGGGTCCTGGGCCACGGGCCAGCCTGCGATCTCTGGGTTTCTCACCGGGAACATCTGCTCACAGACACGTTTTAGGATCTGCTGTGAGAGGAGTGTCCCCTCCCGGCAGCCCCGAGCTGTCTCCCGGGAACCCGGCCTCCTGCCTCCCCGCCCGGCCCAGCTGCGGGGCCCTGAGGGTCCCCGGTGGAGAGCGGCCTCGGTTCCCGCTGACCCACTGGTTTGGGGCCTTCCCTAAACCAGCAGGTGCCTCGGGGGCAGCTGAACGTGACTGTTCTCGTGTTTGCTGACCACACAGATGCCCGCGGCGGCCAGGCTGGAGGACGTGGGCATAAACAAGAGGAAGGTCTCCATCAGGACCCTGAGCCCCGCGGCTGCCAGGCTCAGGGGCGCCGGGGTGGCGGTGGCTGTGTTCTTTGCCTTTTCTACAGTTTTTAAGACTAGATTTCTAGTCTTCCATTAGTTAAGAGGGAACAACTACGAACCCTTTCAATATGGATTTACATGGCTTAGGATTTTGGGGGAAATATTCTTTACACGGGAACAATGAGGATCCATCGCGGGATTGTAAGGTGACTTCTGTTTTCTTCTGCAAACCCCTGGTTTGTTTACAAAGTTCTCTATTACCTTTCCCTGTTACTTATGACATTTACAGTGAGAACATAATTTACAATTTTAAACAAAGATATTCGTCTGTCCTATGCATCGTTTGTTTCTGCTGCCGGCAAATCACAAACCGTATCGCCATTGCTCGACACACGTCATTCCATAAGGCAAGTGGCTCAGGAGCCACAAAGCAGACGAGCCTGAACTCCTACCGCCCTGAGAACGCCACACGGTTGGAGCCGAAACCCTCGGTTTTATGAGCATCCTCTGGGACTGCTCCTGGGGGCCCTCACCTGAATTAGACTCTCATCCCATTAAGGAATGAATCTCTGCAGCTCCCCTCCCCCTCCCCCTGCACTCCCTCCCACCCATTCATCAGCCATCTGCTTTCCATGTCCCTCCAAAGGCCCCAAAAGACACAGCATCGAGCATCTTGGACCATGAAGGCCACTCCTCTAGCCGCCAAGAACTGGTATGAAATGTGTGAAAGCAGAAGCCCATGTTCAAGTCCTAACTCTGCTCCTTGCACCCCACGGGACCCCAGACATCCCTCTCTGGCCTTCCTGCTCCCGCCTGGGAAGCGTGGATAGCAGGGTGACAAGGAGACCTGTGGGGTGACGCTCTGTGACAATGGGAGGCTGTGAAAAGACGCGGACACCCGTGGCAGGATCATCGGTGCACCCCGGGTCCTCGGGGGAAAGGAAGGAAGATTCACAGATGTTCTCATCCTGAGAGGATGTTCAACGGGAAAGCCAGGACCAGGGTGGGGGATGGGAGTGACCAGCAGGCTCACAGACCCTTTCACTCTTCTCCACAGAGAACGCTCAGCAGGTGAACCCCCTGGAGGCCGAGCTGACAAGAACGACACACACAAGTCAGGACTGTCCCTCTTTCGCTCTCTGGGCTGTGACCATCCTCAGCAGCCGCTGGAGGCGGAGTGGGGGAGCTCCACCTGCCCGGACAGGAAGTCCGCGCCCTGCTGAGGCCATGCAGAGTCCGACAGAGTCCAGAGACGTGGATCCCAGCCATCCTCCCTCCTAACGTTCAATTACTTCTCATGGACTCTCTGAATTTTATATTCACTTACCCTGTTATGTCTGCACCCCTAGGACTGCAGCATGAGAACAGCCACCTGGCATGGCCTCATTGTCTCCCATTAGGAGAGAGACCTGGAAGGCAAACAGATTCTCATCCACGGCGGACATCCGCGCTGCAGAAATCAATGCTCTCTCTTTCCTTCCAAAACCAGGAGCGGGCTTGCAATGATCGCTGGGTATTTGAGAAAAACCAACCTCGCAGAAGAATCCAGATGAATAAACACAGCCCTGACCCCAGAGAAAACAACATAGAAGAGGATGTTTTGAGCCATTCTAATTCAAGTGCTCAGAGAGACTCGGGGAGATTCGGCATTCACAAAACAGAAACGGTTGCTAGAAAAATAAAACATTCAGGGAGCAAGACAGAATTATCGGAAATTGCTAACGAGAAAAAGGTCAATTGAGTGACTGGAAGAAAAAGTCAAAGAAACCCTCCAGACCACAGACAAAATACAGGCACAAAAATTCCATGAGGCAAGAGACAGAGGATCAAGCCAGGAAGTGCCCCACAATATCATGAGAGTTCCAGAAAATCAGTACAGAGAAAGTGGGAGAAAAGAATGGATGGATGGATGGATGAGTGAATGAATGACAAATGCCTGGACACAAAATACAAGCTAGGTCCACCCAAATATGGCCCAGTTAAAATCAGAAATGCCAAGGACCAAAACCAAAACCCCTAAAAGGAGAAAACAAGACTGGTTACCTATAAAGCAACACATACCAGATTGTCATCACTGGAGCCAAATGCTAGAGGTCAAAGAGAGAAGAAGCCTCCTTAAACCCGGAATGTTAGGTGGAAGGGAGATGCTGAGACACACAAAGGCCCAGAAATTCCAACTTTGTCGCACGTTTCTGTGACCATCATTTGAAAGCATCCTCCAGCCACACGAGACAGAACCCGCAGAGTGAGAGAACGGGCCAGCAGAGTGGCAGTTCCTGGAAGTGAAGTGAGCGGAAATGCTAGAGCGCCCCTCTCCGGGGTAACCCAGGAGGAACCCAGCACATTCAAGAGGGAGCTGGAGGCCTCAGGGAAGGATACTCCCATGAATCCAGAAATGGCCCAGCCAGCGTGGCTCAGTGCTTGAGCTTCGACCTATGAACCAGGAGGTCACAGTTTGATTCCCAGTCAGGACACATGTATGGGTCACAGGTTCGATCCCAGTGTGGGATGTGCAGGAGGCAGTCGGTCAACGGTTTTCTCTCTCATCATTGATGTCTCTCTCTCTCTCTCTCTCTCTCTCTCTCTCTCTCTCTCTCTCTCTCTCTTTCTTCCCCTCCCTTCCTCTCTGAAATTAATAAAAATTAAAATTAAATTTAAAAAATGTTTAAATATCTAAAATAAAGTTAAAAAGAGTCCAGGAAATGTCTGGTAAGAACAAGATGTAGGATGAGCTTACTGGTAAGGTAAAAGAACAGCACTGTTCTGCAGCAGGAAGAAAAAGGTCGCTAGAAATGCCAGGGGGAATAGTGAGCAAGAGCTGCATAAGAAAGTCCAGTCCATGATGACTGCCAACGGGGAGGGCGGCGGGAGGTCGGGCGGAAGAGGTGTGGGGAGTGAGCAGTACAGATAGGTAGTTACAAACAGGCCCAGCACAGGAACATGGTCACTAGTATCGTAGTGTCTGTGTGTAGGCCAGGTGGGGACTGGAGATACTGGGGGACCACTCTGTAAGAATGACTGTCTGACCACTATGCTGCACAGCTGAAACTAATGCAAACAAATATTGAATGAAAACTAATTGAAAAGTAAGGAAGTTTTTAAATACTTAAAACACACTCAATAAAAGTTAGTTGCCAATAAAAAAATTTCTAAAGGAAAGTCCTCCTCTAAGTATATAAATGTATCATGCTTCTGAGCATAGAAAACAGAGTCCATCTGAGGTTGATCTGGGTGTATTCTCCTTTAAATGGAGGGGTTGTAACGATATGGTGTCAAAGATAAACTGAGGCACATTAAATGGTTAGAGTTTACTTGAGCAAACATGGGCGCCAATCAGGCAGCACCAGTCAGACAGGAGCTAGGGGAGAGGCTTTTATAGAGCAGAGAGAAAGCAAAGCAAGAAAGGGATCTGATTGGTGGTTGCCCAGTTGGCTGCTTACGTGGTTGCCCAGTTGGCTGCTTGTGACTGGTTGTCCTTGTTGACTCTGGCTAAGGTTTTGGTTGGCTTGTGCAGGGTCTTCTCAGCCCTGCAGGCGGACCTTGAGGAGCGAGAGGTGAAACACATCGGGATGAGAGGATGCACACCTGTCAGCTGCGGGAGCTCCAGGCATTGCCCCGAGGCAGGGACAGGTGCAAAGTCCCTGCATCCAGCGTCTGTCCTCCCCCAACCAGGGGGAGGGGGGAAGATGGCCTCACAGGAACACCATTGTTGTCACGTCCCACATGCACTTCCCTCGGAGCGGCGTGTGCTCTGGAAGGTCACCTGGCCCAGTGGCTCAGTCTGTGTTCTCACCCTGGCCCCTCCTCACCGCCTGGCCTCGAGTTCTCTCTCCCGCTTCACTCCTCACCTCTCAATACACCCTGCTCCTGAACCTTCAGCACAGACTCTGCCCCCTCTCCTTCTTACTCTCAGAAAACTCTGGAGGTGGAAAGAAATTTAATAGGTACCGGTAATAATAAGGCTTCTATTTTTAGAACTTCTGCCTTCTGAGTAAGCCGAACGCAGAAAGCTGCAGCTGGGAGGGCGTTGGGGAGGGGGTGAAAGGGTCTGAGAAAGGTTTTCGAGGAGAGTCCCCTGCCACAGGCAGAACCTGGACCCCCTCGGGGGGGGGGGCTGGTCTCCCCTGGTCTGAGCCTGGGGTCACAGGCAGGCCCACACCGGAGTCTCCACTTCCCGAGCCCTCCCACCCCAGCCAGACCCCGTCTGCAGCCTCTCTCCTGACCCCACCGGTTGTAACAGATTCAGAACATTCTCCGAACTTCTAGTCTCTCGCCCAGCTGACCTCCAAGCCTCCAGGACAGAGACCTCTCTAAGACAGCTCTGCCATGCTTGGCAGACGAGGTGCAGTGTGCAGGGAACTAGGGGAGACCGCGGGGCGGGCTCGTGGAAGTGTCCCAAGGAGGGGCTCAGAGGGGTACCCAACAGCGTGGGTGACAGAATGCCACCCCTGCCTCATTGCCTCACCTCCAGCGGGGAGACCCCAGGGCTGAGGCCGGGGCTGGGGGACGGCAGGGCAGGGTGGGGAGGGGTGTCTGTCAAATCTCCAGCTTCTGCAGAGGACGGCTCTCTGACCACATGCTTCTCCGTGACATCATGGCTGGTGACCTTTGGGGCCGGCAGGGCGGGTCCGAGGGGCCGGCACAGGCGGTGATTCTCTGGTGGCCACAAAGGGTGGGATTGTGAGCTGCCCGGGGCCGGGGAAGGCTCAATGGGGACAATGTCTCTGGGGGGCTGCGGCCTCCTGCCCCAGGACATGGCAGGACTATAGTGGACCTGTTGTCTTCTCCTTTTCTGGTAAAAAGCACATTGTTGAGCACAGAGGCCATGTGTGCGTGCGTGTGTGTGTGTGTGTGTGTGTGTGCGCGCGCGCGCGCGTGTGTAAAGACGCTTGGAAATTGCATTTTGCTTTTAGAACACATGGCGATGATGTGGGGTGGAAAACTCGCAGCCCATCCAGCAGGGAGAGGCCCTTCTGCTTCTCAGAAGGAAGCCTGGGGAGGGAGAGGGTGGGGAGGAGGGGGGAGAGGGAGGGGAGGGGGGGAGCTTCTGCTGATGCTCCCAGAACACCAGCACTACGGAAGGGCGGGATCGATACCCAATGAGCTCAGTGGTCACAGCCTGCAGCCAAGTGCCCGGTGCTCACTCAGAGTAATGGCCTGAACCACTCACAGAAATAACTCAATTACGTTATTGATTCGGGATTCCAGCCACCTCCCGAGCCCTGCGACAGGAACGTACCACAGACCCACACGCCTTCCCTTGTTGTTGTTGTTGTTGTTGTTGTTGTGCTTCTTTTTAAAAACAAATGCCACCGGCCAGGCCTGCCCGCAGCTCCAGGTAAACAAACTTCCTCTGCTTGTTGCAGGCACACTAATCGCTTGTCTCACCTGCCCAGGCTGCCCAATGCCTGCGGGCATGTCTCTCTCTCTCTCTCTCTCTCTCTCTCTCTCTCTCTCTCTCTCTCTCTCCTTTCTCTCTCTTCCCCCCCTCCTCCCCCAGAACTAAAGAGCCCCAGGGGCTCACTCAGCCCAATGGGTTCACAGAAAGAAATAACAGAAATCGGATCCGTGCCCCAGCCCCTCCGCGCCCCCCCCCCGCCCCGCACCCCACACCCCCTGTGTTGTCACCCGCAGTCGTGAAGAAGCACAAGGTCCATATACACCTCTTCCCGAAGCCCTGAGCCCTGGGCGGGCAGAGCGCTCGCTCGGTGTTAGCCCTTCTCTCCGGCTTGCTGTTCTCAGACTTCCCTCGCACGGGCTCTGGTCTCCACGGCAGACCTGTTTCAGATTTTAAAATCTTCCTCTCATCACCCCTCTCCGCCCCTCCACTTCCCCTCCCCCGCACCTTGGCTCTCTCTTCTCTCCTGTCCTCCTCCCCCACCTACTTCTCTCAAAGGAGTTTGTCTGGAGCATCCGCTCCCCCCCCCACCCAGAGGGTGGGCACAGGAGGGGCAAGGCTGGGGTCCCAGGAAGGCCGCTCTCCGGGCTGCCTGGCGGGAACGGCCCAGGCCTGTCCTCGGCCGGAGCTTCCAGGTGTCCAGCTACTAAGGCAAGGACACCCCGAAACCAGGCAGAAGCGGGGCGTCGTCAGCTGCTTCAGAGGGAAGGCCCCCAGCACCTGTCCTGCCTGCCGCTCTCCTTCCGGAAGGCAGAGTCTCTGGGGGTCGAGCCGCTGCTGGAAGGGACCCTCCTTTTCCGCATGAGAAACACGGGCAGCTTCTGGGAGTCACAGGAGCCTCCCTGCTCCTGCTGCACCTCCCTCTGGGCAGGGAGGGAGGCCCACGGCTCAGGATGCTGCACCAGGCACTGTCCTGGGAGCTGGGGACCCGCGTGAGCCGGACTCCCTGCACACGCCCCTCAGGGCTCCCATTCCAGCAGGGGCCAGGCCAGGGCGTGTGCAAATGAAACCAGAACAGGTTGTCCAAGTGCTAGGAAGTGAAGCCGCACGAAACGGGTCTGGGCGCCTGTCACTTGTGCCAGTGGAGCAGAGACCCGGGTGAATCACATAGGAGCGTCCATTCCAGTCCTGCCGGCGGCGGAGAGCGCCAGGCGTCCTGAGGAGCCTGGAGACCCTGCGCTCCCTCCCCCGCTGGCCGCGCCTACCCAGGGTGAGGAAGAAGGCTGCGTGAAGTGGGAGGCAGGAGACCGTTTTTAACCCTCACTCCAGGAGTGAGGATCTTTTTCAATGATTTGTCGAGAGAGAGCAGAAGGGAAGAGAGAGAGAAACATCGATGTGAGACACATTGATTGGTTGCCACCCACATTCCCCCCCGCTGGGGGTAAGGGCCAAACCTGAAACCCAGGTACATGCCCTTGACCAGGAATCGAGCCCAAGCTGACACTAACCACTGAGCCATGCCAGCCAGGGCTCCTTCCAGGATCTTGAAGTCCAATAACAAGGTAATTAGTTTCTGTGGTGTTGAAACTCAGCTCTGGCCATTCCCGGGGCTGGAGAATGGTCACGTTCCTAAGGCAAACTCCCGGACGGGGTCAGGGTCCAGGCTCAGCAACCGAATCAAGCGTGCCCTGCCCCTGATGTGTTCTCAGATGTGTTTTCTTTCCCGAGCGAGGGCCCCTCTGGGCCCGATGGTCTGTCTGTGTCCAGCCCTGCGTCTCTGGCAGCGGCCTCCAGCTCCCCAGGGTCTGAGGAACGCCCCCGACCGGTAGTGAGCGAGGTGAGTGCTCCTCACCGCAGCGCCTGGTCCCACCACCTGCCCTTCTCCAGGCGGACGGGATGAGCAGGGTGTCCGGGGGCGGGGGGCAGGAAGATCCCGCTGAGGCGGGTCATCGAAGCTGGACCTGAACGACGGGGCCAGACCCACGCTGTGGGTGACTCTCCCGGTGGTTTGCACACCGGGAAAGCGGGGCTCTGGGGTGAGGGGATGTGCCCAGCGGCAGCTGCAGACCCACGTGACGGACACCTTCCTCCCAGAGGGCCTGTCCCCCTTTCTGGATGAGAAGGAGGGGGAGCGGGGGCCTGGCTCGCCCATTCCGGCTGACCTCCTTTGAGATCCGTGTCCAGGCCCCGCAAAGCACAGGAGCTGAGCACCTCCTATGCACCCGAGGAAGACCCAGACTTTTCCTAAGGTTCTCGGGAGACAAGCCAGGGCAGGCCCAGCGCCCAGGGCAGACAGAAGGATGACAAGGCTATATCCTTGGCCAGGTGCCCGACCTTGAGCAGGGCCCACAAGGACAAGCCGCACGGCCGGGCCGAGGAGCTCAGGGGAGCTCAGGAGGAGGCGCCTCCCTCAGACGCTGGGCTGCAGAGTCACCAGACCCTGGGGACCCGCCACCCAGGGAGGCAGAGGCCTGGGCCTGACGCCCTGCACCCGCCCAGGGCTGACGGCCTCTGAGTGTTCCGTGGGCCCGAGTGCTGCTCCGAGTCCTGTGATGAAACTCAGAGGCGTGGTCCACCATCTCCGCTGTCAATAACTTCTTGAAGGCCCTGCAGGGCTTAGGAGACAACTAAAAACCAGCACCCGCCATGGCCGCAGGGGAGATGCAGGGCCAGGTGGCCACGCTGCAAGGGAGGGCTCCCTGGAGGAGGTGGGAGGGGGCAGAGTGGCAGAGCAGCAGGAGGACGTTTCAGACGGGCCATGGCCAGCGCCCGAGGCCAGCTGGGGAGAGGCCGTGAGGCACGGGGATGGGGCCTGGGGGCCAGAACACCTCCGGGTCCGGGAGGAGTGGCTCCCTGAAGGCTCTTAGCAACACTTTCAGACATCATGCCATCCCCGCCTGCGTGTAGCATGTTCCAGTAGTCAGGTTGCCCCCCACACATGACGTCACGGGACTCCCACAGCCGCCGGAGGCGGTGCCCCTGCTCCCCGTGGCGGGGGAGACGGCGGGGGGGCGCCGAGATGACTCGCCCGGGATCACACATCTGGGGGGAGGGACCCAAACCAGAGCCCCCTGCTCCGTGGAAGGGGACACGGGGTCACGGACAGGGCGTGGCTTTTAAAACCAGACACATCCGGGTTCCAATGCCACGCCAGTGACTCAAGCTGTGTGGCCCGGATCAGGGTCATTACCCTCTCTGAGCCTCAGTTTCTCCTTTTAAAATAAGGGTACTTCAGAGAGAGGCAGGTATGTTGTGAGCCTCCTGGCCCCACCGAGAAGTCCCACAGACAGGACTTCCCTTCCTCTCTCTCCTGGCCCAGCAGGTCCGGGGCGGGCCACGCCGCTGCCTCCCCTGCCTCTCACTGGTGCCCATGAAGCTGGAGGGAAGATCCCCCCCTCACGGCCACACCGCATGGCTGCAGCCATGTGAGGCCCCGGCCCAGCCAGGCGAGGGGCGCCAGCAGCGGGGCAGGGAGGGGCGGGGGAGGGGCGCGCTCAGCCAAGCAGCAGGCCCCCTCCGAACAGGCCCCACGGGAGAAGGGCTGGGCCTCAGACGCCGGCGGCCTGTGACACCGGAAGGCACACGGTGCTCTTTCTGGAGGGAGCAGGCCTGGTTTGCTTTTTATTTATTTTTTAAACAAACAGGATTTACAAGCCCAATGAGCGACAGCTTGGAAACCTCTCCCTGACTGGTTGTTTGGAATAAACACCGGTTCTGATCCCAGACAAGCTCAGATGCTTTGCGGAACATTTCCATATGCACCGTGCACTGATCCTCAGGTGGCGACAGGGGGACGGGTGGCTGTACTGTTCCCTCTGAGCGGATGGGAAATCCAGGGCTTAAGGTGGGGGCAGGGGTCCCCAGAGCTCAAGGTGGGGGTGAGGGCCTCCCAGGGCTTATGGTGGGTGAGGGCCCCAGGGCTTAAGATGGGTGATGGCCCCAGGGCTTATGGTGGGGGTGAGGGCCCCAGGGCTTATGATGGGGGTGAGGGCCCCAAGGCTTATGGTGGGTGAGGGCCCCAGGGCTTATAGTGGGGTTGAGGGCCCCAGGGCTTATGGTGGGTGAGGGCCCCAGGGCTTATGGTGGGGGTGAGGGTCCCAGGCTCCAGGGGTGGCAGGTGGGGGGGTACCTCTGGGAGGGACTAAGGGCTTCGGGGCTCAAGAGGCTTTGTGAGGCTGAGAGAAACCCTCCCTGGAAACCTCGGATTTAATTCCGTTGGACAAGTATTGTTGCACATCTAACACACGCCAGGCACAGATTCGTGGCTGGAGACACTGTTCTTAGCAAAATTATTGAACACAATCGTCGGAGCTGGAAAGATCTCAGCGTCGGTGTGGTCCGATGCCTCACGTCAGAGACGAGGAGCCGGGGGCCCAGACAGGCCAGCGGCTCGTCCAAGGCCAGACACTGGCTCTTGGCAGGCGGGGACCAGGGTCTCGCTGACGCCTCGCCCGTGGCTCCAACATCCCAGGCTGCGAGGGTCCCGTGTCCAAGTTGCTTCACCGCATTGTGGAAACCATGTGCGCATCTGGAGAGGATCCACACCGAAATAACCAGCATTGACAAGGGGTGGAAAACAGATTTTTCAATTAAGTAGCAAAGATTCCAGCTGGACACAAGAAAGCACTCTCTAGCGGTCAGGGTGATAGCACATCAAAGCGAGCGGATCCACCGAGCTCGCCGAGGAGCCCGAGGAGGACAGGAGATGGCACCCGGAATCGCGGAGGGTCACCTGCCCGCCCAGGAGGCCGCGAACAGCCCCCCTCTGTCCCGTAGGATTCGGTTAGGATCCCAGGCCTTCGAAGAGACTGGCCAACTGCTGTTCCCCAGCCTTCAGCATCGCTGATCCTATAATTTGCTTGAAATTTCCTCTTAAAACCACTTCTTGGCCCTCACGTTTTTTTAATTTTAAAAAGCCTCCATATGAAATGCCTTTGTAAGGGGCCAGAGCAACATCGGGGATGTCTGAATCTTTTTCTTTCCTTGTTTGTTTTTGCCAGAGGTGACATGTGGGGGAGTGGTCTTGGCAGCAGCCCCAGGCCCGGCAAGCCCAAGGCCAAGTGCAGGGCAGAGTCGGCTGAGACCCCCTGGATCTGGACAGGCAGGTCCTGGAGGTCAAGGAGGCACTACCGGGCACAGCCAACTCTGGCCTCGGGGCAAAGGGCCATTTGCTCGCTGTGCTTTTACAGAATCTGAGGATAGGCCACCGGGAGTGGGAATATGAGCGAGAATGAGGACAAGGAGTGGTCACTGATCACCCTCCCTCGTCCCCAAGGCCACAGTCACACCCCGCGTGGTCCTGGGCACGTTCAGAAAGAGCAGCGAGATGCATTATCGTTCAGACATCCGTTCATCGGGCAGCTCCGCGGTGTCTGGCACAAATGTCAGCCGCCCTGCCCGCTCCCTGCTCCTCCTCTGGGACCAGCTCAGTGTCCGTGCACCCTGGAGGCTGCGCACGGACAGGCGGACGGCCTCTGCTGGCCCACCCGCCTCCCACGGACCTGCTCCCTGTCGCACCGCACCAGCGCCAGCCCCGGCCTGACCCCAGCCTGCAGCTCCTGCTCCGCTCAGAGCGAACCTCCACAGCTGTCAACCAAACACAAGAGCGAGCCCCTGACATCTGAGGCAGAGGGGACCCTCTGTAGGCCATCCTGTGGGCTGGACAAAATACAGGCTGTTTCTATGACTGGCCGAGGACGTACAGCGCAGGGCTTAGCCAGGGACTAGATGTCTAATAGGGGGATGCGGGTGCAGGTGTCTGGATGTGCCCTCGGGACAAAGAGGGTCGTGGTGCTGGACACTCGGTACCAGGCGGTGAGTCCTGTGAAAAAGGTTTCTCTGGTAGACACCTGTCGCCAGCCCGGTTGTGGCCAGAGTCCCCGCTAACAAACAAGTGGGAGGGTGCGCGTGGTGTCCGAGGGGCAGCAGCACCCGCGTGAGGGCGCCGGGCACACAGACAAGGAGGAGCGGGCACAGGCCTCAGCACCGTCTTCCCGGGAAACCGGCTCTTAAAGGGACTTTGGAAACGTACGTTTTGAATTGTGCTTTAAAAGTTCAGCAAAACCACAATGAGGAGCAGCAGCTTCATGTGACATCAAGACAAGACAGGGTCTGGAGGGGACCGGTGCCGGCCCATCCTGACGAGCTGTGTGATGGGCAGGAAGCTGAAGCCCGGGTCTCCGTTTCTTCCCGAGTCCCACGCTTCGCCACCATGGCTGCAGCAGGAAGCCTGGGGCAGTGGGAGCGACCCCTGTCCGAGCCAGTCCCCAGTCTGGTGTGATTGCTCTGGAATGGGGCCCAGGCATCGGTGTCTCTCTAATGTCCCCACGTGATTGAATGTGGGACCAGGTCCAGAGCCACGCAGGGGGCGGGGGGCGGGGGGCGGGGGCCGGTGCCCTTCCCCAGCTGCAGCCTCTGCGGCCTCCGGCCGGCCTGCGGGCTCTGCCATCAGGAGGTAACATGTTTGTTGGAGGAAAATGAACATCCCAGGGACACATGCAGCCTCGGCCTCCTGGCAGGGCCGCCTCCTCTTTCTAAATGGAGGCAAAAACATCTAGAGCAGCTCTGCACACAGGCTCCTCCGTGTCCATGCCCCTGCATTCTCCTGGCCTGAGCAGAGCCTCCTGCAGCCCGGCCGCAGCGCGGGGGCCATCCGCCAGGCGAGGAGGCGGGCGTTCCGTCCCCAAGGCCTCTTGGCTCCCCTCCCGCCCCCTGCTTCCCCGGCATCTGGGCCTCGGGCCACGCGCTGCCCCAGTTGGCCTTCCAGGCTGCTTCCTATTTCCGCCTCCTCCGGTGGCCCGGGGCCGCCGAGCCCGAGCCCAGCGCCTCCTGTGCAGGCCGCCGCCGGGAAGCCCGCGCGAAGCCCCCAGAGCGGGGGTCCGGCGGGGCTGTGTCAGGGGTCTGCGTCCTCTCAGCCCAGCCGGGGAGCCACCCGGAAGCCCACACCGTCCAGCCCCTGGTTCCCAACGCGGCGAACAAACCAGAGGGAGAGAAAAGTCCGAGAAGCGCACATTCAGGCCAGATTCAACAAGCAAGCAGTCAGATAGACGTCCTGGGCCAAACCACACTCTGGATGCTGATAAACTGCAAACTCGCACCAGGACAAGGGCCGTTGTGTCCAGACGCTCTGGTCAGCGAAGCCCGGGTTTGTCATCCAATTGTCCGGTTAAAGGCTTCGACCTGCACCGCTGATTCCGGAGACACAGCTTCTCCGTGTGAAAGTGTGCACACACACACTCCCCTGAGGCTGAGCAACGGGAGGGGAGGGGAACCACGCCAGCAGCCAGTTGGAGCTCTGGCTCAGGGGTGCTGGCGGTGGGTGAGTTTTATGGCCTAGAGAACCGTTTTCAACTCGCTCCAACTTTGTAAAATGCAGTTTCCACAGAGACGTTCTGAGTGTGCGAGGGAGCAAGGAGGCCCACCCAGGCCTCTGTTTGGGATTCGCCTGCAGTTGCTGCTTGCCCCCACCCTCCCCGTTTAAAAAAAAAAAAAAAAAAACCCTCTCGTTATTCGGCAGTTCATGGTGCTTGAAATTTCCTCTTCAAGCCGCTTCTGGGCCCTCACGTTTTTCTAATTTGCCAGAGGTGACAGGCCGAGGAGCAGAAACGAGATAAGACAGAGGCAGGCGCCTGGGGAAGGTCGGGGCCGGGTTTATATACACTCCACTTAGCGGGCAGCCAGCGTCCCTGCGCCTATGCCAGGTGCCTGTCACCCGCTGTCTCCCGGCCCCAACCCCACCTTCCCCTGCCCAGGGAAATGCCCAAAGGGATGTCCAACTCCCCGCAGCAGCCCCATAGCACAGGATGTCCTGCCCCGGAGATTCGGGGCTGGAGGGCGGGGTCCCGCCTGGGGAATCCAGGCTTCGGTCCTACAGCTGGATGAGAAGCTGCGTGGCTTCAGACTCGGTGCCCCGGGCACTGTCCGGTGACGCTCGCTGGCGCCCGTGTGTGCTCTCATGGAAGACTGGCCTCTCGCACAGCGAGACCTGGAGCAGGTTAGCAGTTTCCCGGCCCTCACTTTCCTCTCTGGAAGTGGGCAGAGTCCACTTACTTCACACGACAAGTGTGGGGACAAGGGGTTGCACGTGCTAAAACCCAGAGGCCCGCCAGAGACTGCAGCTCGAGCCCCCCGCCCCTGCCCCTACCCCCCCAGCAACACCGCAAGAGAAGCAGACGCCGTCCCTGCAATGGAAACTTCCAGAGCCTTGTTTTGTGGATTGGTTTGATTTATCACTGAGCGATTCTCACACCTCAAATTGTAACCAGAGCCGGGGCGCAGCACGGAGCAGAGACCACGGGCGGAGCGAGCAAGTGCTCGGACCGTGGAGCCCCTGCCCTCGGGCGCACCACTCCTGTCCATGCTGGCAAGGGCAGGGCCCAGCTCTGCTAACCAGCCACGCTGGAGATGTTTCCAAAGCAGAGCCATCGATCACGTTCGGATACAAGCTAAGAGAGGCCCTGGGCACAGGGACAGGCCGGCCTTGGGGAGGGAATCACACTGGACCTGTGATTGGCACGTGGTTCTCGTACAGGAGAGCCTCCCACACGTCAGATGGATTGAGAAAGGTCACGGCTTTTTAAAAACATTCCCTGGTGGCGCACCCGAGCCTCTGAAGTTATTTCTACCCAGAGCAAGGATGCCAACCCGCTCTGGCCAGTGAGCACCTGCCTGCTGGTGAGACCACCTTCCTGGAAGGATGACGTGAAAGAGACGAGGCTCCAGGACCCTCGGCCAGGAGATGCCGGTCAAGGTCAGCTGCTGCCCTGGCCTTGGCTCTGCAGCTGCTGCCATTCACCACTCAGGAGGCAGTGCCCCACCCTGGACCAGACGCAGAAGAGACACCAGAGGTCCGGTCCCTCAGACGCTCCAGGGACGAGGACGGGTAAACCTCCGACAAAGTGGCAACTTCTCCACCTGAGGTCTGGACCGTGCCCAGGCCCTCGGGAACCAAAGATGGCTTCAGAGGGGAAGCGATCTGTTAGATGGTTTAAGGCATGAGGAGCAGTTCGCCAGGCCCAGGGGAGGGGAGCTGAGCTCATGAAAAGGGCTGGCTGAATCTTGTTCCTCCCAAAACCCACCCATTGAAGCACCATGTCCCCGTGTGACGGTCCTCTCAGCCCCAGACTCACAACAATGTTCTGAGAAATGTGCTGTCAGGTGAGCTTGTTGCTGTGCCAACACCATGGAGTGCACTCACACACACTTGGAGTGCAGCCGACTACACACCCGGGCAGGGCAGCCGATTACACTACACGCAGCTCAGCCAGCTGCCCTGATGCAGGGTCCACCTCAACAAACACGCCCGCAGCCATCACCAGAGCACGGGACCTGGGGGCACTCGGAGCCACGGGGCAAAGTGAACAGAGTTGACAATAGTGAGTTGAAATGGGAACACAGGAGACTGTCTGAAGAACATTCTGGAGGGGCAAGCCAACACCCACAGCTGGACTTGACATACCTTCACAGTCCGTCTGCTGGGGACACGGGTCTGTCTCAATGGACAGGAGCCAGTGACACAGACACGGTCTCCCAGGTCACCTCACCATCAGTGGCATGGCTTGCAAGCTGCCATGAAACAGGGGACAGCTGACAGGCTGGCCCAGGCTGCAAACTTGGACTCACCAGCCAAGGTCTCTGCTGATGGATCAAAATAAGAAATAAACTCAGCCCTGGCTGGTGCTGCTCACACATTGAAGGGTTGCAGGTTCGATTCATGGTCAAGGGCACATATCTGGGTTGCAGGTTCTCTGGCTCCAGATGGGGCAAGTGTGGAAGGCAAGTAACTGATGTCTCTCTCACATCAATGTTTCTCTCTCTCTCTCTCTCTCTCTCTCTTTCTCCCCCTCCTTTCCAATCTGTCTAAAAATCAATGGAAAAATCCTCAGATGACGATTAACAGCAACAACAAAAAACATCTACTAGAATATCCTATCTAATAAAAAAATAATATGCAAATTGACCATACCTCTGTCACACCCACCAGCCAATCAGGAGCGTGTATGCAAATTAACCCAACCAAGATGGCTGCAGCCACAGAGAAAGCAGGAGGCTTGGGTTTCCCTGGCAATGGAGGAAGCTAAGCTTTTTCCTGCCCTGTCCTGCCTTGGCCTCTGCTTAAGGCTACAAAGTTTCAATTATAGAAGATAAATAAATCCCAGTTACCGGGGCCTCCCCTTGGGTTGCAAGAAGGCATGGCCAGCCTACAAACCCCCATAGGCCCCTAGCCCAGGGTGTCCCCAAGGATATCCTGATCCAGGACACCCTTCAGGGCAAACCAGCTGACCCCCACCCATGCACCAGGCCTATATCCTATCTAATCCTATCTAATAAAAGAACAATATGCAAATTGACCATCACTCCAACACACAAGATGGCTGTCCCCATGTAGTTAAAGATGACTGTCCCCAAGATGGCCAGCAGGAAAGGGCAGTTGGGAGGGACCAGGTCTGCAAGGAAGGGCAGTTGTGGGCAATCAGGCCAGCCTGGGAGGGCAGTTGGAGGGACAAGGCCTGCAAGGGAGGGCAGTTGGGGGCAATTAAGCCTGCAGGGGAGAGCAGTTAGGGGTGACCAGGCTTGCAGAGGAGGGAAGTTGGGGGCAACCAGGCCTGCAGAGAAGGGCAATTGTGGGGAACCTAGGCCTTCAGGGGATAACAGTTGGAGGGGATCACACCTACAGGGGAGGGCAGTTAGGGGTGACCAGGCCTGCAGGGGAGGGTAGTTAGGGGCAAACAGGCTGGCAGAGGAGCAGTTAGGCATCAATTAGGCTATCAGGTGAGTAGTTAGAGGGTGATCAGGCTGGCAGGCAGAAGTGGTTAGGGGCAATCAGAAAGGCAGGCAGGCAAGCAGTTGGGAGCCTTATTGGGATCGGGCCTAAACGGGCAGTCCGATATCCCTCAAAGGGGTCCAGATTGGAGAGGGTGCAAGCTGGACTGAGGGACATACACCCCCATGCACAAAGTTTGTGTACAGGGCCTCTAGTCTATATCATAAAAGGCCTGTGCTGGTGACTTATGGCATCATGACCAAACAACCGGCCACCAGGAGGTGTATGGAGCACCTCTCTCGGGCCAGGACTTGTGGCTCACGTGGTAAGGCGGGGCTCACAGAGGGCTGGCAGGGAAACCACGAGACGAAGAGGACACAGCAAGGAGTCTGGCCCCTCAGAAACAAATCACCCCAAATATGGCCCATTGTATGTTTTCGTACGTTTTACAAAAAGGTCTAGGTTATAATTGGGGACATGGCTTAATAAATCATTTGTGCTGATTTTAAAAGCCACAGAATGGCTTATCTCCAATAAGACAAACAGAAATTTATCTTATCAAAAGAATGTTTTTTTCTGCTATGGATTTGTCAAAAGATCTTGTGGTACCAGGAGAGAGTGAGCAAAGGTGACCTGAGAATTGTAGCCACCTCTCAGATGGATAGCGTTCAAAATGATTCTGCCTGTTTAGCAAAAATCAGGAACCAAAAGCCCTAAAACCCAAACCATTCTCTCTCACCACGGGAGAGGCGAGAGGCAGAGCATCATCAGGCCACGCAGGAGCCGGAAAGGCCGCGGGCTGCACTTGCCCATGACTTCGTCGGGTCTGAGTGTTCTGAGAACATTTCTCGCGGTCACATCTGGGGACCCACCGAGAAAACATATCCCCAAGTCAGCATAAACCCTGTTTACAGTGCTGCCATCCCCAATTACATGTTCCCCTTAATTAGTGCAGCTAATCAAGAGCCAGCAATATTTACAAAAGTCCTCTCTGTGGTGTGTTTTCCTTGAGGAAGAAGTGTGCCCGCTGACTGCAGAGGGAGTGGAGGCAATCAGACGCACAACATGCAGCCAAAGGCCTTTAAAACACAGGCTGTCCACAGGTGCTTTCCACGTCCTGCAGCACAGGGTCCCCCCAAAATCCCTCTCGAATATCTCTCCTTCTCATCCTCCTCCTCCAGGAGCCTTCCAGCTCCCAGGGCTGTGTGTATGTGTGTGTGTGTGGGGGGGGGGGTGTTCAGGCACCTGGTAAGCCCCATGGGGGCTCCATTCCCGTGAACCGGAAATGTCCAGCAAGTGTCCAGCCCAGAGCGTGGGAACAAGTATGTCCAAATGAAATGCACAAGGGACCCACTAAGTCATGTGACATTTCACCCTTTCTCATGTTGTGTGTGTCAGACCATTCCTTCGGATTTCTTCTCTTGGCCAATTCCCATTTATGGCTCTCATTCTGAACGTCTATGTTTACTAAGTTTGAAGCAGCTTGAAGCAAAAAATAGGACAGAAATCTCCACACTTTCACCCAGACTATGAGAATATTACAACCCAAAAAATTATCATGTATCATTACACCCACTAGGATGTCTATAAAGCAAAAAGCAAAAGAAAGAAAGAGAGGGAGAGAAAACACATTCTGGTGAGGATGTGGAGAAATGAGAGAAATTAGAATCCTCATATATTGCTGGTGGGGACATAAAATGGCTCAGCTCCTATGGAAAACCATTTGGTTATTCCTCAAAAAAATCAAACATGAAAAGTACCATATGACACAATTCCATTCCTACTTACATACCCAAAGCATTGAAAACAGGCGCTCAAACAAAAACTTGTACACGAGTGTGCACAACAGCACAATTCGCAATAGCTGAAAGGCAGAGACGGGCCAGGTGTCCATCAGCTGAGGGATGGTGACACATCAAGGTGAGACCTCTGTGCTGTCAAAAGGAGCAAAGTAGTAATACGTGTTACAGCACTGACTACATTAGGCTGAAGGATGGAGCCAGTCACAGAAAACCATCTATAAAAGTCTCAGTGACCAAATGACCAGTTGACCCATCGCTATGATGTACACGGACCACCAGGGGGCAGACGCTGAACTCAGGAGCTGCCCCCTAGTGGTCAGTGCACTCCCACAGCCAACCTCCCTCAGCCAGCCAACCTCCTGTGGTCTCTCCCCCTGAGCCTAATCGGCCCCTATCAGGAGTGGGCGAGACAGCCCCTATGGGCCCCGATGGCAGGCAGGCTGAGGGACCCCACCGTGCATGAATTCATGCAATGAGCCTCTAGTGTATTATATTATCCCATTTGCATGAAATGTCCAGAACAGAGGAATCTAGACAGAAAGTTGCCGAGTGGTCACCTAGGGCTTGAAGGACAGAAGGGGGTGGTGGTAGCTGAAGGGCAGGGGGGTTCTCGGTGGTGGTGAAATGTTCTCAGGTTGACGGGTAATGGTTGCACATTATCGGCGAATACACCAAAAACCATTAAATGGCATAGTTTAAATGTGTGGTATGTTAATAGCCTGGAGGGTTTTTTTAATTAAACCACCATCTAGCCTAAGGGATTTGTTAAGACCAGAATTGTCCTGTATCTGTTTGTGGCGGTACTTACAAGACTCTAAGTGTTAAATGTTAAAATCTATAGAACTTCATGCTCCAAAAAGTGAATTTTAATGAATATAATTTTTTTATTGGTTTTAGAGAGGGAAGAAGGGAGAAAGAGAGAGAGAGAGAGATCATTGCCTCACACACACACACCTTGACAGGGTATCGAGCCTCGGTATGTGCCCTGACCAGGATTGGACCCACAATCTTCTGGTGCACAGGATGACACTCCGCCCACTGAGCCACACCTGCCAGGACAGGGCATGCAACTTCCTTAAAAACCAACATGTGCTCAGCTGGCATTGTGTCCTGAGGCCATGGTCCATTCAGTCAACGCCGGTGCAGCTAATGAAAAACTGTGTGCACAGGGGATACTCAGACCCCACGCCAAGCCCAGGCCTGGCTCCTTAGGCTCCGTTCGGCAGCTGGAACCCAGACACAGCCACGGGTTCTGTCTACACTGCGAACCTGTAACAGAGCGAGTCTGGGGGTCCTGGTTTCCCTCCAGGTCCCGGGAATCCTGCAATTGCTCTGAATTTCCCGTTTCCCATGTAGATACTGTACTTGGGCTCCAGATGTAGAGGGCGGGTCATTGCTAACATCCACGGCCTCCCTTGCTGCCGGGGACGCCTCAAACCCTCACCACCCAAATACTCTGAGTCCGCTAGTCCCAGCGCTGCCTCCGGGCCTCTGCGGCTCTGGCTGGTGGATGATGTGCCTGTGGTGGGGACTGAGTGCCGCTTGGGATGGATGTAAAACCAACAGGGACTCCGGTCCTTCTGACCTTCTGCTACGCCATCTCTGGCATATGGCATCTACACCTGCGGTCCAGGTTGAGTCCTGATCTCCCCACCCCCACACTCCCTTCAAAGCCCAGTGGGAAGGGGAACTCGAGGGAGGGCGAAGGGGGCCTCTTCCAGCTGAATCTGCCCCCTTGCAGGGCCTTCCTGGGTCCGCACGCAGGTGCCTCTTGGCGGTCCCTGACCGCGAAGACAGGCGGCACCGTGCGGGGAAGCTGGACATCAAGTCTGTCTGTTTGCGTGGTTGTTGTCTCAATTAAGTTGTTGTTGTTGTTGACGGCTGTGATCCAGGAGTTCTGCGTGCTGAACGCATCCAGGATGCTTGCTGGTGGCCCCTCTTGGCCTCCGCCGCCCAGCCTCGCCCCTTCGGGAGCACGCGTGTCTCTGGAGGAGCTCATGTGATGAACAGATCTGGGTCTGCAGCCACGCTGCTCTCCCCTGCACGAAGGAGCACTCTGCTCCTGGTGCAGCACAGAGGCCACGCTGATGGGCACATCTCCCGCTTCCCGGCTCCTCCGCCCACCCCGAGGGGCGGCTCCAGGCCCAGGGAAGGCAGGCCGGTCAGCACCCGGAGACGCCGCCCCCAGCACCCTGAGAGCTGTTTCTGGGTTTGGGAGCGCTGTGACCGGTGGGTCCAGCGAAGTCTGGAGAGGCGCCTCCCAGCCCCCCGGCAGGCGGGCGTGGTCGCCACAGTTACCAGGAGCGCGGAGGTCTGGCCGCCTCTCCAAACAGGGAAATCCTAACCAGACGCTCAGGTGCTCAAACCCAGTTCACCCCGGGAGCTGGGAGAGCAGACAGTTCGTCACGGCGCCAACAGCAGCGAGGGGTCGCCGGGGCCGTGCGGGAACGGCGTGGCCCTGGGTGAGGGTCTGGGACGAGACAGAAACAAAGCAGTGCAGTCAAAGCCAGTGTTCCCTGCCCTCCCTGCGGCGCCCTCTCTCCGCTGGGCTCTGCTTCCTCAGCAGCGGTTCTCCACCTTTCTAGTGCTGTGACCCTTTCATGCAGCTTCTCACGCTGTGGTGACCCCAAGCCATGACATTACTTGCCTTGCAACTTCACAACTGTGATTTTGCTACTGTTAGGAATTGTAATGTAAATACCTGTGTTTTCCGATGGTCTTAGGTGACCCTGTAGCGGTTCTCAACCTGTGGGTCTCAATTCTAGGAGAGAAAGTAACAGCTCAGACATGACATCCATACAGAGCCGTTACAGCAGAGAGGACGTGCTGGGAAATCGAGGGGTTCATTACAGGTGGCCTTCCATCCAAGCTGTTCTTCCTGCAGGAACCGGGGTGGTGCCAGCACAGGCCAGAGCGTGGCCAGGTCCTGTTTTGGGGGCTATTCCATCTGCCACCTCTGCTCTAACGGGTGTAAGACTCCATCCTCAACCCTGCCCTCTCTCTGGCCATCCCCAGTGACACCCCAGGATGCTGGGTCCAGTCCCGTCCTTCTCAGCAAGCCACTTCTCTGTCGTGGCACCTGTCGGTGACGCTCTGGTCACCATCACCTCTCCAGGTGTGACCTGTCATCTCTCCAGGCGCCTTCAGCAGCCGCCGCTGTGCAAACTGGAAGCTGCTAACTCGGTGTGCTTTCCCACCTTCCCGGCACATGGCATTCATTCACCTCAAAGGCCAGCTCAGCGCACAAGGACACCCTCTGAACACACGGCTGGTCTGCAAACGCTCATTTCCGAAGGAGTGGAAAGCCACGAGGATAAATTGGAAGGGAACCCAAGCAAGCTGTTTCTTATTTTCTAGAGGAAGAAGTTATTTAGGCGGACTGACACTCCGTCAGCCCCGCACACGTCATGATCGCTGAGCGATGCTTCTGCGGCTTCCCCACCAGCTGTGCCAGGCTGGCCCTCTCCGCCACGGCCAGCGGGCGCCCGGCCCTCCTCTGTGCCGCGTGCAGCTGTGCCTTGGCCTGGAGGGTCGTGTCATCTCTGACCTGGAGAGGGCAGGAGGAGGCGCCTGTCTAGAAAAGTGACAGCTCAGACATGACATCCATACAGAACCGTCACGGCTGTCATGTTCCTCTCTTCGCTCTTCTCAGCAATTAAGGTTTCCGTGAGCCTCCCACGCCTTTTCAAACCCCGCTCGTGAGGCGCTGGTAATGAACCCCCTTGAATTCCCACCACATCTTCTCTGTCAAACACTGTTGCCCCAGAAAGTTCCCTCCTGAGTTCCCCAGCACCCTTTCCTGGCGAGCTGTGAGGATCCACAAAACCTCCTCCTCCCTGTCTTCTGTGCCTGAGCTCAGGTCCGGCACCGCCGCCTCCAGGAAGCCCTCCCAGCACACCTGCCCCGGCCTCATTGCGGTGCTCTATCTCCGGGTTCTCCCAGGCCCCTCTGCCCATCTCATCACATCTCCCACGCTGTCTTGCTGTCACCAGTGTCCTAATGGTCTCCCACACTGAGCCTGTGCAGAGAACGGGTCAGGCCGTGGCTAACTGCGCCCCCGGGTCAGGACCAGGCTCACGCATGCTCGCAGCACCTGTGCTGCTCCTGCTAAGCCCACAGCAAGCATCGCCGTGGCACCTGCCTCATTAGCCTCACAAGGAGAACAAGGTGCCTGAGCTGCATGGAGTCCTCCGGAATCGTCCAGTTATCAGACCCGTGTGGGTGCTCGGTGTGGGGCTGGGTTTGCACTGAGCCCTTTGAAAATACAGAACTAGGTCCCAAACTAATAGAAAATAATATTGAATGTCAATGATGTACTTGAGAAAATTTAAATAAAGAACGACAGTAAAAAATGTAAGTAAATAAATGAAACTGGGTCTCAGACCATGAGAAACACATTATCTAGCTGGGTGTTTAAGTACCGTATACGCCTGTAAAACACCGGTGAACTTGACATCGCGTGTAGGCGTGCAGAGGAAATCACAGAGGGAACGATTACCGAAAAAGGAGAGGAGCTGGGCGGGTTCTCAAGGCCACGTCCCAGGAGAAGCCTGTGGGTCGAGAGGGTGGGAGCTGATGGAGGGCGAGGAGGAGGGAGGGTGGTCGCCAGGGGCACAGAGGCGGCCGCTCAGGCTGAAGGAATAGCTAACAGACTCGCCTGGCTGGGCAGAGGCCTGTGAAGAGGAGTAATGGGAAATAGGCCCCAAAGTAGGGCCAAAATCTTCTTTTCCTCAATAAATAGACCCGTCCGAGTCGCCCACTGTGAAGAGGCCAGTGACCCCACAGGGCGCGGCATCTCCAGGGGCTGCGAGGTTGGCGTGGCTCCTCCGGAGTGTGTTTGGGTGGCCGAGCAGAGGCTCCCTCCAGACTCGCCCTCTGGTTCCACCGCCAGGGGCACCTGGGCGCCGCCCGCACGCCCGCCCTAAAGCACTCCGCCATGGAGACCCGGACTCCTCACTCCAAGGAGCAGGTTTCCTGGGATTCTCCTCCTGCCCGTCCCGCCCTCCGTCCATTCCTTCGGGACAGCGTTCTCAGGGCCCCCGCCAGAGCCCAGGCCTCCGGGCCTCCGGTTAAGCACATTTAATGGCGTGGGCAGATATAAAGGGAGGAAAGAAGACAGTCTGGAGGGGAAATGGGTGGTTTGAGAGCCTCCTCAGTGTCTCTGCTCAGGGGCTGCGAGGTGGCTCCTCCCGCCAGAACCCTCCTGTGCGCCTCCCTCTGCCCGAAACAGGCTTCGCTCTTCTCGTCGAAACGCAGCATGGAGACCGCGGCCGCGCCCACAGGGCCCAGTCCAACCCGCCTCTGAGCCAGACTCCCAGCAGCCCTGAGGTGGCTCCCAGACAGCACAGCCGGGGACCACCCTCACCCCCCACAGGGCACCCAGCGCTCCTGCCCTCTGAGCAATCCCAGCCCGCCTCCCTGTGGCCCTTCACTGCTCTCCTCACCAGACGCTGGCGCTCCTGCCACTCCCCCCCCCCCCAATGCAGGCTGTGCCACCCCCCACCCCAACACAGACACCGCATCGTTCCCTCTGCTCCCCGCCCCCAACGTGTGTCCTTGGGCTGTAGCTACAACAGAGAGCTTGCACCTGAACTCCTCTGCGCATCTCGCTCCTCCTGTGAGCCAGCAGCTGGGAGACGGGGTTTGGGAGTGCTGTGGCCTCGGTGAGTGAACGGGGACAAGGACTCCAAACAGGTCTTCGCTCACAATGTCTTCTCAGCTGGTAACAGCGGCAGCGTTTCCCTGCGAATGCTGCCGGCCCAGGGCCTCGGGCTGCTCGTTGGCCTGACCCAGTGGCCCTCTCTGAGCCAGGAAGGACATTAAAAGAACTTAAATAAATTGTCTGTGGTCAAGCACGCGAGGGTGTGTGGGGAAAGACTACAGAACAACATCCCCTAGGCCAGTGGTCGGCAAACTCATTAGTCAACACAGCCAAATATCAACAGGACAACGACTGAAATTTCTTTTGAAAATCGACTTCTACGCATGGACCACGACCTTTTCATCGCACAGATATTTTGTGGAAGAGACACACTCAAGGGGCCAAAGAGCCGCATGTGGCTCGCGAGCCACAGTTTGCCGACCACTGCACTTCCCCTGAGCTCGGCTTCGTGTGGAATTCCATAAATGAGACAAGGAACGCCCGGTGGTGGGGAAATGGGAGTTTGGGTTCGTGAGGAGGACCGTTGCCATGAGCGTCCAGGGGAGCTGGGTGGTTCTGTCGGAGGACAGCAGGCAGACTGTGGACTGGAAGGGAAGGGAATGGGCTCCTGAAGGCTGGGCGGAACCACAAAGCCAGGCGTTGGAGAAACGGGCCCGAGGGGAGCTGTGCCTCGGCTCGGGGCTGGAGAACAGTGAGCTCGGCAAGGAGGTGGGGGCAGAGCTGCCGGCTGCAGGTCACCCTGGTCCGTCCCCGGAGAATGGTGAGCCCCACACGTGGAGGGGGGCGGGGAGCAGACGCCTGGAGCAGGGGCGTGGGGGAGGAGGCATGGGGAGGTGTGGGGGCGAGAAGCGGGAAGGGGAGTGGGAAGCGGAGGTGGGGGGAGCGGTCGGAAGCTTCCCTCAGAGGCAGGCCTGGCGCAGGCCTGCGGGCGGCACATGAATAGGTATCTGGGTCTGTGGCCTCGGCGCCCTGCCTGTTCCGTCAGTGCCGCTCCTCAGCCGAGAGCAGGGCACTGTAATGCACTCCATCTCCCTTTCCATGGCAACTAATCACCGTCACCTCGCAGCCCGCAGCTCGGGAAGACGGGCGCCTGTGTGTCTCCGTGGGGAGCGTGCTCAGGGCTTACTCTGGGTATTAAACGAGCATCCTGATAGGTTTGGGCTTAATTACTAGTCAATAGAATTGAAATCTGCCAGCAGGTTGTTGAAAGCTAAGTCCGGGCACAATAGGGGGAAGTGCTTCAGAGTGGCCACGCTGAAACACGGTCATTAGAGGAACAGAAAACTCCTCTTAAAGCCAGTGCATCGTGCCCGTGTCTCGTCTGCTCCGGCCGCTAACAAAACGCGACAGCCTCTGAGCCAGTGTCCCGCCCCAGCCGGGGGCTGGAGTCTGCGGGCAGGCCCCGCGTGGTGGGCTGCGGGCCCCGCCTCAGACTTCCTGACTTCTCACGCGGCAGAGGGGCCCGGAGCCCACTGCGGGGGCTCCACCTCATGGCCTGTCCCCCCTGCAAAGGCCCCCCGGCCAGCACTGTCACATCGGCCTCTAGGATGTAGCCAGGCGTCTGAGCCTCGTTCACTGCGGTAACCCTGTCCCTCGGGTCCCCGAGAACCTTCCCCCGCTGCAAAGGAAGGCTGGGGGAAGGTGGTCCAGCCGCCCCCGCCTCCACCCCTGCCCGCGCCGCCCCCTCAGCATGGCTGTGCCCCCAGTTCTCCTGTGGCTTCGCTGACTCCACAGTTAAAGGAAGTCCTCCCCAACGCACAGCAGGACGGCGGCGAGGACGCGCCTCGCGGGGCTGAGTGAAGTGCGTGGGGTCTGCATCCCGGGGCACGTGCCCTTGGTTGGCATCGGGCCGCTCGGGAATCGGAGCGCACCCACCTCTGCCGCTCCGGCCCCGGGCTGGGAGCCCGGCCCGCCCCTCAGCAGCTCTCTCCCGAGGCTGCTGCAATGCTCTCCCTGCGAAGCTGTTCAGAGGAGGGAGCTGAGGCTCAGCGGTGCTAAGCCACCTCCAGACGAGGCTCCCGAGGGATGCTGGGCACCATTTGGAGTGAGGCAACAAGGCCAAGGGCACAGGGAGAACCCAGCAGTGTTCTGAGCACGAGCTGGGAGAACATGTGTCATAAAGGAAGTCCCCACGTCCAGGGACCAAATATGCACACAGGGTCTCCGGAGGAGGGCGGGATCCATGCAGCCAGCCTGCTCCCAGGAACCATCTCAGCAGCAATGCACATGCGCACATGTGCACGCACACACACACACACACATACACACGCACACCCGCACACCCAGGACTGGTTTCACACTGCAGTGAAGACTTGTAAGAACCTTGGGAGGCACAGAGACCTGGGTTCAATCCCAGTCCTGCTCCTCGGTCACTGTGGGCAGGGTGTTAGCTTAGCCATGTGTTAATCCCAGGCTGTGACAGGGAGCAGAGGCCACAGGCGTGGCGCAGTGCCTGGCGCCCAGGGAGAATCGGCTGGCATGAACTACGATGTGCCAGCCCCAAGCCCATGCTGACAGCGTCATCTGTCCCCGCAAACCCATCCCTCCGCACCTGGCAGCGCTGCCTGTGTGACTGGCACCCACGCGCCCACTCAGGAGCCACCCTCAGCTCCAGATCTCATGCACCACCTCCCTCTCCTCTGCCACCGTGTTCCTGCTCACATTTTTTGGTGCATTTTTATGTTCAAAGAAGCTAAGCTGCACGCTTTAGAAGCTAGTCAATAAAAGCTGGGCAGGGAAATAAGGCGCTGCTGTCATTATCTTGCTTTGTGTTTAAGGAAGCGGGGAGGTAGAAAGGTGCAAAAACCTGCCCAACGCCAGGGAGAGGGGATTTCACCGGCGATCTGATCTCCAAACCCTGAGGCTGAAATATGGCCCCCTGTGGCTTCCCCCAGTAGGCCCCTCGCTCCGCCCGCCCTCCGGGGTTCCTTTCTAGCTTCTGCTGGCTCTATTCCACCCCTGCCCACGGCCGGGGCACGGCTCTCTGCTGGGCACACCGCCCTGGGCCGCTGGCACGGTCGGCCACCGCGGGGCTCAGGCGGATGGGCCTTGGCCGGTGCGGAGCCCTGAGCCTGCGACGGGCCTTGCAGAGCCGGGAGGGGGGCAGGAGCTCGGAGGCCAGGGAGGGGTCGGGAGCCGTCTAGGTGTGAGGCACGGAGGCTGGAGCCAGGGGAGGGGGAGGGGAGAGCGGGATGCGACAGACGTTACCTCACCAGGCACACACAATCCCGGGAAACTGGCTTAATAATTCTGTTACCAGGGCAACAGCAGAAGAATCTGTCTCGGAGAGAACCGCCATGGCATGTCTGCATGGAAGCGCAGCGGCTGTAAGCTAGAAAAATGGGGTGACGGCGAGTGGTCGAGGGACACGGCAAGCCGTGTGGCCCAGGCTCTCCCGTGACACTCCTCTGACCTCTCACCCCTGCAGTCTGGGGAGGAAGGACACTTGAAGCAAGCTCCCCAGAAGGAAGGTACAAGGTCCATGAAGCAGAGGCTTAAGGCCCTGGACAGATTAGCCACCCCGCCTCTGAGACCGAGATGAACAACCCAAGGGCATCAGGGGAGGAGGGCTGGGTCCACAGTGCCCTCACGGCACCCTCGTGGGCAAGCGCTGGGATGGGCAGCAGGCCCCGTGGGAGCCACGGCGCTCATCACCAAGTCAGCAAGCTGGGCTCCCTGCTCCCCTCCCCCCGGCAGCTCTGCAGATCCCAGGAAGTGACGTGCTGCAGGAGCCCGCGGGGACAGTGGGCAGCAGGCGAGCGGGCAGCGGGGACAGTGGGCAGCAGGCGAGCGGGCAGCAGGGACAGTGGGCAGCAGGCGAGCGGGCAGCGGGGACAGTGGGCAGCAGGCGAGCGGGCAGCGGGCAGCGGGCAGCAGTGGCCCAGAGGGTACCTATGCTCCACAGGAGCCCGAGCGTCCTCCTCAGAGTCCCTGGTTTGCCCCATTTTCCCATTCGCCCTTTGGGGGAAGTCATGATAAAATGGCCATTTATTGCTGGAAGCCAGCCTTTCCCAAACATTAATGGCCTTTTTTTTTTCCCAAATGATTCTGGTGCTCTGTCCTTAAGAACAGGAACAGATGACGTTTTCAAAGCTCCACAGAGTAAAATGAGGATACACTAGGTGCGTGTGTGTACGTACACATGCTGCATATTTACACATGTATTTGCTCTGCAACTTATTAAGCCAAATAAACATCGGTACTTACAAAAAAAGGAGTGGGACTATAGTTTTTATTCATATTATTTTTATTGATTTCAGAGCGGAATGGAGAGGGAGAGAAAAAGAAAACATCAAGGATGAGAGAGAATCATTGATTGGCTGCCTCCTGCATGCCCCCTACTGGGAGTTGAGTCCACAAGGTCATGGTCATGTGCCTTGACCTCCTGGTTCATAGATCCATGCTCACCCACTGAGCCACACCAGCCAGGCCCAAACCTTAACGGCCTTTTAAGGAAAGCAGCCATGCGCACATCCACACAGCCAGGCTCAGGATCAAGGCCGTTCTTTTCAGTGTCCGGCCCCTGCCCAGCTGGCACAGTGTGGCTGAGAGAGACCTCTGACACCTCCTGTGGCAGCTACGCTCCAAGTTTTTACCTCCCTCACGTATGTGCTTACACACCTGTCCACAGGGGCGCCGAGGAGGCAGGACTGGGTTTCCTCCCTCCTCCTCCTCCCAGGAGCCTGGAGGAGGTAGGTCCCCTGAGAGGCCCCCAAGGCCTTCTGCAATGGGACTTTAGCATCAGCACTGCGCTGAGGAGCAGGCGGGGCGGGGGGGGGGGGGGGGGCACCCCTGCTCTGGAGATGTCTCCATAGCACCCCCTGGGCTCCGACAGCTGTGCGGGCCCAGGGCTGCCATGGACACACATGCCCAGACCCTGAGGTGACATGGGTCCCTTCCCTCCAGGAGCCGCTGCACAGGGACCCATGTCACCTCAGGCAGCGGCGAGTCGATGGCTGGCCGCACCACTCGCATGTTGAGTGTGATTGGCAAAGTGTTTTGCTTTTAGACCCCTAGCCTGCAAAAGGAAGAAAATGACACCATCTCAAGGGGTGGAGGGCTTGAAGCAGAAAGGGTCGTGTGCCTCCTGAGGGCGGGAGCCCCAGGCTGAGGGTCGCTGCCACGCGGTTTGCCCTGGAGCAGGTGCCCTGGAGCTGGGCGGGGATCCTGCCTGTGCCCGTAGGTACCACAGTGGCCATCCCCCGGGTGTGGGTGGAAGGTGTGGGTGGAAGCGCTAAATACTTGGGGGCTTACACTCAGAGCAAACGGGCTGGGCCACCTCTGCCTGCCCCGGCCTCCAGCTCGTGACCTCCGCCAGGGGCGCCTCGGCAGCGGCTGCCTCGTGGGTAAGCTGGGGTCCCGCCACACGACGCACCAGCGCACTGGCTCACATGCCTGACCCCGGGCGGCTGGTGCGTGACTGTCTTACATCAACCACACGCGACCTTGACATAACCCTGGCAAGCACTGTCGCCGTCCCCGTCTTATCTGAGGAGCCCGCCGCCCAGAGGAGCTCAGACGCCATTGCAGCTTCTGCCCGGCAGGCCCCGCAGCTGCTGAAGCGCCTCCCAAACCACAAACTGGGCCCCTGAGTTCCAGGCACAGGGACCGCTCCAGGTACAGCACGAAGATCAGTTTGAGCCTAAGTGACCCAGCCCCGCAAAACGAGGCTCAGTGGCCAGGCATCCTCTGGGGTGGCTCCAGGTGGCAGAGCTGCCGAGCAGTTTCCTGTGGAGGTGCCTGGAGAGGCCTCCCGGGAGCACATGGGGGACAGGCCTCCGGGGAGCACGTGGGGGACAGGCCTCTGGGGAGCACGTGGGGGACAGGCCTCCCGGGAACACGTGGGGGACAGGCCTCCGGGGGAGCACGTGGGGGGACAGGCCTCCGGGGAGCACGTGGGGGGGACAGGCCACCGGGGAGCACATGGGGGACAGGCCTCCGGGGAGCACGTGGGGGGGACAGGCCACCGGGGAGCACATGGGGGGGACGGGCCTCCGGGGAGCACGTGGGGGCGGGCTTCCCGGGGAGCACATGTGGGACAGGCCTCCCGGGAGCACGTGGGGGACGGGCCTCCTGGGAGCACGTGGGGGACGGGCCTCTGGGGAGCACGTGGGGTCGGGCTTCCCAGGAGCACGTGGGGGACAGGCCTCCCGGGAGCACATGGGGGACAGGCCTCCTGGGAGCATATGGGGGACGGGCCTCTGGGGAGCACGTGGGGGACGGGCCTCCAGGGAGCACGTGGGGGACGGGCCTCCCGGGAGCACGTGGGCCTGGTGCCCTCCGGCCTGCCCTTCAGGCGGGGACAACCTCTGAGCCGGTGGCGGTGGCGCGGGCAGCCTGAAGGGAAAAGACAAAAATAGTCCCAGCAGCTGGCACTAGAAGCAGACCAGCTGCTGGAGACACACCAGATGGAGGGCCATACATGTGGCCTGGAGGCCTCGGCCTCCGCGTGTTCCGGAACGTTTTTCTCTTCCCGGATGACCTTGGTCATCGGCTCCCCAGCCCTTTCCCTGGAAAGGACTCCGGTGCCATCCAAAGTCTGAGGGAACTGGACACCACAGCGCCCCCTGCAGCCGAGTCCCTGAAAATGACCTTTAGACCTGAGCCCGCTCCCCGCTGCGGGAAGCCAAGCACAGGCCGGACTTGGGTGCCCGGGTCTGGATCAAGCGCATCAGCAACTTGAACTTAATGAAGGCACGTGCGTTTATTTCTGTTTCCCAGGAGAAGTAAGTCTGCCCAAATCCATTTCCCCAGCACAGGACCCCTGTGCCCGCGGGGTGCTCCCTGGCAGCTCACCAGGCCGGGCACCGAGTCTCCGTCCCCAGGGCTTGGGCCTCGTGCCCTCCCTGCACAGGCTGGTCTGGATGGGACTTGATGCTCAGGGAGGGGCCGGGGGAGCACCTGTCCGGTTCACAGAAAGGAAACCCAGGCCCTGGGGTCTCCACGTCCCACTGCGCATAGTCCCCCTGCGCCAAAGGGGGCCCCTTTGCTCTGTGTCACCTGCCCTCCCTCTTGCAACACGGGGCTGTGCCCGCCTGGCACTGAGAGGCTCCCTGAGCTGGGAAGACAGTGTCCCCCCAGATGCAACTAAAAGTAGGCACCTGCCCAAGACGGACTCAGGTGGAGACTGCCCTGACCCAGGGGCTCCCGCACGCTCATGTGACAACCACTGTGCTGGCGACAGGACGGTCACCTGGCCACCTAGGGCTGAGGCAGGCAGCTAAGTGGCTGCCCGCACCCAGGGCAGCCCCGCTGTGGCTAAAGCTGCAGGAGCCGCTGGCCGGGGAGCAGGTTTTGTCTGCAGCCACCTGACAGGGGGGCCGTGATGCTGAGCTTAGAGGGATGGGGGGGGGCCTCCTCTTGGCCCCAAACACCTGCCCTGCTGGGTGGGGCCTGAACCCTTGGCAACAAGCGGGAGTTTAGAAGTCCTGGGAAGGTCGGAGGCTACCCAGTCTGCCTCCCTGGATACAAAGCTGAGGAAAATAAAGCCCAGAGCTGTTCGGCGAGTGAACCAGAGCGAGGAGCCCAGTCCGGACCTGCCCAGAGCAGGTCCCTGAAATAAGCCTCTGAGATGTTCCTTGAAGAAAACCCCGGGAGTCTGGGACTCTGCCAGTTCTCAGCTCTCCCCTGATGGCCACCCACCCTCCCGTAACAATTGTTTACTCAGAATCAAAGTGAGCCCTAGCCAGTTTGGCTCAGTGGATAAAGCCTTGGCCTGCAGACTGAAGGGTCCCGGGTTCGATTCCCGTCAAGGGCACATACCTTGGTTGCAGGCTTTTCCCCGGCCCAGGCCCTGGTTGGCCCCATGCAGGAGGCAGCCAATCAATGTGTTTCTCTCACATCAATGTTTCTCTCTGTATTTCCCTCTCTCTTCCACTCTCTCTGAAAATCACTGGAAAAATATCCTCAGTGAAATTTTTTAAAAAGAAGAGAAAAAGGTGAATTTCAAAATGAGAAACATTGGCTCAATACTGCTCGGCCAGCCCCGTGTCCTCCGTGTGCTCAGCAGCCTCAGGTGTGCTCTCCTTACCTGCGGTCTTGCTCAGCAGAAGCTCTTGTAACCACATGGCCAGGCAGGTAAGCCCGAGCCCAGGGCCACTCTCTTGAGCTGGAAATTAAATGGGATGACCTGGAGACACAGGCCCCCCAAGGAAAGGAAGAGGCGGAAAGAGGAAGAGGGCGTGAGAAAGAGGTGGGGGTCAGTGAGGTCACCCAGAACCTCGCAGGTCCGGCCACGCTCAGCTCCCATCAGAAGGAGGCACAACCCAGGGAGTAAGCAAAACAGTGAGTAACCCTCAGAGCTAGCATCAGCATGAGCACTGGAGCACCAGAGCACCAGAGGTGGAGGGCGAAGGCGGGATAGATGGTGATGGGAGGAGACCGGACTTGGGGTGGTGGACACAGCACAGCACACAGATGACGAGTTATAGAACTGTACACCTGAAACCTACATAATTCCATTAATCAGTGTCACCCCAACACATTCGACATTTTATTTTTTAATATATTTTTATTGATTTCAGAGAGGAAGGGAGAGGAAGAGCTAGATGAGAGAGAATCATTGATTAGCTGCCTCCTGCACACCCTCTACTGAGGGTTGAGCCCTTGACTGGAATCGAACTTGGGACCCTTCCGTCTGCAGGCCGACGCTCTATCTATCCTTCTGGGGCTCAATTCAATTTTTTTTAAAAAGGAGACAGCCTGCGCTGTGGAAAGCATCCCTCCCGCCCGCCGCCTCCCCGCAGGCCGGGCCCCGGAGGACACAGGGCCTGGGCATCACTCTGCGCCATGCTGCCTGTGCCAGCGTGCTCTCCTGCCACCGTGTGAGGTCCCCCAGGAGCCCCTGTTAATCACAGGGCGGGCGAGGCCCCAGGCAGCCGGACCCGCTTCAATTAGCACAATGATCGTTTGGGTCATTATGTTAAGTGTTTGCATTTTCTATACTTAAATAAGGTCACTTTCAATTTGGTAAACACTCCCAAGTCATCATCTTAATTGCCAGCCGTCACCGAGGAATGCTGAGTGAGTAAACAGTCAGGCGTGGGCCATAGGCCGCTGTCCCCGCATCCACCGGCTTATTCATGGCTCTCCTGGCACCGAGGCCGGAGACGGAGCCAACCACCAGAGTCGTCCCCCCATCCGCCGCTCAATGAATATTTATTACCCACCAGGGCCAGGCACCGTGCTAAGCTAAATATAGCCGTCATTACTTTATTAACAATCACAGCTAAGTGCAACTTTTAAAGGACGAAACCCTGTTTTCCTGAGTGGACGGCACATTCTAACCCGGACGGGCTCTCCCCGCCATCCGCCCCAAGACCGCTCCCCCGCTCCCACGCCGGCAGGCAGGGAGTACGAACTCAAGCTAGACGCACTCGCGATGTTGAAAGTCTTAGGAGAACACAGAAGCTGAGAGAGGGTTCACATCATCACACTCAGATTTTTAAAACGCATTCAGGTTTTGCGTTGAGGGGAGGGCTCACGCGTGTCCAGATGGTTTTAAGAGCACCAGCGCCCCCATATATCGCAAATGCAGATGGCGCCGTGCAAACGGAGAGCAGTCAGAGGGCGCCCTTGCTCATTTCAACAGAGCCTCCGCCACCCCATCTTCTCTGACAGCACCCCAAAAATGGCGCCCCTCTACACTCAGGACCCAAGGGAGAGCCCCTCTGAGGAGGAGTCTAAGTCACTTCAGGTGCCACAGGACAGCAGAGACTCCCCTGCGCCCTCCACTGCCCGCGGATCAGGGGCCCAGAGTAACTGGACCTCTGTCGTGGGGGCTGGCGTGGGCTGTCTCTCTCTCTCTCTCTCTCTCTCTCTCTCTCTCTCTCTCTCTCTTTCTCTCTCTCTCTCTCACTGTAGCCCCCACACCCCCAGGGGCAGCCCCTTACCCAAACTCAACCCCCCCATACACACACACACACACACACACACACACACAGAGGCAGGGCCTGCTCCCCAGCCAGGCAGTCCCCTGAGCTGCTGACATCACAAAGGGGTCTACTGGCCCCCCATTGTCCCGTGGCTGCCCGGCTCCCCTTCACTTGCAGACGAGGGGCGAGGGAGCGACCTCCCAGGCGGGCAGGCTTCCAGCGACAGCCCGGGAGCCAGCACCTGGCTGGGCGGCGGGGAGCGCAAGGCGGGCCTCGCGTCTCAGCTTCTGTTCGCGTCTCCTGTAACGGAAAATTGCTCCGCACAAAGCCAGACTGCCAGTTCTTTCCGGCGCCCCTCCCCCGCTCGCCCCTGTGCCGCCTTCGGAGGGACGGCCGCCCGGCCGCCCGGCCGCCCGGCCCAGGAGGTGGAAGGAGCGAGCGGTCGCCCGGGGCTGCCTGCTATGGCCCCCGCCTCAGGCCCGGGGCCCCGGTGGTTACTCTTCTCCTTCGGGATGGGACTGGTGTCGGGGTCCAAGTGTCCAGCCAGCTGTCAGTGCCAAGCCCAGGAGGTGATCTGCACGGGGACCCAGCTAACGGAGTACCCCCCGGACATCCCCCTGAACACCCGGCGGCTCTTCCTGAACAACAACAGCATCACCTACTTGCCAGCCATGAACCTGGGGCTCCTCAGCGACCTGGTCTACCTGGACTGCCGGGACAACCTCATCAGCGAGGTGATGGATTACACCTTCGTCGGCGTCTTCAGGCTCCTCTACCTGGACCTCAGCGCCAACAACCTGAGCTCCATCTCCCCGTACAGCTTCTCCGCGCTCGGCAACCTGGTGCAGCTGAACCTCTCCCACAACCCGCACCTGCTGGCCCTCCACAAGTACACCTTCGCCAACACCAGCTCGCTGCGGCTGCTGGACCTCAGGAACACCGGCCTGCACACCTTGGACGACACCACCTTCCAGAACCTCCTCACGCTGCAGACCGTGTACCTGAGTGAGAACCCCTGGATGTGCAACTGCTCCTTCCTGGACTTCACCATCTACCTCATCGTGTCCCATCTGAACCACCCAGGTGAGGGCGCGAGGGGCGTGGGGGAGAATGTGCTGGAGTCGGACCCAGGAGTCCTAGAAAAGGGGAAGTCAAAAGATATTCAGCCTGGCCGGTGGGGCTCAGTGGATGGGTGTCGCCTCGTACACCAGGAGGTCACGGGTTTGATTCCTGTTCAGGGCAGATGCCCGGGTTGAGGAATGGATCCCCAGTAGGGGGCGCGCAGGAGGCAGCTGATGGTTGTTTCTCTCTCATCAATGTCTCTATCTCTCTCACTCCCTGTCTCTGAAATCAATTTAAAAATATTTATAAAGAATAATGATGAAACAGAAAAAGACCTGGTCAGCATCAAGGTGAAGCTGATTGAAAGCATTCTTACTGCTCGGCAGGGCCATCCTTGAGTTGACCAGAGAGGTAATAAGGAATTCAAAGAGCTGAGTTCTAGTCCCAAACTCAGCACTTGCCCATTAGCTGCCCTTGCTTAGAGAAACTCGATTTCTCTGAGCCTCAGTCTCCTGACCCATAAAGTGGGGGCAATAATGTTACCAACCATTCTGAGGTGCCGTGACCCCATGAAACAATGCGTGTGGAGATGCTGAAGGACCAGTAGGACAGAGGAATCAGGGACACTGTATTCCACTGGGGAGCTGTTTAGACTCAGTGGCCAATGTTTCCGGATCTGAGTACCCTCAGACTCTCGCAGGCCGTAGAGATCCAATAGTGTGAGTATAGAGGGCGGAGTTTGATAGACAAGGAGGGAGCACATGGGCACCTGGTCAGTGAGAGAGGCGAGGGCCAGGCAGGGGACAGGCTTTGACAGGACATTGAGGCGCTCCCCTGTAAGGCAGACGGGGCGGCCTGAATGAGGAGAATGCTCGCGTACCCACCATCCCAGCAGGAGACCTCAGTGTCACAGGCAAAGTCTCATCTGGTAGATTTCCATCCACTGTCCCACCTCCTGCCATGGCCCCTGGGCACCTGGTGCCTCCTCCCACATCTTCCAGACCAGCCTACCTAGGACTGAGCTGGGTGTTGGGCAAGTTATGGACACGGGAGTTCAGATCCTGAGAATAAAACCTAAACCCAGATCAAGGCTTGGCCTCCGCCTGTGCCAGGGGCTGGGCGTGGCATGCAGAGCCTGTGGCTGTTGCTGAGTCTGGACCTGAATCTTCACCTAAAGACAAGTCACACCTCCAGAAACAGGTGGGGACACGCAGGTGGCTTTCGAGGGACGAGGGCAAGGAGGTCAGCCCCCTGTGGGGCAGACATGGCCCGGGGGAAGAGTCACCGATGTAGTGTGACCTGGGAATGTGGAGGGAACCGAGCAGTCCCTCTGCCCCAGGATCTGCCCGTCCCCAGCTCCCTCGGGGCTGAAATTAGCCATTTCAGATTCATCCTTCGGGTCCCCCAAAGGGCCCTGACCTTGAAGAGGACCCTACAAAACGACAGGAACTTCTGGCCCAAATGACACAAGTGCCCCTACACCTTGATCAGCTCTGTGAGAGGGAGGAGGGGTCCTGGGCAATGCAGGGAGCTGAGCTCACCCCGGCACCTTGAAGGAAGTCCATCCAGGGGAGGACGGAGAGGTGCTCACACAAAAGGCACCAGGCAGGCAACATGCATCTTTCCCGGTCATCTGCCGGCCAAGCTCGCCCCACCCACCCACCGAGAGCAGCTGGAGAGGCGCCTCATTCTTCAGACTTCACGATAACCTCACTGAGTAGGAATAGCAAAAGGTTGATGCTATCACCAAAGGTCTTACCTAAGAGAGCCTCTGGCGAGTTAGTCACCAGATACACCGAAAACCACCCACTTCTTAGAGCTCAGGATTCACTTCAGAGCCCAAACTCCCCGGCAGTGGTGGGGCGCGGTCATGTGCCGGCTGCCGGGCGCGCTCGCAGTAGAACAGACGCACAGAGGCCAGCAGAGGACAGCTCCTGGCCGGACTCTAATTTCCATCGCTGCTGCTGGAAGGGGGGCCCACTGAGCTCTCCGGACAGTGCTCCCGCGGACGGGTTGGAGCCCCTGGTGCTCTCAGACACGCACGGGACGCCACGCTCCTGGGCAGAAGGACCCGGCCTCCGTACCCCTGCCGGCCACCCACACGGTCCAGCCCAGCGCTGCCAGGGGAGCCCATCCAGATCCAAGCTGTCCTGCCAGGGCCCAGGTGGGGCCTCGGCCAGTGCAGCTGAGCAACAGAATGTCCCATCTACTTCATCCACTTCGTCTGAGCGGCCACAGGAACGGCTAGCGGCCACCGCCCTGGCCAGCCCCCTGTGAATCCAGGCTGCTGACGAACCCAGCTCCTCACAGCATGGCGACCTCCCCACATCCAAGTTCAACGCATCCACTGCCATGGGGCAGCCGCAGTCCACTCAGCTCACACGCTGACGTGTGTTCACCCTGTGGACAGCTGCTGGGATCCTTTGTCACCGAAGTCGCAATTCCCATCTCTAAGGAGACCGCCTAGGGACACCGTGAGAGAAAACAGCGCTGCCCACGTGCCAGGCTCTCTCTGAGTCTCCAAGTCCCTCAGTACTCGGGTACAGGAGCCGGTGAGATGCCCTCTGAGGCCACTTCCGGCTGGCAGCCCACGGACCGAAACAGAGAGAAGGTGCCCTGAGATGAAGGGAGAGGGAGCTCGTGGTCAGCAGACAGGGTCCCAGCTGCGCCTCGATGGGGCGGTGCCGAGGGGGGTGTCCGTCAAGAAGAGGCCCTGGTCACTCCCTGTAGGGTGTGATCACGAAGCTGGCAGCCTCTACGTCCGCCCTCCCAGGGGCCTCCTGTCTTCCTGCCTCTACTTGACCAGAATGATACCGCCAACCCCCCCCCCCCCCCGGTGGGCCCCTGGGCTTTCCTCCCGGGCCTGGCCTGCTTAACCAGTGTTCTCAAACTCTAACCAGCCAGGAACCCCAAGTCTGGAGATTCTGACCAGAGAGCTGGGGACGGGGGGCTCAGGGGCGCCTCGGCGACTTTCTGGAGACCCTGTGGCCATGGCCTGTGTGCAGAGCCACAGTAGCCGCTCCAGCACGACCCGCGCTGAGATGCTGGTGGTGATGATTTTACGAAACGCCTGCCTCATGGGCATTGCGATGTGATGGGAGAGTCAGAAACGGTGAGAACTCGGAAGCGGCAGGTGCCAGGGGCGGGAGAGGCCCGTTTCAAGACAGGGCCCTGTGTCGGCTCTCGGTTATGGACTGGACTGCAGCGCCGAGAGGCTGGACGGAGCCCCCGGGATGATGGCTCGGGCCTGGCTGCTTTGGGTCCATGTACATCATTCGAGGGCGTCGGAGCAGAGAACATCTGAGTCCTGCATCCAGGCTGCTGTCGCTGGACAATTTCAGCCCAGAAAGTAGAAAGTCACCATGACTCTCCAAAACGTGGATTTCCAGAATGAACTCAGGGCCCTGCCCTCTCCACCCACAATCCCTCCCTCAGGGACTGCAGCCGGCAGGACGGGCGGGAAGCGGCTGGGAGCAGGCATTCCTGGCTGGCAAGTGCTCCGCCAGCATGCCCCCACCTTCTCACCAGCACCCGGCCTGGCTGCCTCCGGCTACCAGCCCGGCCACCTCAGGAGGGCAGTGAGGGGCCAACACACAGCTGAGTCCATGACCCTAAACCTAAACCATCCAGAAAATCCAGGAAAGGAAGGGGGGCCGCTGCGGTTCCGGAAGGTCCAGGTGATTCTCCAGGCTCAGCCAGGTGGGACCCCTGAGCAAGTGGCCTAGGCTCCTGGGAGCTCAGCAATGCCAGGCCTCCCGGGACGGCCCCTCGGTCCCCATGTGCTCCGGCCTGCAGGGCAGCAGTGGACGGTGACCGGAGCAGCCAGCCGGGCCTCCTTGTCTCCCTCAGGGTGGGGGGTGGAGGGTGGGGAGAGCACCCCACGCCGGAGGGACCCAGCAGCCTGTGGTGCCGCTGGAAAGAGCCAGGGACCAGCAGCAAGGCCTGTGGTACCTTCTGGGGAACGCGCACTGTGGGCTGCTCCACGGCCCCTTCGACAGACCAAGGGGAGAAGCGGCTCCTCTCGGAACCCTGGGGTTCAGGCCGGGTTTCTGAGAGGGGCCCCTGGGCGGTGTGGCTCCCATGAGCAGTGTGACCCTGGACCCAGAAACTCTGGCTCCCCGGCATCGGGTTCCGGCACATGGTTTTCCCCCGGTGAGCAGCATGCTACACGTGGAAATAAATGGGGCAGGTTGTGTCTCCTTGGGAACTATTTGCAGGAAGCATTTAAACATTAATGACGCTGTAATCATACCAGAGCTTTAACTGGGGCGAATGCCCTGGCCTGTGGGATGGGTGGAGCATGTGCTGCTAGCGAGGCCCTGAGTCGTGCATGCTCGTGTGCACACGGCCCTGGTAGCCCTTGGTCAGAGGCAAGGAGGTCAGGCGGGCCAGGAGGGGACACTTCACAAACAGCATATTCACTCTGCAGCCCGCAGTGAATTAAAACTACCGGGGGGGGGGGGGGATTAGTTTATAAAATAACTACACGCCAAGCACCCGGATGGCTTTATCACCTCTAAGCCATCATACAGACTAGGGGGAGGACGGACAACTTAAAAAAAGGAAATGACAGCCGAAACCGGTTTGGCTCAGTGGCAGAGCGTCAGTCTGCGGACTGAAAGGTCTCGGGTTCGATTCCGGTCAAGGGCATGTACCTTGGTTGCGGGCACATCCCCTGTAGGGGGTGTGCAAGAAGCAACCGGTCAATGTTTCTCTCTCATCAACGTTTCTAGCTCTCTATCTCTCTCCCTTCCTCTCTGTAAAAAATCAATAAAATATATTAAAAAAGGAAATGACATAAGACAACAGAAAGCAACAAAGCAGAGGGAAAGGGACATAAGTGAGCAGGGTGGACAGGAACAAAGAGCAGTGTTAATGGCTGATTCAAATACATGGATCGCTGAACTGGATGAAAAGAAAAAAACCCAGCTCCATGCTGCTCACAGACCACACCTCACACACAGGAACAAGGGAGGGTAAACGTAAAGGTGGGGAAGGACACACGGGGACGCCTGGCCCCAAGGAACTCCACCGGCCCTCCAACGTCACCAAACAAAGTCGATATGAGGAGAGCACTTGAGACGAGGAGGAAAGGTTCCCGGGAAAGGGTAACTGTCCCGGAGGAGGCAGCTATAACTTCTGAGGCATCTGAAAACACACAAAGCTAAACCGGACAGAACCACATGGAGAAGCCGACAAATGCACACTGAACTGGTGGCTTTACTATTTTTTTAATGTTTTTTATTGATTTTAGAGAGGAGGGGAGAAGGAGAGGGGGAGAGAGAGAAACATCAGTGATGAGACAGAATCACTGACTGGCTGCCTCCTGCCCGCCCCCAGCTGGCGGGGTGGCGGGAGAGAGTGGCCAGGCAGGGCCTAGTCCTGACTGAGCTGGATGGACGCTGCCCCTGTCGTGGCCGCTGGGCCCTGCACCTCCAGGGACACCGTGTTCCCTCCAGGAGGGCCTCCGTGGATGTGCTGGGAGGGGTTCCCTGGGAGGGGATGCAGCCAGGTGTCTGTGACAGAGGGAGGGAGGAAGGAAAGGAGCCCTTTGTAGACTGCGTGTGGACACCTGGGGCACCCCTCCCCGGGGCGAGCTCCCCGAGGCGAGAGGGAAGGGCCGGGCCGGGGCCTCCCTCCCGGTTGCCGTCAGATCCAGTCATGGTTCCTCTCTCGCCTTCCCCTGCTTCTCCCTCTAACCAGATTCCCCTCCCTCCCTGAGCGAGGAGCGCAGAGCCTGCAGGGTGAACATGAAGGTGGGCTGTGGAGTGTCCACGCTCCATGGCCATCTGGCTAAGTGTCCACCCCCTCCGCTATGTAGTGGTGTTTAGATCTTTGAGGACTTTTGGAAGCAAAGCCCATTTTCAGACCAGAAGGTGACCGAAGGAAGCTGAGCTGGGGCAGGAGGCGGTCCCGGGCTCCACGCTCCTCAAACCTCCTGTGCACAGAGCCCCTGGGGTGTCCTGAGGCTGCAGACCCTGACCCAGGAGGGCTGGGTGGGCCTGACGAGGCCCAGGTGATGCCCCAGCCCACACCCTGAGCAGCCAGGCTCCAGGCAGCCCCTCCAGGTGTCCTCTGGCCTCAGCAGCCGCTCACCGTCTCCTGCCGTGCTCTTCCCCCAGACGAGGAGAACGCCACGTGCGTGGAGCCCACCGAGCTGGCCGGCTGGCCCGTCACGCAGGTGGGGAACCCGCTGCGGTACATGTGCATCACGCACCTGGACCGGCTGGACTACCTCTTCCTGCTGCTCATCGGCTTCTGCATCTTCTCGGCGGGCACGGTGGCCGCCTGGCTCACGGGCGTGTGCGCCGTGGTCTACCAGAACGCCCGGCGCAAATCCAGCGAGGCGGAGGACGAGGACGACCACGGGCAGCCCGTGGAGGTGAGCCAGCGCATCTTCCAGAGGAGGACGGAGTCCGGCCGGGACGGCTTCCCGCAGCTCATCTAGGCCGGGCGCTCCCAGGCCGCCCTCCAGGCGCCCCCTCCTCTCCCGCCCGCTTCTCTCCCGCCCGCCCGCCCACACCCCTGGTGAGCCTATCAGTAAATAAAGTTTTGATGGCAGAGAAGTCTGGAAGCACAGGGGCAGCATCCCAGGGCCTGGTGTGATGAGCACCTGGTCCGTCCTCCGCGGGGGAGGGCAGGGCGTGCAGGATGAGGGTGAGCCCTCCCAGTGTGAGCAGCTGGGGAGGGAGGGTTGCAGCATAGAGTAAATCAAGGGGGGGGGGGGGGGATACCAGACGCAGTGACAGCGCTGACACTGAGAGATTCGCCTGAGGGGGTCTCCACGCTCCCTCTCGTGGTGACCACAGTGGCCCCGGTGCTCACAGGAGTTCCCAGGGCCAGTGAGGTTGGGCAGGTCCAGCCAGGCCGCCACAGAGCCACCCAAGGCCCACAGGACGCCGCCCCACCCAGAGATGTCCAGCCACATAGCCAGCAGCTGGCCGTGTGAGCGCTCAGGGCAGAGGAGGGAGCCCACACAGTTCCCCAGGCCAGCCCTCAGCGCCCGGCCGGGTGGCCGTTGCCTGAAGCTCAGAGAGGCTGAGTGACAGTTCCGATCCCGCAGCTGAAGGAGGCAGACGGGCGGCACCCAGGCTGGCTGCCCCCCACGCCTGCGCTCTGTGTGCCACGAGTGGCTGTGGTTCCCGAAGGGCTAGCGGAGTGGCCGGCACTGTGGGCAGCCTCGGCTGGCACCGTGAGAGTGGGGTCCAGGCGAAGGGAAGGAAGAGAGACAGTTAGAGGGAAGGGAGGCGGGACCCTGCAGGGCCTCTGAAGCACCTGTCACTCAGGGTAGGACAGGCTGTGCTGCAGTAACAGGTAAACCCAGCGTGTCACTGGCTCAGCAGGTCCAAGACGGGCATGGAGTCCGATGTGGAGAAGGCAGCCCTCCTCCCTCTTGCGGCTCCAGCCCCTGGACCACAGTCCAGGGTTCCCCGCAGAGTGAGGTGCCGGGCACACAGCTCAGCTGCCTGGGCCTGGAAATGGGGTGTCACTGCATCACATGTCTCTCGGCCCAGCATCCAGGAAGACAAGCCTGTGCCCTGCTCGCCCTGCGGGAGCCGGCACTTCCCCTTCGGACCCCACACCCGAGAGCTCACAGGCCTCTGTGGGCTGTAGCATGCCGCTGTGGCAGTCGGGGGGAGGGGGGACAGGAAACAAGGGGACCAGCCTCACTGCAGTGCTGGGGGGTGGGCAGTGGGAGCAGGAAGAGTGCATGAACGTCAGTGTTTCCTCAGACGGACAGTGGACACAATTCCACGAGAGAACGGGAAAGGGAGGTGGGAGCAGTGGGCAGAAGCCAAGGCAGAGCCCACATGCTGACTCAGACGTCAGACGAAGCACAGTCAGTGCAGCAGGGAACCCCGCGCTGCTGCCCACACGGGGCGTGGGAGGGGGCACAGGATGGGGCGCGTGCAGAAGGCAGGGGTGCCGGGCACCTCCTCCTCGTTGCCCAGGACATCCCCAGGTGCCTGAAGCAGCAAGGTTGCCTGGGAACAGCGATGCCACAAAGTCAGCAGAGTGTCAGTGCCAGGCCTGGGAGGAGGGTCAGAGGAGGGGGGAGGGGAGACAGGCGTTTCTCACCCCCGCTTTGTGGGACTACAACCCTCCAACGCAGCTGCATGCAGGGCTGATAAAAACACGTGGGCTTTTGAGGGAAAGATGGCTGGTCTGGGTGTGGCCACCTTCCAGAGGTGTCTTCAACCGCCTTCCACAGAGGGGCCACTTAAGCCGGAGGGCAGTGCCCAGCGAGGGCTGCCTGACCCGCTGCCGCCTCTGCGTTCCGCTGAGCCCTGGCCTGAGTCCCAGGGAGCCAGAGGCCGCCTGGCAGGGACCACGTCCGCCCCGGCGCTGAAGAGCCAGGGATGGTGGCACTGCGGACAGAGCACCTCCGGGGACAGTGAGGTTTGTGCAGGGGATGCTCCAGGCGGGAGACAGGCTCGAGCAACCCAGGACGGGAGAGGTCAGCTGGACGGCCAGGGAAACGGCCTGGGTGGGGGGGGGTGTCATGAAGTGAGGGGCCCTGGGCACGTCCTCAGGAGGGCCGGGCCGTCCTCTGCGCTGATATGTCCTCTGGGTGAATCGCACTCACACGTCAGGAACACGGGTCACACATGAGGAGGTACAGGCCTGGAGTAAAGTGGCGGCATGTGAGAGGGAAGAATGCTCACACTGGGCCCCAGGGACCACAGGGGCCTCTGGAGCCTGGCGCTGGGCTCAGGCAGGTGGCCTCGTGCCAGCACGGCAGGCAGACAGAGGGCGACCAGCCAGGCAGCTCCTCTCCTCACCGACGCTCAGTCCTGCCTCACGAGGACCCCATCTCCTTCACACGAGATGGTGGGAAAGGACCAGCGTCTAGCCCCAGCTTCCCACTATGCGTGTGATCTTACGAAATCACTCTACTGTGTGGGCCTCAGTTTCCCCAACCATAAAATGGGTGGTTAGACCTGAGTACCTTGAAGGCCACCTCACACCTAACTTTCTGAAATCAACTGCGGAAATTTTCCAGAATGTACAAGAAACTCCCACAAATCAGAACTAAAATACAAGAATCCCAATAGGAAACATGGCCAAGGACAAAGAAGAGCCCTCCGAAGCCAGCAGGCGTAGGGACTGATGCTCACACTCCGTAGTAATCAGAGAAACACGAAGCAACGCAGTAGACGGCACTGGATGCGTGTGAGCTTGGCCAAGAGTGACAGCTGGACAGTGTCCCGCGTTGGCAGGGATGTGGGGTCCCGGGAAGGTCACTGCGGAAGGGAGGTGCCCAGCCCGCCCGAGAGCAGCCTAGCAGGACATAGGTCACACCGAGGGAGCGCCCGCCCTGCCACCCAGGGAGCCCACAGACATGATCACACGCATCCATAATGGAACACACATGGGCACCGCCCGCGGTATTGCGTGTGGTGAGGGGGTCGGGAAGAGGGTGAGATTTATAGAGTGCTAGGGAACTGTTACAAGCAGCTGACTGGATGGATGCTTAGCAACATGGACGGATCACAAACACGATGCTGAGCGGGGAGGGGGGAGTGATGAGAACCAGCTATGGCACTCAGAGCCAGGACACGGCTCAGGAGAAGCCACATCCGACAACGTCCCACCAGGCCCGAGAGATCTGCCTCCCCCCCCCTACACTCCCTCTCCCCGCTGACATCATCTCTGCCAGGTCCCCGCTCACCGGCCCAGCCTCCTGGCCACCCTGCTTTAGCAGAGCCTTCGCACAGGCTGTTTCCTCTGCCTGGAATTACAGGCCCTCAAAATCCCAGCACACATGTGCGTGCACATGCACACACAGATGCACACATGGTCCCCTCACCCTGCTCTACTGGGACCTCAGACAAGAACCAAATGCAACAGGTAAATAAGCTGAACAGTGGTCTGAAAGGTAAGACATGCCATCTCCCGCCTTCCCGCCAGAATGCCACGAAGCTCTGAGAGGCACCTGCACACCAGGACAAAGCCTGCGGCAGAGGAGGCGCCTCACACACTGAGGCCAGCGGAGCGAGTGCTTGCCACGCCACCCGCTGACACACACTTACAGTGCGCTTCGGAGCCCATCAAACGAGGCCGAGTGGGGTGAGGGGAGGAGGTTAGGTTCCATAAGAGAAGAGCTTCGAGGGGAAGTGATGCTCAGGTGCCATCCCGGGGCAGTGGGCACTGCACCTGGGAGCCTGCGTTCAAGGGGCTCTGGGCGGGCAGCGTGTCTGAATAGCCTGTGGCCAGGACCCTCCGCTCAGCTCCGCCCACACAGCTGCTGACTCCGAGAGGTCAAGGTCACCCAGGGCTGAGGACACCTGGCGGGGAGAGCATACATGCTTCCTCCACCCCGGGGCGCCTGCAGGGGAGGACCGGGCCCACAGAACACAGCCTCGGTCGCCGAGTGGCTGCCCACTCGCTACACCTTGCCACCGCTCGGACGGGGTTGCTGTCCCGTCATGGGAAGGGAAATCGAGGTTTTTAGGGCTACTGTCACCCGTGCCCCTGGCTCGGACCTGGCAGGACTGAGAGGGTCAGCAACCAGGTCTTCCTGATGCCCGGTTTGTGTTTTCTCTCCCAGCCTGGTCTCCCTCTCAGTCCTGAGAAAAAGGTTGCGTGTTAAGGAAATTAACAGAATTAATTTTTCCACGTTTGGTTTTGCACAGTTCTGTCATTAGCCTGCTTCTGTTGCTACCAGGTGTTCATTCCTGGGATTCAAATTCAAAGCCTGCAGCTCTTATCGAGGCCGTCTCAACGCTCATGTTAGAAGATAAGGCCAAACGAATCGTCGGAGACCAGTAAGACCATAAAGGGGCTATCGGTTCTCCACAGCAGCCAGTCGTGGAGGCGGAGCTGGGATCAGCTCTGGCAGCAAAGGGAACGGAACTGGGTTGCAAGTTCATTCCCGCGCGGTCTCGGTGCGTGCAGGAGGCAACCAGTCGAGGTTCCTCTTTCATGTTGATGTTTCTCTCTCCCCCCTCCCTCCCTTCCACTCTCTCTAAAAGTCAATGGAAAAAATATATATATTCATAGGTGAAGATTAACAAAAAAAAAAAAAAAAGAAAGAAAGAAAGGTAAGAACAATGTTGGAGGACGGAGACTCACTAATTGCAAAACGTGTCATAAAGCTTAAGCAATCCAGACAGTTTGTGGCCACCTGGGTCCAGGCTGGAGCAGCGACCGATGCAAACGGGCAGGAAGGACCTCTCTGGGTGGTGGAAAGAGTCAAAAACTGGATGGTGCTGAAGGTTGCACAGTCCTGTGACTTCACTAAATCTCATTGACTAGTACGCTTAAGACAGGTGCAGTCTACAGTATGTAACTTAGTCCTCAATAAATATGTGTGTAAAGGGTCTTAGCTGAGTCCTCTGCAACATTTGGCAGACAAGGTGAAGGAGGAGGCCTGCGGGTGCCCCAGCCTCCCTCTCTTCCCTTCTCCAGGAAGGGCACCTGCCCCTCTCCCTGCTGGAGGCATTTGCCCAGCAGCCAGCACCCAGCGCCTCACCTCTGTGACTCTCATGGCCCCACGTCAGGCCCTGGCAGCAGAGCTCACCTTGCGGAAATACTGTAAGAGCTATAAATACTTTAGGTCCTCGGGGAGCCTGGTCAGTCCTCAGATGGCACCAGTGCCCTGGGGCAGGGAAAATTCTATTCCTGGGCACACCTCGTGTCCAAACAGCCTGGCGGGCTGCAGGGCAGTCTCGGACAAAAAAACTCTTCCTCCGAGCGTGGCTGGGCCCTTAAGACATCCACACCCTCTTAAAAGCCAATTCCTACACATTACTGCCGTCAACACCCCAGAAAAACAGACCAATACACAGTAATTCAAACCACAGCCAGCTCCCCGGGGAGGGCTGGGAGCCTGGCTTCAGAGAGCAGCGTAGGGGCCTGGGCTGCCCCAGGAAAGCACCTGGGGGCTGGATGCTACACCTGGAGGCGCCAACCAAAGATTCGGAGCGAACTGGCCCGGATTCCGGCCCGGGCATCGGTATCCTCTGTGAACCTTTGTTGTTGTTACAGCTGTCCCCTGCTTTCCACCCCTGACCCCTTTGGCCCATCCCTGCCCCCGCATCAGGCCTTCCCCACTGTATCGTCTGTGTCTGTGGGTTATGCACACACGCATACAAGTTCCTGGTTAATCTCTCCCCACCCTGCACCCCGCCTTCTCTCTGGGATCCCGCACTCTGTTCCATGCTTCTGGATCCACTCAGTTCATCAGTTTATTTTGCTCACTAGATTCCACATGTGAGTGAGATCATGTGGTACTTGCCTTTCTCTGACTGGCTTATTTCACTTAACATGATACTCTCCAGGCCCCTCCAGGCTGTCTCACAGGGTGAGAGGTCCTCCTTCTTACTGCTGCACAGTGTTCCCGGGTGTAAATGTCCCACAGCTTTTTATCCTCTCGTCTGCTGATGGGCACGTGGGCTGTTTCCAGATCTCAGCTATTGTAACTTGTGCTGCTATGAACATAGGGGTGCATCCATTCTCTATGATTGGTGTTTCAGGTTTCTTAGGGTATATTCCTAGAAGTGGGATGACTGGGTCACATGGCAGTTCCATATTTAATGTTTTCAAGAAACTCCACACTGTTTTCCATAATGGCTGCATCATAATTGCATTCCCATTAGCAGTGTAATAGTGTTCCCTTTTCTCCACATCCTTGCCAGCACTTGTCATTTGTTGATTTGTTGATGGGAGCCATCTGACAGGAGTGAAGGGATATCTCATTGTCGTTTTAATTTGCATCTCTCTGATGGTCAGTGACCTGGAGCGTGTTCTTATGTCTCTTAGCCACTTCGGAGAAGCATCTGATTAGGCTCTTTGCCCATTTGTTACTTGGATAGTTTGTCTTCCTTTTGTTAAGTTGTAAGAGTTCCTTTTATATTTTCGATATTAACACTTTATCAGATGTATCATTGCCAAATATGTTCCCCCTTACAGAGGGCTCCCTTTTTCTTTGGCTATGCAGAGCTTTTTATTTTAATGCAGTCCCCTTTATTTTCTCCTTAGTTTCCTTTGCCCAGGAGATATATTTGTAAACATATTGCTATGAGAGATGTCTGAGATTGTGCAGCCTATGGCTTATTCTAGAATTGTTATGGTTTCACGACTTACATTTAAGTCTTTCATCCATTTTGAGAGTATTCCTGTATATGGAGTAAGTTGGTAGTCTAGATTCATTTTTTGCATGTATATGTCCAATTTTCAGAACGCCATTTATTGAAGTCTTCTTGACTCTATTGTATGCTCTTGCCTTCTTTGTCAAATATTAATTGAGCACAGTAGATTTCTGAGATCTCTGTTCTGTTCCATTGATCTATATGTTCGTTCCATGATCTATATATCTGTTCTTGTGCCTGTACCAGGCTGTTTTGATTATGGTGGCTTTGTAGGATAATTTGGTATCTGGTATTGTGATCCCTCCAACTTTTTTCTTCTTTTTCAAGATTGCTGCAGCCATTTGGAGAATTTTTTTTGGTTCCATATAAATTTCTAGAGTATTTGTTCTAGGTCTGTGAAATATGCCATTGGTATTTTTACAGGGATTGCATTGAATCTGTAGAATGCTTTGGGTAGTGTGGCTATTTTAATTATGTTAATTCTACCAATCCATGAGTACAGTATATTCTTCCACTTGTTTATATCTTCCTCTATCTCTTTTTTTCAGTGTCCTATAGTTTTCCGAGTATAAGTCTTTTACGTTTTTGGTTAAGTGTATTCCTAAGTATCTTAATATTTGTTGGTGTTGTTGCAATGGTAAATAGGATTGTTTATTTAGTTTCTCTTTCTGAGAATTTGTTATCTATATATATAAAAGCCCAGCGACCGAACAGCGGAACAACCAAAACAACTGGTCAACCAGTCACTATGACGTGCACTGACCACCAGGGGGCAGACGTTAAACACTGAAGCTACCCCCTGGTGGTCAATGCACTCCCACAGTGAGAGCAGATGCTCGAGGGTGGGTCCACAGCCACTCAGCTGACCAGAATGAGCGGCGCTCCCACAGTAGACTGACCCCCACAGACCACATCCCCCACCAGTGCACAAATCCATGCCCCAGGCCTCTAGTTAGTGTATAAAAATGCCATCGATTTCTGGGTGTTACTTAAGTATCCTGCTACATTGCCAAATTTCATTATTAAATCTAGAAGTTTTTTGGTGGAGTCTTTATGATTTTCTATGTACTATATCATGTCATCTGCGAACAATGAGAGTTTTACTTCCTCCTTTCCAATTTGAATGCCTTTTATTTCTCTTGTCTGATCGCTGTGGCTAGGACTTTTAGTACTATGTTGAATAAGAATGAATGATGAGAGCAGATATCCCTATCTTGTTCCTGTTCTTAGGGGAAATGGTTTTATTTTTTGCCCATTGAGTATGATATCCGCTGTAGATTTGTCATATATGGCCTTTATCGTGTTGAGACATGCTCCATCCATTCCCACTTTGCTGAGAGTTTTTATCAAAAAGTGGATGTTGGATTTTGTCAAATGCTTTTTCTGTGTTTATTGATATGATCACGTGATTTTTGTCTTTCAGTTTGTTTATGTATCATGTTTATTGATTTGTGAATATTGTACAAGCCTTGCTTCCCTGGAATAAATCCCACTTGATCATGGTATATGATCTTTTTAATATATTGCTGGATGAAATTTGCTAATATTTTGTTGAGGATTTTAGCATCTATATTCATCATGGATATTGGCCTGTAATTCTCTTTCTTTGTAGAGTCTTTATCTGGTTTTCGAATTAGGATAATACTGGCCTCATAAAAAGAGCTTGGAAGTGTTCCTTCCTCTGGGATTTTTTAGGCCAATTTGAGGAGTAGAGGTGTTAGTTCTTTGGATGTTTGGTAAAACTCCCCTATGAAGGCATGTAGACCAGGGCTTTTGTTTGCTGGGAGTTTTTATATTGCTGCTTTTATTTCATTGGTTGTTGTTGGCCTATTTAGGTTTTCTGATTCCGCTTTGGGAGATTGTATTTTTCTAGGAATTTGTCCATTTCATCCAGCTTGTTGGCATATAGTTGTTCATAGTATTTTCTTTATATTTCTGTGGGGTCAATTATTACTCTGCCTCTTTTATTTCTGATTTTATTTATTTTGGTCCTCTCCCTTTGTTTCTTGATGAATCTGGCTAACAGTTCATCAATCTTATCTTTTTAAAGAACCAGCTCTTGGTTTCAATGATTTTTTTTTTTTTTGTATGGTTTTTTAGTCTCTATGGCATTTTTTTTTTTCTGTAACCTTTATTGTTTTCTTCCTTCTACTTACTCTGAGATTGTCTTGTTCAATCTTTAATACTTTGTTGTAGGGTTAAATATTTTTTTTAATTAAATATATTAATTTTTCTTGTTTTTTGAGGTAAGCTTGTAGTCCTATGAACTTCCCTCTCAGGACTGCTTTTTCTGTGTCCCATAGATTTTTGGTTGTGTGTTCATTTGTGTTTGTTTCATTAAGTTTTTTATTTCTTTCTTGGTCTCACTGGTAACCCATTAATTGTTTAATAACTTTCTATCTAGCCTATTGAATGTCTTTGAGTGTTTTTACTGTAGTTAATTTCTCATTTCATTCCACTGTGATCTGAGAAGATGCTTGATATGATTTCAATCTTCTTGAACTTGTAGAGACTTGTTTTGAGTCCTAACATGTGGTCTGGCTTTGTGAATGATCCATGTGCACTTGAGAAGACTCTATATTCTGCAGCTTTGAGAAGAAATGGTCTATAAATATCAATTAAATCCATCTGATCCAGTGTGTCTTTTAGAGTCATAGTTTCCTTGTTAAGTTTGTCTGGAAAATCTATCCCATGAACTCAGTGGGGTGTTAAAGTGTCTCGTATGATTGTACTGTTATGAATTTTTCCCTTAAAGTCCTCTAGAAGTATTTTTATTAATTTTGTTCTTATATTGGTGCATATCTGTTTACCAAGGTTATATACTCTTGTTGGATCAATCCCTTTAGTATTATGTAATGACCTTTATTGTCTCTTGTGCTGGCTTTCATTTTGAAGTCTATTTTGTCAGATATGAGTATTGCTACCCCAGTTTTGTTTTGTTTTTTCATTTGCATGGAAAAATATATTCCATCCCTTCATGTTCATCCCATGTGAGTCCTTTCCTCTGAGGTGAGTCTCTTGTAGAGAGCATATAATTGGATCTTTTTTTTTAATTTTAGCACTAGTTTATTTTTTTTAATTGGATCATGTTTTTTATCCATTCAGCTACCTATGTCTTTTGATGGAATCATTTTATTCATTTACATTTAAGGTTCTTATTGATAGGTACTTATTTATTGCCATTTTAATTCTTTATACCTGCATTTTTCTCTCTCTCTCTCTTTCTTCTTCTCATTACAGCAGTCTTTTTAGCATTTCTTATAGTGCTGTTTTGGTGGTGAAAAATTCTTTTATCCTTTTTTTGTCTGGGACTCTCTTTATTTCACCATCTATTTTTAGTGAAAGTCTTGCTGGGTATAGTAATCTTGGTTTCAGATCCTTGCTTTTCATTACCTTGAACACTTTGTACCATTCCCTTCTGGCCTTAAGAGTTTTTAATGATAAATCATCTGATAGCCTTTGTAGGCAACAGTTTGCTTTTCTCTTATTGCCTTTAAGATCTCTCTTTGTCTTTAATTTTTGGCATTTTTAATTATGGTGTGTCTTGGTGTGGGCCTGTTTGGGTTCTTCTTATTTGGGATTATCTGTCCCTCCTGAAGTTGTATGACTTTTTCCTTCACCAGATTAAAAAAGTTTTTGCCATTATTTCTTCAAACACTTTCTCTATGCTTTGCTCACTTTCTTCCCCTTCTGGCACACCTATTATGTGAATATTGTTACGTTTCGTGTTGTCCCATGGTTCCTGTAAGGTGCCCTCCTGTTTTTTTCATTGTTTGTTGTTGTTGTTGTTCTCTAACTGAGCGGGTTTTTTCTTACCTTGTCTTCTAATTCACTGATCCAATCTTAGCTTCCTTATCTCCATTTCATTTAGCTCTTCTCCTGATGAATTCTCATTCTTTTATTTTTAGCTTTCTCTTTCTCTCTCTCTCTCTCTCTCTCTCTCTCTCTCTCTCTCTCTCTCCCTCTTCCCTTCCTCCCCCCAATTTGGCTGCCTATTTGAGTTTGTGTCTATGCATTATGTAGATCTGCTATGACTCCAAATCTCTAGTGCAGGACAGTGTCAGATGCTGTTTCTGACTGACCCTGAGTACATTGCTTGGAGCAATCATCAATCCACAGCCTGTGGCTCCTTCTGCTGGGGCTGGGTGCCTTTGGAAAGGACCAAGATGTGCACAATGGTCATCTTTTCCTAGCTGCAGGCCCAGAAGGAGATCAGGCAAAGACTCAAAGCCTCCAGAGATCCTCCTCTGCCTAAAGCCTGACTGTAATCAGTCTTGATTAGCCTCAGATTATCAACCACAGGGTAAGGTGAGAGGTCTTCCAATAGGGTATGACAACTGTCTTTTTCCCAGATAACAACCACCTATATAGCAAAGGCCTGCAGGAAAATATGTCTTACACAGCATGAGAGAATGACTCAGCACAGGTAACTGTCTGGCTTCCCTCTAAGCTCCAACCACAGAGTCCTCCCAACCTGGACTCTCCTCACCAGACTCAAGTCAACTCTGCCCTCCCTCTGGCGGAGCTCAAGTTGAGTGGCTGCACACAAAATTTTGTGCATTGGACCTTTAAGAGGTGCCTGCATTTCCAGCCATCACTTGCTAATGGACAGCAACCCTGCTGCTTTTCACAGCCAGATGTTATGTGGGCACCTTTCTCAGTTCTGATGCTCTGGGCTGGGGGGCCCAGCTTGGGGTTTAGATTAGACCCCAGAGTTCTCAGTGGGGACCCCCGACAGCTGAGATATCCCTCTGGAAGCTCAGCTGCTGTCTGTGTGAGCCCAGCCATCCCTTTTTCATCTTTGCACTTCCTACCAGCCTCTATGTGGTCTCCACTTTCAATCCTTGGTTATCAGGGTTTTCTCCAGCTACTTCTCAGTTGATTTGTCAGGGTGGTTCTTCTATATTTTAGTTGTATTTCCTATTTGGTCTTGGGAGAGTGTCAATGTAACTTCTGAAACTGGGCAACCAAGGGGTCCAGGTTGCCTGTCACTGCTTGAGCCAGGTCAGCAGAGACAGGGTCCAATCATATATGAGTGTTTTTCCAGTAATGCCAACAGTATGGGAGAGCAGAAGGTCACCCACAAACATTTGCTCTGAACCCTCCATAAGCCAGCTGCTTATATAGGGTAGGACAAAGATTACATAGGGAAGTGGGATTACAGGCATGAGGAAGCAGGCTATACAGGCTGGGGTGGGAGTCCATTGTTTGGGCAAAGAGGTTGTCAATCTTTCCATTGCAATAGGAATGAGAATGGACCACATTCCAAGGTTGACTCCGAGGTCCAAGGTAGACTTTCAGATCCAAGATAGATTTCGAGGTCCAAGGTTGACTCCCAGGTCCTGGAGACATATAACTCCCAGCCAGGTTATAATGTCCTTTCTTTAACCAGACAAGGCAATCATGGTTAACAGAGCATGATTAATATTTCCCATAACTATAACTAGTACCCAATGTTCTATTTTTGCCCCTAATATTTCCACTTACTCCACTGCCATTTGTCATTCTACAAAGAAAACACTTCCCAAACCCCCCTTGGGCTGACCTGGCTGCCACTGGCGCTCTCTGAATCCTCCCTCCCCCTAATTCTCCACCACCACCTTGTCTGTCTGCCTGAGGAGCAGAGCTGGTTCCGAGGCACCTGGCCTGCTTGCTGCCCCACCTCAAGCTGCCTCCTTTCCTGGCCACGCCCTGTGCCTGAGTTCATCTTGTCATGCAAAACATTAACATCTGGTTTCTAAATTCTGCTCAAATAACAGCTCCCATTGCACTGGGTGGCCCTCTGAGGCCCCGCCTACCTCCCTGCAGCTCTCACCCCCAACAGCCCGTAAGGCGATCCTCACTTCACACACATCACGTCACGTCACGGCGTGATGGAGTCGGTGGGACGGAGGCACGCTCCTCTCTGTGGCATTAACCTCCATGCAGCACCCTGCGTGGGGCTGTGACCTCTCAGATGAGGAAGCCCGGCTCAGCAAAGGCAGCTCAGACCGACTCCAATACCGGGTGCCACCGGTTGCTCGGTCCTTTAGGCCTGCAGGACGCCACACAGACGCAGCAGGCAAACAGGAGCGGGGAGAGGGGGGCCTGAGACACAATCAGCCCTCAGCAACATGGCCAGAGTCTTCCCAGGGACACAGGAGTGACATGACGATGGTAGCTAACTGGCTTTTTAACCATTGCCTGCGGCCCAGAGTCCTGTCCTTACCCAGTGCACGCGAGGTGCGGCCAGCAGGTAAGCACACTCCAGAGCGGGTGCCTCCAGGCCTTCCTTCCCGGGAGTCGTCTCCGGAAACGAAGGTGCAGCCCAGGGGACTGGTGTGCATGTCCTCTCCTGCGATGCCGGCGGGAACCGGCCGGGGCAGCGCTTGGATGGATGTGTGGCTCCTTGGCAGCGCCGTGCCACACGTGCGGAAGGAAGCAGTTCCCGGGACAGAAAGGAACCTGCTTCTGCTCCGACATTCCAGCCATGGGTTGCTCCCTCCATCAGCTGCCGGGAGCCCATCTGGACCCGGCGGAAGCTTCCTTCCCTGAGCTGGCCGCCTGGAGACCAGCAGGGGAACCCGCATCCCGCCAACGCCGCCTGCGCCGCAGACCCTCACGCGCCAGAGCCGCCCTGGCCTCGCGTTTCCCCGTCCCAGCCCTGACCCTCTCGAGTCTCAGGGATTCTCTGGGACAAGGTCAGCGGTCCGGCCAGGCTCTGTGCTGGTTCCTGAGTCCCGGTCACACTGCTCCCCGATCACTATGCCCGCGGGATCAGGCCACAAGCCCTGCTAACCAAGAGCAGGAAAAGGGCGAAAACCCGCCCTTCGGAGCCCCGCATAGAGCCGGTGTCGGCGACCACCTCGCAGTCACCATGGGGCAGCCCGCACCACGGGAGCTGGCTTCTGGGGGAAGGAGGAACTTCAGACTGAAGCCCCTCAGATCCCGGCCTCACTGTGACCACCTGCAGACGAGGCGGTGAGGGGATCCTCTCAGTGGCCCCTTCCGAAGAGGGCACAGGGCACCCCTGAGCGTGGACCCCTCCCGACTGCACGGCACCGGACAGTGAATCCGGGCGAGCATCCTGGCTCTTCGGCTCCTGCCACGGCGGGATGCTGACCCCTAAAGGCAGCGACGCCAAAGGAAGAGCAAGCTGGTCTTCAATGAGATCTGAAAGGCAATTGAAATCTCTGCTGCGATTTCTTTAAAAGACACCAAGGGAACGTTTCATTCCTGGTGATAACAGAACTCCTCCAGTCCCCGTCCCCCACCCTTCCTCTCCACAGAGCACAGCACCGCCAGAGCCAAGCCACCCTCTCCACCGCCACCGCCCCCCAGCCTCCCTCCTGCTTCCCTCCCTGAGCTGCCTCCCTCGAGCATGGGCGCAGCTCAAGTCTCTTCTCCTCCTGGAGCCTCCAACAGGAGCAGCTGCCATCCCAGAGGCCTGCTCGCTTGATTACTTATTTATTTTTATCGTCACCCAAGGATGTGATGAGAGAGAGAGAGAGAGAGAGAGAGAGAGAGAGAGAGAGAGAGATAGAGATTGACATCAATGTGAGAAAGATACGTTGATAGGTTGCCACCTGTACGGGCCCCGACCAGGAATTGAACTGGAACCTGACAGGGAATCACATGAGCAACCTTTGGGTTCTGGGATGAACGCCAACCAGCTGAGCCACCGGCAGGTGCCCTCGCCCCTGTAGACGGCAGGAGAACAGGCTCTGGTGGGAATGCGTTCATTGTTCTCTCTGGATCCCGTTTGCTCACTAAGCTTCAGATTTAACCCTAACCCTGACCCTTCTGTCCCCACGCCTGGACCTTTGGCGATCACCTGCTGGAGAGCAGTTTATCCTGCCCCACCCTCCGGGGGCCCTGCCCACGCCACCCCCGTAGGCACCTTGACTCCAAGTCTGAAGGCCTGATCCCCACGTGCCCCCAAGTGAGCAGCTCTGTGTTCTGGCTTCCCCCAGCACATCGGGAGCTGACAGTGGACTGTGCCAGACTTTTTTTTTTTTTTTAATACATGTTTATTGATTTCAGAGTGGAAGAGAGAAATAGAAACATCAATGATGAGAGAGCATTATCGATTGGCTGCCTCCTGCACCCCTCCTCCACCCTCACCAGGAATGGAGCCCACAACCCAGGCATGTGCCCCCGATGGAAATCGAACCCGGGACCCTTCAGTCTGCAGGCCGACGCTCCATCCACTGATCCAAACCAGCGAGGGCAGTGCTAGACTTTTTTATGACAATTCCCTCCCACGTGGAGAATGGATGGTAGATCGCTGCAAACCGCAGACAGGAACCCACTGCCAGGGGCGCTGGGATCGGTGGCTTAGACGATGCTGCCACCTGTCGGTCACAAGTGAAAGTACCGCGGTCTGCCCACCTGGCCTGGAGTCAGGCTTTCAGGGAACTGGAATGGCCCTCAGAGGATTTGTCACCCTGATTAGAGGGGCTTCAGCTTTAAGATTTTGATGTGTAGCCAGGACCGGTTTGGCTCAGTGGATAGAGCGTCGGCCTGTGGACTGAAAGGTCCCGGGTTCAATTCTGGTCAGGGGCATGTACCTTGGTTGCGGGCACATCCCCAGTGGGGGGTGTGCAAGAGGCAGCTGATCGATGAGTCTCTCTCATCGATGTTTCTAACTCTCTGTCCCTCTCAATTCCTCTCTGTGTAAAATCAATAAAATATATTTTTTTTTAAAAAAGATTTTGATGTGTAATAGCCACACTACAGCGGGCCGATGGGCCGGGGCTGTAGAGGAGGACGTCAGTTCAGGTTCAGGGAGGAAGTTTGGGCCACGTGCCCGCAGGAGACAGGCAGGTGGAGGAAGAGGATGGTTTCAGAGCCCGTGCCCAGGCCCTGCCGTGCACCACACCCGGCTGAGCAAGCTCCGTCCACGTGAGGAATCGGCGTCCGTCCCCACTCACCCCGCAGACCGTCCCTCTGTGCCCAGCATTCGAGGGGAAAGGCCACCCGGTGTCCAGACCTGCGGGGCTCCAAACGCAGTCACAGCCTCGTTCCCAAAGCCCACCTCACGCCCGCCGTGCCGCCACAGCGCCCACGCTCACGCTCAGCTGCTTCGGCGTAGACGTCGGGTCTGCGTGACTGTGTCTCGTTTGGCTTGATCTCCTGCGGGGTTAAGTAAGGAAGCCGGCACTTTCCGTTGAAGTTCGAACGGGAGAATGTCAGAGACACCGGTGCCCAGAGCTCCAACCTGTAAGGGCTCTTCTTCCTCTTTCCCACCCCCCTCCGCTCCGACGTCGCTGCCTCACGCGGGTTACAGCTGCGGGCCACTTCAGCTGCCACCAGCTGCTGAGGCCACGGAGCCCTCAAGGTGGCCATCTGAGGATGTGGACCGTACATGTAACATACACACGGGATTTCTAAGACTTCGCAAAAATTAACACATAAGGTGTCTCACTAATGACTTTTATAGCAATGACATGGTGACATGATACTACTTGGGACCTACTGAGTTAGATGAAGTATATTGTTAACATTAATGGCACCTGTTTCTTTTTTCTTCTGGGTGGGACAACTGCAATATTTAAACTGCAGGCCTAGACAGCACTACATTTCTACCGGGGGCGCTGGTTCAGTGAGAACACATGTGCTTTTGAACATAAAGGCGGGCCTGGCTGGTGTGGTTCAGTGATTAAGCTTCAACCTATACACCAGGAGGTCACAGTTCAATTCCCAGTCAGGGCACATGCTCGGGTTGGGGGCTCGATCCCCAGTGTGGGGCGTGCAGGAGGCAGCCGATCAATGGTTCTTTCTCATCATTAATGTTTCTCTCTCTCTCTCTCTCTCTCTCTCTCTCTCTCTCTCTCTCTCTCTTTTTCTCTCTCTCTCTCTCTCTTGCTCCCTTCCTCTCTGAAATCAATAAAAATATTGAAAATAAAGGCATTTCATACACTCATTAGTACAAGGTCACCGGCACAGATCTGACGCCTGGCCCAGCCCAGGCTCCGTGCGGGTCGGACAGCTGGGCTACTAACCAAGAGGCTCCCGCTGATGCAAGCATGAAGCCTGATCCTCTCGGGTCCTGTGTCCTGCAGGAGACTGACTTACTCACTAATCCTCCCAAACTCTCCACCCTGCACATGACATGAATAGCATGTAACTTACATACAAGAAGCCCGTGGCCTCTTCACATTTTTTCCGTTACAGACAGGTGAGCCTCCGCTGCCGCTCAGGGGGTGTTCCTGGACCGGGGCATCTCCCCCGTCTCTAGCTCAATGCCTTGAGAAGACGGAAATATCCCCGGGAGCTGGACGGTCCCTCGGAAGATTACAGCGATCCGCCCTGCAGCTGCTTCCGGGTGAGCCCGGGTTCCCAGCAGCTTTCCCGAATATCGTCCGGAACAACCTGGAAAAGCGGCCCTGGATTCACCTCCTCGGCAACGAAAGCCTGAAGAGGAGGACCTTCCACATTCCTGACTGTCATCCGCTCCCCAGGGCGACCAACCACAGCCAGACCACATGGCGCCCCTCCTTGCAGAGCCCCCAGGACGATGTGAAGGGGCCATGGGCATCAGCAGGGTGAGGACCACAGGAGTTGGGCTCCATGGGCATCGTGGTGGCATTCCCAGGCCCGGGAGGATGAGCTAAGTGATTTCTCAAGTTCACCTGCAAAGCAGGAAGGGACACACCCAATAAGTGAAATCCAAGTGCAAAAACAGCCTTGGCTGAGGTCTCCCAGGGACCCTCCAGAAGTGCACAGGGCACCTCCCCACCCTCTGCAGCGTTTCCCAGTGCTGCTCCGCGTGGTGCTCTCCACGGGCCAGCCCGGAGATGGGGCTGTAAATGACAGTCAGATGTGCGAGCAATCCTGCTGCTGAAACATGATCAGTTCCAGAGGCCCCGCTCTGCACACGGTATCTTCTGGTGAGACCCACCACAAAGAAAATGAGTTGTGCGAGAAGAATGGCAGAAGATCTGGAAACTCACCAGGAAACTGCACCATCCCAGGCCTCCAACAAAAGCAAAAGCTCATTAATAGGAAACAGGCCAGCCTGCGAAGGTCGTGCAGAGGAGACACGCGGTTCCCCGTGGCTGGCTGCGATTCAGTCAGTAACCTCCGCTTGTCAGGGGGGATTGCGGTCAGCGCTGCACAGGACATGTGCTGAAAAGCGTCTGGTTGCCCTTGAATTCCTGACTCTCTAGTCAGAACATCGTACCACACATGTGCACCCCGGAGGAGTCTGGGAAGTGGTGAGTGGGCCCTGCTTGCCAGGAGTAAGCCCAACAGATAAAATCTTAGCTTGTAAAGTCAATACATTAGGAGCTGATTCTTTATATACAAACGAAAGGATTCAACTTCCAATCTGTTTTTAATCCTCACCGGAGGATATTTTTATTGATTTTGGGGAAAGAGGAAGGAAGAAAGAGAGAGAAAAACATGCATGTGAGAGGAAAACATCGATCAAATGCACCTTGACCAGTAATGGACCCCACAACCTAGGTATGTGCCCTGACCAAGAGAGAAACACCAATGATGAGAGAGAATCATCAATGCATGTCCTCTACTGGGGATGGAGCCTGAAATCTGAATCAAACCATGACGATGCTCAAACACTGAGCCGCGGAGCCAGGTCAGCGGGCTCCAGGCCTATCTTTAAACCAAGGTGATGGGAAAAGAGACCATGGGCAGTGTCCCTAACGCTGGACAGCCCCGGCCCCCTGTGAGTGACTTCAGAGTATTCCTTTGCTCTTTCTGCATCTGTTAACATATCTGGCCCTAACCGGTTTGGCTCAGTGGATAGAGCATCGGCCTGTGGACTGAAGGGTCTCAGGTTCAATTCCGGTCAAGGGCATATACCTTGGTTTCGGGCACATCACCAGTAGGGGGCGTGCAGGAGGCAGCTGATGGATGTTTCTCATTGATATTTATGACTCTCTATCCCTCTCCCTTCCTCTATGTAAAAAAATCAGTAAAATGTTTTGTTGTTTTTTTTTAAAGAACCTTCATTTTAAAAGTATCTGGAAATTTCAGAACATGGCAGGCATCCCTAACATAACCTTTCTCATGACAAACCATGCATGGGAACTCAAATAACAAAATATGTCTAGCAAGCATCCTATAATAAAGAGCTAATATGCTCATGAGACCTAACAGCAGGACGACCATCAGGATGACCTTCCAGACGAAGCCAGGGCTGCGAGGGACAAGCCCCTTGCACGAATTTCGTGCACGGGCCTCTGGTTAAAAATAAGCAGGAAATGTGTGTGTGTGTTTCTCATAGACTGGCAAATTTTCAGAGTTTACTTATTTTAAACAAATACATGGAGCCACAAAAATAAGTTTCTATGCCCACATCAGGACAAACAGATTTAAGTTCTCCCTGAGGAAATGCGGTTGTTGAGGCCCAGCCGCCTCTCCATCCACCCAGGAAGGCTTCCTGGAGGAATGGGGTTCACATCCTGACACGCCTGTCTGCACCGACCTGGGGCTCCACCAGACTCCCACCCCGCCCAGGGCTTCCCGGTTGCTAAGGCAACAGGCCTCCTCAGAGGCACCCAGCGGATCCCAGACCCCTGGGCTTTTGTGGTTCCTAGGCCACAGGCCGCCTCTTGGATGCTGCAGAGCTGGAGTGTCTGTCCGTGGGCTGCGCCCTCTTTCACCTGCTCTCCGTGACCCACCAATCAGGCGCTGCCACGTGATGATGCCCAAAGCTGAGTGATGGGCTGGGGATCCGCTGGGAGACCACACCGGCTGGAGCAGGTAACTAACCACCATCTCCAGGGTTTGCTCCCATCATCGGCATCACCACCACCATTGCCCCCAGGTGATGTGACAGTCCCTAATTGTTAGGCTAGGCAGTGGTCGGCAAACCGCGGCTCGAGAGCCACATGCGGCTCTTTAGCCACTTCTTCAAAACAGACTCGCCCAGGCCGAAAACCGACTTCTGCGCATGGGCCACGCATGTGGCTCTCGAGCCGCGGTTTGCCGACCACTGGGTCCGGGAAGATTTGGGCAAGTAGGAGAAGTAAGGTTTTGAATCAAGAAGAAAACGGTGTCCCTAGAGAAGGAACTGCTGCCAGCAGAAAGGCGCCAGGTACCCCCCAGCCCGACTCTGCAGACCACGAGGACCTGGGATTTCAGGAAGAAGGGAAGCAGTGACTCATCCTCCTGAAGTCACCGCCCTGCAGGTTCCAGAGGAACATGCCTGCCAGCCAGGGGCCTGGCCGCAGGGGGAGGTCACAGCCAAGGGCCTGGCCGCAGGGGGAGGTCACAGCCAGGGGCCTGGCCGCACAGGGAGGTCACAGCCAGGGGGCTGGCCGCACAGGGAGGTCACAGCCAGGGGCCTGGCCACACAGGGAGGTCACAGCCAGGGGCCTGGCCGCAGGGGGAGGTCACAGCCAGGGGCATGGCTGCAGGGGGAGGTCACAGCCAGGGGCCTGGCTGCAAGGGGAGGTCACAACCAAGGGCCTGGCCTCAGAGGGAGGTCACAGCCAGGGGTCTGGCCGCAGGGGGAGGTCACAGAGTGCCCAGTGACCAGGAAGAGGGACTCCTCAGGCTGCGAAGAACTCCGTGCTGGGCTCCCAGGTTAGACCCACCTCCTGTAACTCCTAATCCCACGCCCGCTCCCGCCGGCTCCCGCACGGCATGGTCCTGGGCTCAGGCCAGAACACAGTCATTCCTCATCAGAATCAGGCCCTTCAGGTTTGTTTTGTGGTTTCTGTTTGTCCATCAAACGCACAGAAGACAGGACTGTGCTTCTGAGCCGTGCAGAGCTTGTGCTTTTTCTGAACACATGCCCGTTCCAAGAGGAAGAAGGTGGTGTTTTTTCAGTCCTACCTGTGTGGCATCTGTGTAGTTTTCAAATCACTGTTACCCGCTCCTGACGGGGTGCCGGCTGACCCTCCTCACAGGGCCGGCCTGCAGCCCACACCATTACCGGCTGCTAACTCCCTTCTGGAGCTTGTTGCTGTATCCACGGAGGAGGCTGAACTTCTGGGCTGCCTGCATGGCGTTACCTTCCCAGGACCTTTATTAACGAGAGGAAAGGCCTTCCTTCCCCGCCGCCGATCGATGCCAACGCTGCTAGCCGCGGCTCTGCGGGGCCTCGGGACCCGCTTTAACCTTCACTGGCGCGAGCAGCTCTGCCCGCAGGCCCCCTGGGTGCCTGGAGACTCCTCTGGTTTCCATTAGGAGTTGCAGGAGGTGGGTCTAACCTGGGAGCCCAGCACGGAGTTCTTCGCAGCCTGAGGAGTCGCCGGCAGGGGGCGCCGGGAGCGGCAGGCAGGCTCTGATCTCAGCGCCGGTGGCTGATTCGCTTGCACTTCCAGACTCTTCCTTCTCTTTTCAGACATCTGACACCCCATCCCACGCCCCCTCTCGACCCCCTTCCCCAAGGATGTTTCCGGTCACCACCTCTGCGATTAGGGACTTACACTGCAGCTTCCACTCATGTGAGGGTACAAGCAAGGCGGTTACTGTCTAGTCCCAGGGGTACTGGCCTCAGCGCCTGTGCTGCGCCCCCACCTGGCTGCAACCTGCATCTCCACATGGCTCCCTGCAAGCTAAGCCTGCCGGCAGATGGAACAAGCATGGCCTCCCAAACTCCTGCTGCTCTTCTTCATTTATCAGACCTCACCCACCAGCTCCCTCACACCCCATCAACCATTCTCCACACACCACACACCCAGCGTCCTCACACCACACACCCAGCCTCCACACCCCACACCCAGCCCCCACCCACCCCACACCCAGCCCCCACACACCCCACACCCAGCGTCCTCACACCACACACCCAGCCTCCACACCCCACACCCAGCCCCCACCCACCCCACACCCAGCCTCCTCACACCACACACCCAGCGCCCTCACACCCCACACCCAGCCTCCACACCCCACACCCAGCCTCCACACCCCACACCCAGCGTCCTCACACCACACACCCAGCCTCCACACCCCACATCCACCCTCCACACACCCCACACCCAGCCTCCACACCCCACACCCAGCCTCCACACCCCACACCCAGCCTAGACACCCCACACCCAGCTTCCTCACACCCCACACCCAGCGCCCTCACACCCCACACCCAGCGCCCTCACACCCCACACCCAGCCTCCACACCCCACACCCAGCCTCCACACCCCACACCCAGCCTCCACACACCCCACACCCAGCCTAGACATCCCACACCCAGCTGACACACCCCACACCCAGCGCCCTCACACCCCACACCCAGCCTAGACACCCCACACCCAGCGCCCTCACACCCCACACCCAGCCTCCACACCCCACACCCAGCCTAGACACCCCACACCCAGCCTAGACACCCCACACCCAGCTGACACACCCCACAGCCAGCTGACACACCCCACACCCAGCCCCCACACACCCCACACCCAGCCTAGACACCCCACACCCAGCCTCCACACCCCACACCCAGCCTCCACACCCCACACCCAGCCCCCTAATACCCCACACCCAGCCCCCACACCCCACACCCAGCCTCCACACCCCACACCCAGCCCCCTAATACCCCACACCCAGCCTAGACACCCCACACCCAGCTGCCACACCCCACACCCAGCCTAGACACCCCACACCTAGCCTCCACACCCCACACCCAGCCCCCTAACACCCCACACCCAGCCTAGACACCCCACACCCAGCCTAGACACCCCACACCCAGCTGACACACCCCACACCCAGCCTCCACACCCCACACCCAGCCTAGACACCCCACACCCAGCCTAGACACCCCACACCCAGCCTCCACACACCCCACACCCAGCCTAGACATCCCGCACCCAGCCTAGACACCCCACACCCAGCCTCCACACCCCACACCCAGCCTAGACACCCCACACCCAGCCTAGACACCCCACACCCAGCCTCCACACCCCACACCCAGCCTCCTCACACCCCACACCCAGCCTAGACACCCCACACCCAGCTGACACACCCCACACCCAGCCTCCACACCCCACACCCAGCCTAGACACCCCACACCCAGCCTAGACACCCCACACCCAGCCTCCTCACACCCCACACCCAGCCTAGACACCCCACACCCAGCCTAGACACCCCACACCCAGCCTCCACACCCCACACCCAGCCTAGACACCCCACACCCAGCCTAGACACCCCACACCCAGCCTCCACACCCCACACCCAGCCTCCTCACACCCCACACCCAGCCTAGACATCCCGCACCCAGCCTAGACACCCCACACCCAGCCTCCACACACCCCACACCCAGCCTCCACACCCCACACCCAGCCTCCACACCCCACATCCACCCTCCACACACCCCACACCCAGCCTCCTCACACCCCACACCCAGCCTCCATACCCCACACCCAGCCTCCACACCCCACATCCACCCTCCACACACCCCACACCCAGCCTCCTCACACCCCACATCCAGCCTCCACACCCCACACCCAGCCTAGACACCCCACACCCAGCCTCCACACCCCAAACCCAGCCGCCACACACCCTGCACCCAGCCTCCACACCCCACACCCAGTCCCCTCACACCCCACACCCAGCCTCCACACCCCACACCCAGCCTCCTTATACCCCACACCCAGCCTCCACACCCCACACCCAGCCTCCTTACACCCCACAACCACTGGAGAGGTACCCATGCTTACAGGACAGTTAGATGTTATCAGTCTCTGTTTGGGAGGTTAAAACACTCCTGGAAGGTGCAGAGAAGTGAAAGGGGCGGACTGGCAGGGCAAAGTGTAAAGAACAAAGGTCACAGTGAGATGTGAAGAGATGCTGCCTCTAGAGAACGAAAGGACCTAAGTAATTGGTTTGACTGGACACAGCTCATGGGGAAGAAGATGGGGAGGTTCTTGAACTGTATGGATGGAGTGGGGGTGGGGGGGGGGTGGCAGGGTGAAAGCCAGCTGGCACCGCACAGAGGTGAGAAACAGCATCTGAACTGACACCCAGACGGAGCAAACACCTCCGTAGAGAGGTAAGGAGGCTCCAGCAGAAAAGCCAGCGACAGGCCCGGCGAGGGCACTGGCCCGGCAGCAGGCCTAGGTGAGCAGCTGTGCCCACCTGCCCTGATGGAGATGCTACAACCCAGAGAGGAAGGTTGTGATGCGCGTGAGAGAGCAAAGAAAACCGCTCGTGCTAGTTCAACGCTTCATTCTTTCCAGAAAGCGGAGCCCCTTCTGGAGCGTGTGAGACACCCCAGTTTTCCGACACACCCTTTCTCCTTCACCCCAAAGTATGTCCTCCTCTGCCCACAGCCGCTGCACACCCAGGCCTGTAGCTTGGTTACTCTGTAACCACTTAACTAGAACTAATCGCCCATCACTTTTCTGAATGAAATCAGACTTCGCCCCACCGTGGGCCGGGCACAGTGCCTGCCCAGCGTGAGTTTTAAGCACATGCAGGGCATTCCTGCCCAATCAGGCATCCGCAGAGCACACTGTGTTTGCACCCGGCACCTCTCCCCGCTGTGCTGGGCCAGGCGGGCACACCTTAGTGCTTCTCCGCAGAGCTTTGCTCAGACCGCACACCCAGCCTCCACACCCCAGGGCCTGTGTTCTGGGTGCTCAGTGAGGCTGTGACGTTTGGGTAAGGAAGAAGGTAATGTTTTTACATAGTGACACCCAGGCATGAGCAAAATTTAAAACAAGTTTTATATTGGAGGAAAAAATAGACATCATTGAAACAATGGAAAATCAAAAAAAAAAAAAAAAAAAAGCAGACCCAAATACAAATGGCATTTTAGTTCATGGTGAAGGCGACACTTAACAGGAGGAAAAACACAAATTCACTGACAAATTGTTTGCGGGGGAGCTCAATACGTAGTTATGGTGACCAGACATCTGCTTTTGGCTGAACAGTCCCGATTTTCAATAATTTGTCCCACATCCCGCGGCATTTTTAAAAAGTCCCAATTGCCAAAACCGGTTTGGCTCAGTGGTAGAGCGTCGGTCTGCGGACTGAAAGGTCCCGGGTTCGATTCCGGTCAGGGGCATGTACCTTGGCTGAGGGCATATCCCCAGTAGGGGGTGTGCAAGAGGCAGCTGATCGATGACTCTCTCTCATCGATGTTTCTAACTCTCTCTATCCCTCTCTCTTCCTCTCTGTGAAAAATCAATAAAATATATTTTTTTAAAAATAAAAATAAATAAATAAAATAAAAATAAAAAACTCCCAATTGACCCAGGCTCATACAGAGGGAGCTTGGCTGTAAGGCAGAACCCCGGGGGAGCTGCAAAAGGTGGTCCCGGAGGCGCGCACATTGCGCACAGAGAAGGGATGGTTGGCTGTGCCGCGGGATTGCCCTGGCAGGAAGGAGACAAAAACTCCGGGCTGCTCTGATCGCCGCCTCCAACTCCGCTTCCAACTGAACTGAACTCCAGTTCCGGGCTCATTGAGGGAGAGCCTAGACTGTTTGGTAGCAGGCGAAAATCGAAGGCACCTTTCTCTCAGAGATGCTTGCAGCAAGTACTGAAGGACACTGGGGATTACTGAGACTCAGGAGCCACATAGGGCAGGGCTGACGGAAGCCAAGGCTGTAGGCTTCACCCCAAAACCCGGCTCCATCAGGGAAGCTTCGAAAATGCTGAGACAACGAAATAGATCACAAACAAAAGAAATGGAGAACAAAAAGAGACTGGATATAGAGTTCAAATCTACGCTTATAAGGTTTTTCAAGAATTTCCTAGAAAAGGTCGATAAGACCTATGAGGATATGAAAAGGGATCAATTAGAATAAATAAGGAATCAACGAGAAATGATAAGGGATCAACAAGAAATAAAGAATACATTGTCTGAAATAAAAAATATTATACAGAGTCCTAAAAACAGAAAGGAAGATCGCAAGAATCAAGTCAAAGATTTGGAACATAAAGAGCCAGAAGACACTCCTCCACAGAAGCTAGAAGGCAAGAGAATCCAGAAAATTGAAGAAAATGTAAGAAATCTCTGGGACAACTTCAAGCGAACCAGCATCAGAATTATGGGGGTCCCAGAAGATGAGAGAGAGCAAGATATCGAAAACATACTGAAAGAAATAGTGACAGAAAACTTCCCCCACCTGGTGAAAGAATTAGACTTACAAGTCCAGGAAGCACACAGAACTCCAAACAAAAGGAATCCAAAGAGGACCACACCAAGACAAATCATAATTAAAATTCCAAGAACAAAAAGACAAAGAGAGAATATTAAAAGCAGCAAGAGCAAAGCAGATAGTTACCTATAAAGGAGCACCTATAGGATGGTCAGCTGATTTCTCAACAGAAACCATGCAGGCCAGAAGGGAATGGCAAGAAATATCAAGGTGATGAATAGTAAGAATCTACAGCCAAAGATAATCTACCCAACAAAGCTATCACTCAGAATCGAAGGTCAGATAAAGAGCTTCACTAATTAAAAAAAAACTAAAAGAGTTCATCACCACCAAACCAGAATTATATGAATTGCTGAAGGGGGTTCTTTCAAAAGAGAAAGTAAATAAAGATAAAAATTATGAACAACAAATACGTAACTATCAACAAGTGAATCTAAAAACCAAGGAAATTTAAAAAAAAAAATCTGATGAACAATATTAACTGTTGAATATAATAGAATCAGAGGTATGGAAGGGGAGTGAACTGACGATTCTTGGGGAAAAGGGAGATGGGGATGTGGGGAGAGACTGAACATAAACTGTGCACCTATGGATGAGGACAATGGGGCGTGGGGAAAGGGCAGAGGGTGGGATGGGAATCTGGTGGAGGAGAGCAATGGGGGAGGAGGGGGAAGGAACATTTGTAATAACATGAACAATAAAAATTTATTTAAAAAAAAAAAAGAAATGATATACAATGGGGAAAAAAATTCATTATTAAAGTATTACAAAGTTTTCCCCCAGCACCCCAGGTAATGATTAAAAAAAAAGAAAAAGCTGAAGCCAGTTTGGCTCAATGGTAGAGCATCGGTCTGCAGACTGAAAGGTCCCAGGTTCGATTCCAGTCAAGGGCATGTACCGTGGTTGTGGGCACATCCTCAGTAGGGGGTGTGCAAGAGGCAGCTGGTCGATGTTTCTCTCTCATCAACATTTCTAGCTCTCTATCTCTCTCCCTTCCTCTCTGTAAAATATCAATAAAATATATTTTTTAAAAATAATAAATAAATAAATAAATAAATAAGAAGGAAAAAAAAAAAAAAAAAGTCCCAATCTGCTGAAACCGGTTTGGCTCAGTGGATAGAGCATCAGCCTGCGGACTCAAGGGTCCCGGGTTCTGTGGGTGGAGTGTCATCCGTGCACCAGAAGGTTGTTGGTCCGATTCCTGGTCAAGGCACATGCCTATGTTTCTCTCTAAGTGGTCGGCTGGAGGTGCAGGCTTCATGGAAAAGTCATTAATGTATTCATGTAACAAATGATTATTGAGTGCCAACTGTATACCAGGTACTACAAAGCACTAGGAATATGGCAGTAAACAGACAATATCCCCACCTTCATGCAACTTACATTGGACTGGGAGAGCCAGACCATAAGCAAATTACTTAACTGAACCCCAATGTGGACAGAAGGGGCCACATGTTGACCTGACCAGCTCAGGGGAGGCCTGCTTGGCCGTCTTGCAAACTCAGAGAACTAAAGTCACCACAAAGGATATGAAATTAAACTTTAACTAAAGCAGTTATGGTAGGTAGTTACATCCTAGGCCGGTATCTTCACTGACAAGGTCAACCTTTACCTTAACTGAGCCTATCTGTCTTTTTGCATCTATGATAACATGCCCTTTGAAATGTCTGGGTCACTTGCAACTTCCCTTTTTCTGGAGCCCTTTTCAGGGCACAACCTAATGTGCCTGGCTGCCAGAACAGACCACAAATTCCTACATTGTTATCATATTAATTGTTTTTGCACCCACCTATCATTTTACCTTTTATCCAATCCCAGGAGTTTCCCCACTTTGCTTCCTCCTGCCTCTCTAGTCTATCACCAATGGATTTCATGTAACCCACCTACGTCCCTGCCTTTGGTTGCAATCCTATATAATAAAGACTAATATGCAAATCAGTCAAATGGTGAAATGACCAGAATGACCAGTCTCTATGACACAAACTGACCACCAGGGGGCAGATGCTCAACGCAGGAGCTGCCCCCTGGTGGTCAGTGCACTCCCACAGGGGGAGTGCCGCTCAGCCAGAAGCCAGGCTCACGGTGCAGCAGGATGTCTCACTGCCAGGGAGCAGACCTAAGCTATCAGTAGGACATCCTGAGAGCTCCCGGACTCTGAGAGGGCACAGCCCACCCCCCAGGTGCATGAATGTCATGCATCAGGCCTCTAGTGTATAAATATAGATGTAACCTGCCATTCTCCAGAGCATTATCTCAATTCACTGAGGTTCTGCTTCCCAGCAATTGTCCACAGTTTGGCTCAAATAAACCCACAAAAATTTTTTACAGGTTTGAATGGTTTTATTATATGTTAACACCAATATGTCAGATGGTACAAAATAAAGTGAAGAAGGGGATAAGAAGTGCCTTGAGAAAAAAGTTGCAATTTTTGTTATTGTTAATCGTCATTTTTACCATTGATTTTTAGATAGAGTGAAAGGGAGGGCAGAGTCAAGAGAGACAGAAACCTCTCACATGGATTGATCCCCTGGGGACCTGGGATCAAGCCTGCAATCCCAGTACGTGCTCCTAACCAGAATGGAGCCCCAACCCTTCAGTCTGCAAACTGATGCTTCAACCACTGAGCCAAACTGGCTAGAGCAAAAGTTGCAATTTTTAATGGAGAGGATAGAAAAGTCTCCGTTTCCAACATTTCTATACTAAACACACCCTGCTTTTGTAATTTAAAAGAAGGTTCCGAGTTGTTCAGCCCCTTTCTGTGGTCAAACGGTAAACGGGAAGGAGGGGCCGAATTGTGCTCCTGGTCCTTCTATCTCTCCTCCTCCCACCTCTGGCCACCTTTTGTCTGTAGAACAGACACCACAGCCGACATTTATTTATTTCTGGAGTCCAAGCGGGAGGGCAGGCCAAGACCATGGGGCTGGCAGGTTCCGTGTCTGATGAAAGCTGCCTCCTCGCACAGAAGACAGTCTTGCCCACGGGAGCCCTCTGGGGTCTCGTAAGAGGGCGCTTATCCCATTCCTGGGGCTCCACCCTTATGACTAATCCGGTCCCAGAGGCCCCGCCTCTCAATGCCAGCGCCGCGGGATTAGGTTTCACCACATAAAGGGGGCGGGGGACGCAGCACACTTCCAGGCAGTAACATGTCCCTCTGTAAGCTAGAAATGCTTTCCTACTTCCTTCCCCTCGCCGTTCAAACAAGCCCTTTATCTGCAACACGCTAGAAACCCTAAAATACAAAACTTCCCGAGCCTAAGAAGTGGAAAGAGTGATAATACTCGCAAAGTTGCTCAAACAGCAACAGTAAACTGAGTCGATGCCCGAGGGACTGGCTGCGTGGGTCTGCAGCCCACCCCACACCCAGCCTAGAGGGGGCGGCCTCTGCACCCTGTTGTGGAGTAGAACCCTAGAGTCAAAAATAAGACCACTGGAGGCTGCTGATTGATTTAAAAAAAAACAGGCAAGGATTTATTGAACTGGCCAGGACAGCCTGGAGAGCACCACACGCAGGTGGAGTCTGCACTCACGACCACACCATTCCAGATGTAGGCAGTCCTTTTAAAGGTCTAAACCACAAAAATTTTCCTTTGTCCTAAATTCTAAATGCTGGGAACAGCCCGCAGGGTCGTTCCCAGCCACATCCTGCTGCACGTAGGAATGTGAACCTATCTTGCAAAAGCAGATACCGTGTTTCCCCGAAAATAAGACATCCTCCGAAAATAAGACCTACTTACAGGTTTCCTTTTGAGTGAAATATAAGGCATCCCCCCGAAAATAAGCCCCCCCCCCCCTAGGCTAAACATGAGAGATTTGGTCCACTGAATCTGAAAGAAATGGAGTCACAAGAAATTCACCAGCAAATTCAGGAATTGGATTGTTATGATGTTCCAGAAGATGACGACATGATTGTCATTGAATAAATGAGTAAATTCTTGACACTGTAGGATTCAGTTTGTCTGGTTTGTGTTGACAACTACCGTAGTACCATACTGTATACAGGTAATAAATTTCCTTTATTTTCATTTAACAATAAATGTGTACCATATACTTCTTCATGGAAAAATAAGACATCCCCTGAAAATAAGACCTAGCGCATCTTTGGGAGCAAAAATTAATATAAGACACTGTCTTATTTTCGGGGAAACAAGGTAGTACAGAAGCAGAACGGAGCAAAGGTAATCTCTAAAGGTTATCTGTAGTTTCTACTCCTGGAGCTACTGAGTCAGTGGGAATCAGTCTCCTGTGGTCCTGGTCCACAGGCACAGGAAAGTTCCCTTTGTGAGTTTCCAGGTCTCAGTCCGGAAGGTGAGGTAACTACCCTACTGTTTAAGTAAGTGTGTGCAGAAGCCAGAAGAGCAGGGTTAAAGTTCTAACAGCAGTTTTTACCTAAGTATGGTTACCATACTTCACCCGCCCCAACGCCCCGGCGCCTGAGGGGCAAGCGGGCGGGAGCCGGCCTGGCCCTTGGCAGGAGGGTCTGAGCGCAGGATGAGCGGGGTCACAGCGCAGTGCCGCTGCTTCGGCCGCGCCCACAGCCCAGCCGCCTGGGGTCGGAGCCTGGACTCAGGCGAAGTGCGGCTCCAGCTCGCGCCAGGGTCTGCGGCCCGGGGGCGGGCCACCCTGGACCCGGAAACAGAACTGCGAGGGCGGGACCCAAGCCTGCGGATGGGGCGCCCGGGCGGGTGCGGCCACCACGCGGCAGGGCTGAGCTCGTGCTCTCAGCGAGGGGCTAACAGTACTCTGCTAGTTAGGGGAACGCGCAGACCGAGCACCCCCAGTCCCTGCCTTCGGCGAGGCCGGCCGCCCAGGCACCGAGCGCCGACCGCACCCTTCACCTCTCCGCCGCAGCGCTCTGACTCTGGCGCATGCGCCGTACAACCTTGCGCCTCACCCGCCACTAAGTCTAGAAGCCAACTACGGTGGCTGTGCAAGGGACAAATTACCTACGTGCGACCTTCTGCAAACCCGATCCAGGAACCATGAGCTGGTGGGATCACTTTAAGAAGGCGGAAGGAGGAGCTCCAGTGGCGCAATCGGTTAGCGCGCGGTACTTATAAGAAGGCGGAAGGGACTAAATAAATAAAGTTGGGAGTGGACGGGTTACATTCGTAGGCAACCGTGAGGAAGAAGAAATTTCCGTCTCTGGCTCACAACCAGGAGCCTGGCCTTGGGGGCGTGACCTAGCGCTTCCGGGGCGGAGCCTATGGTGGGCGGGGCCTTCTCCAGCCACGCCACGCCCTGCCCACGGCCTGGTCACTGCACCCACCCTGCGCTTGGCAGCCGCGGTCCGCACCAGCCCTGCGGAGGTGATCCAGGTGAGTGCACGCACCTGCGGGCAGTGAGGCGCGCCGGCCTTGGCCTTGGGGCCCTTCAGCTCTGCGCCGGGCACCACCCATATCTCTGCCAACCCGCGCCGATCAGAGACTCGCTCTCTTTCCCCCTCACTGTCTGCAGCTTGCTTTCCACCTTTCCATCCCCTTCGCCCTCCACCTGCCCTGCGTCCTCCCCAGGGTGGAGCGGTTTGCAGCGTCTCAGCTGGCCCCTGCCGCGCCATCTGCAACTCAGAGAGATCCTCAAGGTCAACCCTTCCCAGTCCCTTCCTTCCCTCGCCTCCAGTCCCGGACTGGGCGCCCGACCTTGCCGGCGGCCGCTCTGGTGCGGGGCTTAGGCGTGCGGCACTGCGGGCAGCGGGCAGGGCAGGCCCGCCGGTAACTCTGGGTTTTCAACGACCACGGGGCGCGGCGCCCGCTGCGGCGGCGGCGGTGACTGTGCTGCCGGGGACCTTACCGGAGCCCCTGGGGAATCGTGTTTGTTTTCCTCCTACCCCACAGAAACGTGTGTCGGTTTGCGTTGGAGCCTTTAGGAAAGGCATTGCCTTCCTCTACCCGGGCGGAATCTTGCTTTACGGTTCTGCCTGGGATTTCCGACTGCGGGGAGCCCGGGGCTGTGCGCAGGGCGGTGGAAGGCGCGGAGGACTCCATGGTGAGTCATCGGGAGTTGTGGCTTCTGCTGATACTTCCCTCCGGAGGCATGAGGTGACCGGCTACCTTGTGGCTAGGGGACAAGTGTGGGAAGGGAGGCCAAGGGAGAGCAGAGCCAAGAGGGTGGGGCTGGGCCTTCATTCCCAAACTGGAGGAGCGGATTCCCGGGTGAAGGCCACTGGCTGCTCTGATGTGCGGGGACCTGATGTGATCAGGTGGCGGAGAGCCGGCGTTTAGCTTTCTCTGTGCCTCCACAGGAGCCCGCAGTGCTGGAGGGACCCAAGGGTACTGGTCAGAGTTATAGGCTTTGTTTTACTTGGTTCAGTGTAGTTCACTAGTATCTGAGCAGAGGGATCAAGAATGTAACGAAGTTAAATACAACTAACATCTAAATCCAAATAAATATTTTTCACCCCTGGGAAGAAGTTCTGTTTAGCTTCCTCCTGACACAATGTTACCAAAATAGAAACCTCTGTCAAGCATCATTTTCACCCCTGAACCCGTGGCTATATATAAAACAGATGCACTGGTGGAGATATGGCCAGCCACAGAGGCTGCACTCACAAAGCGCAGGACAGTCTCCCCACCCCCCACACTCCCGCACCCCGTTTAGAAGTCCTGCTGGCCTAGCTCTCCCAGGAGACAGTCCTGACAGGAGCCTCCTCATTGGAGGACAGCAAACAGACTGAGCAGACGCGGGAGAAGAGCCTTCCCCGTTATCGGGAGAAATGCTGAAAAGCCCTTGGACCCATTTGGAATGAAATGGATGGCGAGTCCATCTGTCCAAAAGTAATTTAGTTAGTGCCTACTGCACAGCTAGCTGCACTTAAATAGACTGATCCCTATATTTGCATTTAAATATTCTGAATCCAATTCAGAACACCATTTTCACTACATATGACCAGGAACCATTTTTTTAAATATTTTTTTATTGATTTCAGAGATGAACCATTTTAAAAATATATTTTTGTTGATTTCAGGGAGGAAGAGAGAGAGCTAGAAACATCAATGATGAGAGAGAATTGTTGATGTGCTGCCTCCTGCACACCCCTTACTGGGGATTGAACCCATAACCCTGGCATGTGCCCTTGATCAGAATCAAACTCAGGATCCTTCAGTCCGCAGGCTGACGCTCTATCCACTGAGCCAAACTGGCTAGGGCTCATTTCACATTTTTTTAAATATATTTTATTGATTTTGTACAGAGAGGAAGGGAGAGAGATAGAGAGTTAGAAACATCGATGAGAGAGAGTCATCAATCAGCTGCCTCTTGCACACCCCCTTCTGGGGATGTGCCTGCAACCAAGGTACATGCCCTTGACCGGAATCGAACCCGGGACCCTTCAGTCCCCAAGCCAACGCTCTATCCATTGAGCCAAACCGGTCCTGGCTCATTTCACATTTTTTTAAGCAATATTTGTTTAAAAGAATATGTTGCTTCAGTTTTTGCAATGGATTCATTAATACTCCTTATGAGTATGCCATCCTCCTGAAAAAGAAGAATTAGCAGTTATCAGGTAGGTGGCTGCTGTGTAAAATAGAATCCTGAGTTTGCTGCACTGTCCCTTACAGTGTCTACCTAACTCTCTCTGTGGAAAGCACTGAGGAGACAGGACAGTTGGACTGCCTTCCCAATACACTTGCAAATCCCGGAAGGATGTCAGCATTTGGAATTGCACAGCCCCCTCTGAGCTCCTTCCAGAGTTGACCTCTTTACTAACTGGAACTTGGGTCCTGATGTTTTGGTGCCTTAGCACACTTTTTAAAGATCAGTGATATTTTACTTCTCCAGCCTAAGAAGTGTGAGTGATTGGTACAGACAGGCATGGAGAGTTAGCCCCCTGTCCTGGGCAGGCGCCAGCAGCCTGGGTGGTTCCTTGGTTCAGAATGGCTGGCACCCTAGAGGGGACTCTGCAGAGTTAACTGCTGTTGGCCCATGTTTCTTGTGATGGAAAATCCAAGTGGTGTCAGTGTGACTCCTTCGAAATTTTTTTTCCCCTCTTCTGGAAATCAGGGTTTTGTTTCCCTCTGACCCTGTGTAATGCCAGTTAAGGGACAGGTTACATGCGAAATCATGTTATAAAAACGAGGTGCCAGTGCTTACAGCTCTTTTTGAACTTGTCCAGCAGGTCTTCTGGCTTTTACTGGAAGGCCCTAAAAAAATAAAAATAAGAATGAAGTGCCAAGTTCTGGGCTGCCTTGCCCCTTGCGAATCTGAATGCCTGAATGGCCGGGACGTTTTTCCGTTCTGTAATCTCTCCTCGTTTGCCGTGCTATAGTGCCCACATGCTTTTTTTCTCTTTTTTTTTTTTTCTTAAGTTCCTTTTTGGACCTTTTCCAAGGTTTTTCTTTCTTCCAATTAGAAAGATCTCAGGTTTTAGTCAGTCACAGATTTAGAGTTAATTATTAGCTTTCTGTTCTTTTGAATAAGGAGAGAGTCTGAGGAAGTGGACAAGTTTCAAGAGGCCAGAGGTGGTCAAAGGTGGCTCCAGCCTCCCTGAGAGGCAGGATAGCCGGGGCTGAGAGCATAGACCCTGGAACCTCGCTGCCTGGCTGTCCCTGTGAAGCCAGGCAGTCCCTGTGACAGCTGTGTGACCTTGGGCAGATGCCTTAACCTCTCTGATGCTGTTTCCTCTTCTGCAAAAATGAAAGTTATAGTATATCCTAGAATGCTCTGAGGGGTTTAATGGGTTAATAGTGGTGAGCTCCTTAGAACAGTGCTGACGCGCAGAAATGATGCATGTGCTAGTAATAGTTCTCCAACCACTCTTTCTCCATCTCTGCTCCAGATACGCTGGCCTTTCTCTTTCCCCACAAATGCAGCTGCCTCCCTGCCCGTGTGCTTGCTGTGTTCTCTCTCACATCACACTTTCTGTCCCACAGCCATCATTCCACCCTTCCCCCGTTTCACAGCCCTCCTGTGCTCTATCCCTCCTTCACTGTGCTCTGCCTTCTCCCTCTGGGTCACCACGGAGGCCGGGCCCTCCCGGGCGGGAGGACCCCTTCGGACAGGACTGGAGAAGGCGAGGTGGGCACCAGGCAGGCACTCCTCTCAGGGAGATGGTTCGTCTGGCAAAAACTTTAACCAATAAGCAGTTGTTAGATTTTCCCTTCTTCTGTGTCCTTGGCTTCCCTGCCCTCCCTGCTTCTGAGGTCACCGCCTTCGGGCCATGGAGTGACTCCTGCAGCCCGGCCCTGGGCGCCGGCCCCTGGGCGGCCAAGCTCCAGGGGTCCAGTATGCCGGGGCCCCCAGGGGAGGGGTCGCCAGTCAGGGACTCTAACCCATGGAGCCTTTTGTGTCAAGAATCTGTTGGGAAAGTGTCCTCGCACCGGAAGGGACCTGGGATCTGTCCCGTCTCATTACAAACCTGCTATTCTTAGATTCCTGAAGCTCAATTAGCAGCTTTCCCAGGGGGTCCGGTTCCATTCGGCACCTGTGCGCCTTTTTTTTTTTTTTTTTTTTTTTTTTAATATATTTTATTGTTTTTAACAGAGAGAAAGGGAGAGAGATAGAGAGAGAAACATCGACCAGCTGCCTCTTACACACCCCCTACCGGGGATGTGCCCGCAACCAAGGTACATGCCCTTGACCGGAATCGAACCTGAGACCTTTCAGTCTGCAGACCGACGCTCTACCACTGAGCCAAACCGGCTTCAGCACTTGTGTGCCTTTCACATCATCTCCCAAGAGAAGGTGGCAGGTAGAGCATCTGCTCTGAACACTCAATGCGGACGCACCGACCAGGACCCAAGGACTGGTGCATCTTGGGGCATTTCCTACCTCTGCCCGGGCGGAATCTTGCTTTACGGTTCTGCCTGGGATTTCCAACAACTTCCCTCTGTGCGGGGTCGCTGCGGGGAGCCGGGAGCCCAGGGCTGTCTGTGCGCAGGGCGTGGAAGGCACGGAGGACTCCATGGTGAGTCATCTGGGAGTTGTGGCTTCTGCTGATACTTCCCTCCGGAGGCATGAGGTGACCGGCTACCTTGTGGCTAGGGGACAAGTGTGGGAAGGGAGGCCAAGGGACCCCTAGTGCAGGAATGAACTCAGTCTCCAAAGCGCTAGGATTAAAACATGTGACACTTGAATATATATATGGCCAAGTGTTGGCTATCTATACTGATAATAGGCTAATAGGTTAATTAGAACAGACAGACGAATGACCTTCCGGACATCATTCTGGACGAAGGTTCGGTGGCAGATCAGGCAGGCAGGCAGGCGAATGGTTAGGGGAGATCAGATAGGCAGGTGAGTGGTTAGGGATGATCAGGCAGGCAGGCAGAGACGGTTCAAGACAATCAGGCAAGCCGGCAAACAGTTAGGGGTGATCAGGCAGACAAGCGAGCAGTGAGGGGTGATGAAGCAGGCAGGTGAGCAGTTAGGGGTGACCAGGCAGGCAGAGTAGTTAGGGGTGATGAGGCAGGAAGGCAGGCAAGCAGTTAGGAGCCAGCAGTCCCAGATTGTGAAAGGGATATCCAACTGCCAGTTTAGGCCTGATCCCGAAGGATTGGGGATCCCTGCAGGATCGGACCTAAACTGGCAGTTGGACATTCCCTGTGGGGTCCCAGAGGCCAGGCTAACCCTCCTCCCCCCGCCCTGCATGAATTTTGTGCACCAGACCTCAAATGTGTGTGTGTGTGTGTGTGTGTGTGTGTGTGTGTGTATGGCTAATATGCAAAGCATCCCCTCAGGAGTTCAACCAGGAGGTTGGAAGTTTGATAACTTGCTATGACGTGCACTGACCACAGGGGGTGGCACAGAACAAAGGAAGGCCCCGGCAAGCAGCCTGAAAGCCCCCATCAGCCCTTATCACCAGCCTGGCTAGGGACCCTACCCGTGCATGAATTTCGTGCACTGGGCCTCTAGTTTAACTATAAAGCTGAATATATTTGGACTATGGCACCATTATCTCTAAAAAGGACAGATCTTCCGTCCTCCTGATGAGGAATTGAAGAATCGGAGTGCTGGGACAGCCCCGCTTTGTGCCTATCCCGCTGGCCTCACATGAATGAGTAATCAGAGAAACAATGACTCTTGAACCAGCGTGTCATTTTCACCCCTCGGAGAACGGTCTGCTGCAGACCTGCGCGGCCGTGGTGATGAAGTTTGCATCCTCACTCGGTGGTTATTCCTTCTCTTCAATGTCCGCTGGCTCTTTCTCAAGCCTGGCTGTGGCCGGAAACATTGGCAAGCACACCGGTGCTGTGGTGTGTAACCAGAAGTGATGGACCACAGGGCCCGCAGAAATCGGGGACTGCCTTTTCCCTCTCTCTTCAAGGAAATGGAATTGCTCTCCGATGCTTTCCTCCCAGCTCCCCGGGCTCTCCCCCGAGCTGTACTGCCGGGCTGGCCGAGGCCTGTGCCTGTGCACACCCACCGGAGGCAGAGCCGAGGCCTGTGCCTGTGCACATCCCCCAGAGGCAGAGCCGAGGTGGGCAGCCGCCCGGGTGCTTCTGGCTGGCGAGGTGAGCCCAGCACAGCGTGCAGCATCCTCACGGCATCTCATGAATGGTGTCTGCGCTGTGTGGGAGAGAAGGAGCCTGTGGGAGGAAGGCTGGCTCACAGCGCAGGCAGCCAGGCCAGGGTGCTCGCCACTCGCTGGGGAAAGGCTCCCGGGAGTCTGAGTGCCATGTGGTCGCCCCACTCCTGGTGCATAAACAGGACACCAGTGACAGACCGCAGGCTGATCTGAGGACGCTCTTACACTCGGACTGTCTGTCTGTCTGTCTGTCTGAGGGCAGAGGGAGCTGAAAAGGGGGACCCTCCCTCCCTTGAAATATCTGATTGACTTACTTCAGTAAAAGATACGTTGTAACTCCCAGAAGTCATTGATTATTCAAGGCAAGGGCAGGGTCCAGAAAGCCCACCTCTGCTCCCTGTGGTGGTGGCTGCCCGGGAACTGCTGGCAGCGGCCTTCAGTCCGTGTGCAGGAGGGCCAAGCCCCAGGTATCGGCTGCCGCCTGTGGAGCTGAAGGAACCCTGGCCCAGTGAGATAAGACAAGTGGGGGCAGGACAGAACACAGGGCAGGGCTAGTCAGGCTTCCGGGAATATGTCAGCACAGGCCCTGGAGGCAGGACCTGAGCCAGGTGTGGGCTGCGTGGGCTCACCCAGGCCCTGGGCCCTGGAGCCAAGGGATCTGCAGGGCTGAGAGCAGCTCTCCCTCCCACCACCACCACCACCCGCTGGGCTGGGTGTGACCGCCATGTGAGGCTTTGCAGTGCCGCCTGGCAGCTTTCTGAACAGCCACCTACGTCTTCTCGCCGCTGCACAGGAGAGATGCTGTCCCAACCCCCAGACCTGGCCCACAGGCCTCCAGGCCGGGGTCACCGGGCACCCCTGTGCCCCTCCCTCCCTGGAAGCCCGCTCAGCCGGCTTTCCTGCTGCCCCCCCATTCCTCCCCCGTGCCTCCCCCTGCACCCACCCTCTCCCCAACCCCTCACCCCACCTCCACTGCTCCCAAGCACTCTTCCCAGTTTCCTCCCCAACCTGGTATATCCTCAAATGTCATGTGTGGCTAGTGATAACACCTCCATAAATAGATCAGAAAGTTACAGACCAGGTGCTGCTGTTTTCAAAATAATCAGGTTTCTTACCAAAGTCGCCACGGGGCGCCTATGGAACACCGCTGCTGACGCCTGCTTAATGAGGGAGGGGCCTCCTTCTGCCGCTAATCCAACGACCGGCACCCTGGGAGGGAAGAAGCCCGGGCGGCGGGGGAGAGGAAGAGCCCTGTCTGTCTTCGCGGAGTTCCGGTCCTGGCACAGGTTCCCCGCCTGGCTCTGTGCCCTGGCTGCCCTGGAGGAGCCGGTGTCGCTCCCACCGGCACTGCCCCCGAGGGGAGCTTAGTGGAGGGACCCCCTCATCACTCCCCGACTGGGGAAGGAGTGATCCAGCTCCTGAGTAAGGGCCCGCGCCGTCCCCCGCCCCCCCCCCACCCACACACATACATACACACACACACACAGCCTGTGTGGTAGCGCCGAGCAGGACACAGGCGAGCTCAGGCCCCAGTTCTGCCCTCGCCTGCTGTGGGCCCTGGGCAGCTTACAACCTCCTTCCTCCGTTCCTCGTCTGCACGTAGGACAATGACCGTGCTCCCACGCAGGGCCGCTGAGGGGGGAGGGTTAATGCACATAAACTGTCACGTGCCTGGCGTGCAAGACGACCGTCGGCAGATGGAGGTGACGCTGTTCCTGCGCTGCCGTCCTGCCCCTGGATGAGAATTCGTCCGGTGTAGTTGGAGGGCACGTGATCCATTGAAGTCATGGCGCCGATGTTCAGAAGGTCAGCTACCCCTCCCCTAGCTCAGTGGATAGAGCATCGGCCTGCGGACTGAAGGGTCCTGGGTTCGATTCCATTCAAGGGCACATGCCCAGGCTATGGGATCAATCCCCAGTGAGCAGCATGCAGGAGGCAGCTGATCAATGATTCCCTCTCATCATTGATGTTTCTATCGCTCTCCCCTTCCTCTCTGAGATCAATAAAAATCGATATTTAAAAAAGAGAGTGCCAGGTGCCCCTGATCCGTGGTCTGAGAGTGGCTGACTCGGGTCCTCACGGAGCATCACCTTCGAAGGTGAAAGCCTCTGCTCTGACTGATTGGATGAGGGGACCTGGCCCGGTGAGTGACCGTGACCATGACCATGGGGAGAGCTGGGAACGAGCGGCTGTGGCCGCTCAGGCTGAGGAGGCGTCCGGCAGGTCCTGCGCTCTGGCCCCCCCTTCAGTTCCGCGCCCGCGTCCCGGAGCTGACAGGACCCGGGCTGCGGTGGGCACTGTAAGTGTGCGTGGGCGCTGGACGGAGCTCACTCTGCAAACCGCCTCTGGCTCCGCGGCCCCTGGAGCTCGGGTGCTGCAGGGTGACTGCGGCGGGACCATGTGGGTTGGAATTGGACAATATCAGCACCTCCAGGACGTTCCTAAACGTGGTCCCGACTCATCCCCAGCCTCGCTGAGGCGCGTGTTACAAAGGCAGACTCCAGGCCCCGGGGACCCACCGGGACCCTCTGGCCAGAAACTCCAGGGCAGGGCAGGGCGTGTTGCAGCGAGCCCTGCAGGTGAACTGTGGCCTAGAACAGAGACCAGCAGCCCCCACTGAGGGTCTGTCGATGTGCCAGTTACTATAAAACATATTAGGTCTAGTAATAATTAATGTCGTTTTCTAATACTTTTTTTAAAAATCGAATTTATTTAAACAATACAACAAAATTTAATCAACAATATAGTTGCTGTTGTTTTCTAACACTTGTGCCCAACGCTCAGGAAGCATTTTAATCCCTCTGTTGTAAAATTCTTGTGATTTTGATGCAAAAAATTCGGTCAATGCATTTTTGAGGCATTCTTCATTATTAAATTTTTTTTCAAGAAGAAAGTTTTGCAAAGAATGAAACAAATGGTAATCGGAAAGGGCAATATCAAGAGAATATGCAGGTTGAGGGAGAACTTCCCATTTCAACTGGCGCAGTTTTTCAGCAGTGATTCTTGCAGTATGCGGTCTTGTGTTATCGTGGTGAAGAATTACGCCCTTCCGATTAATCAGCGCGGGTTCTTTTTCTCTTAAAGCTTGGGCTAACCTTTCCAATTGGGCACTATACACTGCACTTGTAATGGTTTGGTTAGATGGTAAAAGTTCATAATGGAGAATTCCTTTAAAATTCCACCAAACACAAAACATCACTTTTTTCGCATGCAAGTCAGGTTTTGGCGTGGGCTGTGGAGCCTCATTTTTGTCCAACCATTGAGGCTGCCTTTTCAAATTAACATACAGCACCCATTTTTCATCTCCGGTAACAATTTGCTCTAAAAACGGCAAACGGTTTTGACGGGAGAGGAGCGAACTGCAAATTGTGACTCTTTGATTACGATTGTTGTCGGTCAACTCATGAGGAACCCATTTTCCAAACTTTTGGTCTTGGCCAAGTGCACGCAGTTGATTGGAAATTGTTTTTTGTGAACAATTTAAAGTTGTCGCAAGCTCTTGTTGGGTAATTTGAGGATTTTGCACCAAAAGAGCTTGAAGAGCTTCTTGATCAAAATTGGACACACGGCCTCGACCACTCTTGTCATCTAACGAAAAATTTCCCTCACGAAATTTCTCAAACCAACGCTGGCATTTTCTGGTGCTAACTGCATCTTGACCAAGAGCACTACAGATGTTTTTTGCAGCCTCATTTGCTTTTCTTCCTAATTGGAACTCGTAAAGCATGCAGTGCCGAATATGCTCTTCATCTGCCATCTTCTTAGCCCTAGTTTTGCAACAAAAATCAAACCAAACACAAACTTTTTCAAGCAAAACTTGTTAATTGCACTTCACACGTTCTGTAGATAGCACGTGTTTGAAGGTTATGTCAATACAAGTCAACACCAAGCAAGATTTAAAACGAATGTTTAAAAACGACATTAATTATTACTAGACCCGATACATGGGAGGCCCGCCTGTCCTAGGGGGGCACGCGCATTGGAGCTGTGGGCCGGAGCCTTGGTCAGTGTCCACGCGCACGGTACCTGGCTCCTGGCCAGCGGGAGCAGGTGTGCGGACACGCGCCGGCAGAGGCTTCCGGGGGGAGGGGCAGGACAGGCATGGGCCTCGTTGGCAGGACTGGCCATGAGCCAACTTAGGAGGCAGGACCACCTCCCACCTCCCACCTTCCTCCCTTCCCCTGCGGCTGCCATCAGGGCTCCCATCGCCAAAAACAAGAGCGCTCAGTCGGCTCCCGGGGCCACTTCCTCCCATCAGAACGATGTCTGCCCTGCCGCCAGGGTCCGCGCCGTTCTGGCCCTTCCTGCCTCGAGAGCTCGCCCCATGCACGAGAGTCAGAGACGGCTCACGTCGCTGGTCACCGTCCCTTAGGGGCGTGGTGCTTCCTCACCGATCTCCCAGCTTCTCCTCCTCGCCGCCTCTCCTCCGAGTCCCTGGAGGGAGAAGCTGGAAGAGCTGCCTGTTCCCTGCCTGTAAGGTCCCTCTCGTAATCTGGACCACCCCCTCTAACCTCATCCACAGTTCCCACCATTCGCCACACCGGCCACCCCTCTGACCTTGACCGTGCCAGCTGTGCCTCAGGGCCTTTGCACTTGCTGTTCTTTCCCCAGGACGTTGTGCGGCTGCTTCCTCCTCTCTTGGCGCAGCTGCCACGGCAGAGGCCACGGCAGAGGCCTGCAGCAGCCTGAGAGAGTAGCCAGGCCCTGCCCTCCACGACGGAGGCCACTCTCAGCTGAGTTTTGTTTGCGTGAATGGCGGTGCCTTGCGGGCAGGGACCCCATCTTACTCACGCTGTACCCCCACACCTAACAGTGGCTGGCATACAGTAAGTGCTCTGTATGTCGTGGCTGGATAAAGGAATTCCATGCTCTTAGACTCAGTACACTATCCATGGCAGGAAACAAACTCCCCTTTGGAATCGAAATAGCCTGGAGCAGGAGGGCGGGACTGAGCCAGATGCCTGGGCGTGGTGGCTCCCTCAGGCCCAGAGGGATCTGCAGGGCTGAGACAGCCTCCCAGGGCTGTGTGTAAGTGTGCCAGGGCTGAGTGTGTGAGCGTGCCAGGCTGGGGCTTTGCAGTGCCATCTGGTAGCTTTCTGAAAAGCCGGCTGCACAGAAGAGGTGGGTTCCATGTGCTCAGCCACGGCCCCGGCGTCTCCGAGCCGCGTGAGCCCAGCGCAGCTCCCCGCTCCCTCGCTGCCCCCCACCGTGTGCCCCAGGAGACCCGTCATGAGCCACGCCAAGTCGGCCAGGAGTGGAAACACTTCCCCAGGGGTCTCTTCTCTCAAACCAGTGACAGGACGAGTCTAATTAAAAAGCAAACACTGGATGGAATGACCCAAGTTCCTTTAAACCTTCAACTCAACCTTCTCTGGCTGAACCGCTTTGCCTCCTCCCGTCTGCCAGGAGGCAGCTGGAGGCCCTGGCCTCTGTGAGTGCCGTTCCTGCCCTGCCCCGCCCACTCAGTGTCGTTCTGTGAGGTGTTTTGTGAGCGGTTTCTGACCACAGCTGTGAAGGGGGAATCTGGAACTAGGTATCTGCTCACTGATGTGCCTGCTTCCCTCTGGCACCCGGGACCCAGGCTTCCCTCAGCCCCAGCTTCCTCTGGAAGGATGTTCTGTCTAATTAGCATATTACACTTTGAATATTGTACTAGAGGCCCAGTACATGAAATTCATGCATGGGGGCAAGAGGTCTCTCAGCTGGACCCGCACCCTCTCCAATCTGGGACTCCTGGCTCCTAACTGCTCACCTGATCACTCCTAACCACCTCTGCCTGCCAGCCTGACAACCCCTAACTGCTCTCCCCTGCCGGCCTGATTGGCCCTAACCACCTCTGCCTCGGCCCCTGCCACCATGGCTTCGTCCAGAAGATAACTGGTCTAATTAGCATATTACCCTTTTATTAGTATAGAGATCAGGGCAAAGACAGTCAACAGAACATCAGCGTGTGTAACATAACTCGATGGACAGCACTTATTGAGCACTTGCTAGGTGTCGAGCATCTGGGCTGGGGTTACAAGCTGCGCCACCTGCACTTCACCTCACAACCACAGCGGCGGGCAGGAACAGTATGACCTCCGTTTAGTAGGTGGGGAAGTGGCTGCTGAAATATGCTAATTTTCCCAGGACACAAGGAGGAAGTGTGAGAGCCAGGCTCTGACTCCGACACTCAGCCCAGCAATGTCCTCACTCCAGAGCCCCCCATGACCACCCAGAAAGGGCGGGGAGGGGTGTGTGTCAGGACTGGTGCCACAGGTCCGACCTGCTCCTCTCTCTTCATCACCCATCCCTGTCAGGCCATTCTTACGATAGTTATTTTTAATCCTCCCTTGAGGATATTTTTCTATTGATTTTTAGGGAGAGTAGAAGAGAGAGGGAAAGACATCGATGTGAGAGAGACACATTGGTTGGTTGCCTCCTGCAAGAGCCCCAAACAGGCCTGGGCAAGGGAGGAGCCTGCAACCGACATACATGCTCTTAACCGGAATCGAACCTGAGATCCTTCATTCTGCAGGCTGACGCTCTATCCACTGAGCCACACCGGTTAGGCCCATTTTATTTATATATATAATTTTATTTTATTTTTTAAATCTTTATTGTTCAGATTATTACAAATGTTCCTCTTTTTTTACTCCCTGCATTGCTCCCCTCCACAGGTTCCCACACCACCCTCTGCCCTTTCTCCACCCCCCACTGTCCTCATCCATAGGTGCACAGTTTTTGTTCAGTCTCTTCCCTCACCCCCTACTCTCCTTTTCCCCTAGAATTGTCAGTCCACTCCCCTTCCATACCTCTGATTCTATTATATTCAACAGTTAATATTGTTCATCAGATTTTTTAATTTTCTTAGTTTTTAGTTTCACTTGTTGATAGTTACGTATTTGTTGTTCATAATTTTTATCTTTATCTTCTTCCTCTTCCTAAAGAACCCCCTTCAGCAATTCATATAATTCTGGTTTGGCGGTGATGAACTCCTTTAGCTTTTTTTTTTTATTAGTGAAGCTCTTTATCTGGCCTTCAATTCTGAGTGATAGCTTTGCTGGGTAGAGTATTTTTGGCTGTAGGTTCTTGCTATTCATCACCTTGACAATTGTATGGGTGCTCCTTTATAGGTAACTACCTGCTTTTCTCTTGCTGCTTTTAATATTTTCTCTTTGTTTTTTGCTCTTGGAATTTTAATTATGATGTGTCTTGGTGTGGTCCTCTTTGGATTCCTTTTGTTTGGGGTTCTGTGCGCTTCCTGGACTTATACCGTATTTTCCGGCGTATAAGACGACTTTTGAAACGAAAAAAAGTCAACCGAAAATCGGGGGCAAAAGGCCAAAATTGCACAAAAATTACCTGCAGATTTTGACAGCAAAATAAGTCCTTTCTTTGAAGTGGGGGATAGTCTTATACAACGAATATAGGCCTAAACTTGTTTTAACTGTAAAATTAGGGGGTCGTCTTATACACCGGAAAATACAGTAAGTCTAATTCTTTCACCAGGTGGGGAAGTTTTCTGTCACTATTTCTTCCAATAGGCTTTCGGTATCTTGCTCTCTCTTCTTCTGGGACCCCCATAATTCCGATGTTGGTTCGCTTGAATTCCCAGAGGTTTCTTACATTATCTTCAACTTTCTGGATTCTCTTGTCTTCTTGCTTCTGCGGAGGAGTGTCCTCTGGCTCTTTGTGTTCCAAATCTTTGACTTCATTCTTGCAATCTTCAGTGTTTTTAGGACTCTGTATAATATTTTTTTTATTTCAGACAATGTATTCTTTATTTGATCCCTTTTCATATCCTTATAGGTCTCATTTATTTTATCGGCCTTTTCTAGGAAATTCTTGAAAAACCTTATAACTGTAGTTTTGAACTCAATGTCCATTCTTTTACTATCCTCCACCTCCTTCCTTTGTGCCCTGCCTCTTCTCTGAATTTTAGCATCTCCCCTGATTTGATGGAATAGTTTTGTGTGCTATGTGTTCTGGTAGAGCCCAGTAGCACAGCCTTCCCAGTTACCTGAGGTGGATAGTTTTGGTGTAGCCCTTTGTGGGCTGTGTGTGCAGTCTTGTTGTTAAGCCTTGCTTATTGTTGGTATCATTGGGAAGCGTTGATCTCCAAGCCAACTGGCTGTGAGGATCAGCAGTGTCTCAGTTAGGAGGACTTCTGTGTTCCGCTTGGATGGGGCGGAGTCTCAGGGTGGCACAGACAAGTTTTGGTTCCCCGTCAGTCCTACCTTAGGAAAGTCCTTTTTGCAGCGAGACCCACAAGAATGGTTGCAGGCGCACGCACCACTTAGGTAAAGGCTGTTCTTGAGTTTTGTCTGCTCCCTGACAGCCAGTTTTTTCCCAGCTCAGAGTTGTCTCTCAGTGCAGTTGGTATATTTTTTTTTCCTCCTGAACGAGAAAGCCAGCCTCCTGGAGGGCTTCTGTATTCTGCTTGGATGGGGCGGAGTCTTGGGGTGGTGCAGACAAGCTTTGGTTTCCCACCAGTCCCTCCCTACGAGGATCCAGTTCCTGAGTCCCTCAGTAATGGCTTCAGGCTTCACACACCTCTGAGAGAGCCTTGCCCACTGCCTGACAGTCTTGACTCTCCCTGACTGGGGCTGTCTATCTGAGCAACAGGGTGTCTCTGTTTTCCTCCAAAACAAAACCAGCCGCACGTTAGCTGTCTGTCCTCTCCGCGTGCCTGGAGTAAGCCAGCAGCGAACTCGGCCCGCCCTCTCTGGGTGCCGCGAGCAAGCCAGCAGCGAACTTGGCGGCCGCCTCTTCCACGTGCACGGTTCTCCGCACCTTCACAGTTCCTGAGGCTCAGCATCCCTGCTCTCCCCTTCCCAGATGGTAGAGCCTCCACTCAGCCAGCTGTCTGGTGTTTCAGGGCAATGTTTCCTCTGTCCTCCAGTTGAAAATTTAAAATTGTTGTGGTAGGCTGCAATTAGGTGTCTACCCTATACCGCCATCTTGGTTTCTCCTCAGGGCCATTTTTAATGGTTGTCCAGCAGTGTGTTTTATGGGTGTGTTATCCAGTTAGTCCTGTTGTCTTGGACATCTGTACCAGGTCTGGGTTTGCAATATCAAGTAGAACTGAGGTGGTGTCTTTGAACCAAACAGATTCCCGTGGGATGAATGAGTTAGAATAATGCAGAAGTATTGCCAGCCTATCTCAGGCTGTTCCAGTGACCACACCTTGCCCCTCTTTCCCCCATCCCCCCATGACGCACAGACCAGATACAGGACAGCACAAAGTAGGGTTACAGTTGTGAGTTCGAGAAACATTGTTTATTCTTGTATTATTATTCATTAATTATTTTATCATTTTCCATACTAATAGCTGTAAGCCTGCTTTTGACTCACCCTGTATGTACCTAAATGCACTCTTATTTATACAGATCACAAACTTTAAACCTTAAACACTGCAAGATGATTAACAAACAAGCAAGTTGCAGTGTTCCTCGCGGCCATGAAGCTGAGCTGGGAACAGACCATTGGACTGGCTGTGTGTCCAGCCCCCGGAGAAGGAGTTGCCGCCCGGCCTTATCATGCTGAGTGGGTGGAAGGGTTGCTGGTGACACAGAGCAGCGGCATGCCACCCGCCCGCAGTGTGCTCACACCAGCCAGTTATCAGCTCCAGGAACTCTGCCCCAGCTATCTGCTGGCCCTGGCGGGCGGGGCGTGGGTGCGGCTGGGAGCTGAGCTGCCTCCCATCCCAACACACACGGGGCCTGAACCACCAAGGCCGATCTCTAAGTCCCTCTCTTGGCCCTGGATTCCTCTGAAAAAAGAATTCAGCAAATGACTAAGGCGTTTGCACCCTGAGGGAGCTAAGCTGGTTCCCTCCTTAAAGTGACTCAATCCCTGCATTTGCTTTCAGCGGCAGCGGTGCCTATTTGCCTGGGTTCTGCCCTCCTGCCCAAGGAGCCAGGCAGCCAGCCGCCCCCATAGTGTCTCTGGGTGGTCTGCAGGGAAGGGACTGTAACGGACCGTGCATGCTGGACTCCAGGACTGTGCCAGGTGGCGGGCATTATCTCAGCTGGAGGGGCCGTTCCTGAAAGTACCGGAGTGGCCTCGATCCCACAGGGATCTGTCTCTCAGCACACAGCCGGTGCTTGGCCAGACTCCCTCCAGGGAGCTTTGTGGCGACCCCAGAGGCTCTGTTGGCAGGATCCCAGCCACGGGCATGCTGGCTGTCCTGGCGAGGGAGCAGGACTCCTCCCTGGCTGGGTGCTGTGCTCCTGCACCTGACCAGGTGTCTGCGGCTCCTGCAGGGGGCGCCTCGGGGAGGGCAACACTCCCATGCCCGCCGACTGCAGCCCTTTGCAACCACCAGTGTCACCTTAGCAAAGCGCCGGGGGAGTGGTGGCCCAGGGTCTAATCCCAGACTGCACTTCTGCTCTGGAAGAGGAGCCTGTCGTCCATGCTCCATTCTAACTGCAGCTTCCTGAGCACTTGCTCAGTCCTGCCACCTGCTTCTACCCAAGTCCTTGCCAGTCGGAAGAACAGAGGCCCAGGACCCAGCACCAGAGCTAGTGCTGACCCAGCTGCTCGGGGGCTGGGAGGGATTCTTAGGCCTCTCGGGTCTTGACTCTGCCCTCCTCGCGGCGCCTCCCTGCCTCAGTGTAGCCTGGCGCCGGTGGCTGGGGAGAGTGACCATGAGCTGAAGGTGCGGCCTGGCACCCGGTGGCCCATTGCCCGGAGCCCGGCGCTCGGCCCAAAAGTTTGGGTCTGGAAGCCGACTGTCGACTTGCAAACTTTGACCTAAACCCAATGTGCTGGTTTCACTGTTTGACAGAGACAACTTTCTTTAACCGGCCTGGCAGCCCAGGGATATGGGGCAGACGGGAGCGTTCGTTCTGAGAGGTGCTCAGAATCCAGCCCGTATTTTGTTCTAACAACTACGGAGCTGACTCTCCGCACTTTGGCTCATTCTAGAAGAGAGAGGGGTGGGCAAGCTGGGAGGGCAGCCTGTCCCCTCGCCCTCCAACCTCCTGAGAGCCAGGAGGTGTGGCCGGAGTGACCCTGAGAACGGGCACCTCCTGGAGACAGCCCTTCCCCCTGGTCCATCCTGGAGGGAGCGGGAGGCGGCCCTGGCGAGCAGCTCAGAGGTCAGACTCGGCTCCTGATGCCAGGCTGATGGAGAACCCAGCACGAGGGAGAGGACGATAATGCCGCGGACGGTCTGTTTTAGGTTCTGAATACACAGTGTCTCCAGCCGCCTCCCCCGGGCGGCGCCTCGCCCTGTGCCCGCAGGGGTGCGCCGCTCCTGCCGCGCACGCCACAGGCTGGTGCCCCGTTTCTCCGCAGAGCCGAGATGGCCGTCCTCTCCAAGGAGTATGGGTTCGTGGTCCTGACCGGGGCCGCCAGCTTCGTCCTGGTGATGCACCTCGCCTTCAACGTCGCCAAGGCCCGCAAGAAGTACAAGGTGGAGGTGAGTGGGAACAGGGTCTGGGCGAGGCGCATGGTCAGTGGCGGCAGTGTCCACCGGGCCTCGTAGAGAGACTGCCCCTGCCCAGCAGGAAGGCGCCTCCTGCAGAGAGGCCAGGGGCGCTGGCAGGGGACAGCCTGCCGGGCCGAGCTGCTCGCCGGGAAGGGGATGTTTCCCGGTGTGGCACCCCCAGGCCACCGGACCAGCAGGGGACCCATCAGATCCCCGTTCCCTCTGCCCGGTCCAGAGGGCTGGCTGCTGCCGTTGGCCTGGGAGTGGTTCTGTTTAGTGACTCATCACTGGACTCCGAACTCATCCTAGCACCTAGTTTCTCTCCTTGGCTCTAACGGAGGGCCGTCAGAACTCTCCTGTTCCCGCCGCCTCGTGGGTCCCCAGAGGCTGAGGGGAGGGTGTTCCCGTGGTGTCTGCAGTGTGTCAGACACCGGCGGCGATGGCTGAGGCACAGCTGCCCTCCCTTTCTCCTGGGAATGAACAGCCGAGTGGCCCTGCCCCTGAGAACCCGGCCTGGTCACTGCGATGTTTAAGCCGACGTAGACCTTAGGCTAGATTAGCGTCCGGCTTCGTGTTAACTGTCTTGACCGTCTGATGAGCAAGCCCTCTGTGTCCGCAGTATCCCACCATGTACAGCACGGACCCTGAAAACGGGCACCTCTTCAACTGCATCCAGCGAGCACACCAGAACACGTGAGCGTGGGCCTCGGCACTGACGCCCGGGGAGGGGGGGGGGACAGCCACCCCTGGCCGGCACCCGCCCATAGCGCGCCCTGTCTGTAAGAGGGCGGTGGTGATCACGGCGCTCGCTAACAGTGTCATTTAAAAGCCCGCCGTGAGCAGGTGGGACCGTAAGCACAATGAAAAGTTGGGATGGTGGCGTCCTGGGTGACCCCTCCAAGGCGGCTCCCGTGCCGCGCCCCCTGAGGGAGGTGTGGCCGCTGCTCTGGGGGATACTGAGTCCCCCAGCCCAGGGAGTGAGGGCCCCGCCCCCGCCCCCTAACCAACGTTTCTCTCCTGGTGTTCAAAGGCACCACCCGCCCCTGCAGCTGGTCAGACGGCGCCCCCTGCTGCCCCTCTGACCGTGTTTACACCGGGCGCTTTTAAAACCTCTCTCTTCTCTTGCAGGTTGGAAGTGTACCCCCCCTTCTTATTTTTCCTCGCTGTGGGGGGTGTGTACCACCCGGTGAGTTGATCCCGGGGTGTCATCTGGGATCCGATGTGTTTCCTCCAGGCCCTGTGTGTTTATTTATTCAGTCAGTTGCTTCTAACAGAGTTTTTGTGTTGTTGAATTTTTAAATATCTTCTTCTTGATTTCAGAGAGGAAGGAGAGGGAGAGAAAGAGAGGAACATCAATGATGAGAGAGGATCGTTCATGGGCTGCCTCCTGGGGATGAAGCCCACAACCTGGGCATGTGCCCTAGCCGGGAATCAAACTGGTGACCTCTTGGTTCCTCAGCCATGAGCCACATCCACTGGGCAGAACTGTGGTGTTTTTTGAATCTTTATTGTTGAAAGCATTAGATATGTCCCCTTTTTCCCACTGACCCTCTTCAGCGCACCCCGCACTCCCTCCCCCCCCCACACACACACACACACACCTGCCCCAGGCCTTCGCCACCCTGTTGTCTGTGTTAACGGAGTTCTTTAAAGCGGCAGACTTTCCCCTTGTGGGTTTTGTTTGTTTTTTCACAGATGAGGGGAAACATCCTGGATATGTGTAAGCTTCTCAGTCAATTAGCTACGGGATAGAAGAGTCAGAACCTGAACCCAGGCCTAACTCTCTTAGGCTCATGTCCATGCGTGTTTTACTTTGCGTGTTCATTCCTTCCTGCAACCAACACTCACTGACCGCCTAGATAACGGCAGTGAAACAACCAGCTGACCCTGGTCTCAGGGCCCTGACCTGCAGGCACCCAGTGTCTGACGTGGTCCATTAGGGGTGCCCCGTGGACTGTGGGGCTGGTCTGCTCTCTGCCTGTGTCAATCAGGCGGGTTTCCTGAGCCCAATTACGTGCCTTTGGCCCTGCTGTGGCCAGAAAGTGTCTTTTTTTTTTTTTTTTTAGTGCTTTTAAGGTGTGTTTCTTTCTTTTCTTTTCTTTTTTTAAATATATTTTATTGATTTTTCACAGAGAGAAAGGGAGAGGGATAGAGACCTAGAAACATCAATGAGAGAGAAACATCCATCAGCTGTCTCCTGCACGCCCCTTACCGGGGATGTGTCTGTAACCAACGTACATGCCCGGAATCAAACCTGGGACCTTCCAGTCCGCAGACCGACGCTCTATCCACGAGCCACACCGGTTTCGGCCAGAAAGTGTCCTCTTGCCTGAGTTCTGCCTGAGTGCAGGCGTCCCCACAGCCTCTGGTCCGCACCAGCTGCCAGATCAGCACATCCGCAGCTCATGGCACAAGTGACATGATTAGCTTTTTGCTAAAACGTTGTGTGATCAACACTAGATGTCAGCACAGCTCTGCCTATTGAATGCAAACACTAACATGCTCCCCTTTTTTTTTTTCAGCGAGTCGTCTCGGGCCTGGGCATGGCCTGGATCGTGGGACGCGTTCTCTATGCCTACGGCTACTACACGGGGGGTAAGAGCACGGCTCCCGCCAGGGAAGCAAAGTGTGAATCTGAGGCCGGTTCCCTTCTTAGCAGGACTTGAAGGAAAGGGGGTGGGACCGGAGGGTTAGGTGAAAGGTCTGTTCCCGTCTTTCTTTTTACTCACTTTAAAATAGCATCTTCTCTCACCCATGGGGACACTGAGGCTTGGAAAGATTAAGACACTCTCTAGGTCACAGAGCTACGAGGTGGAAACTGTGAGCCAGGACTCGGAGCCAGGCAGTGACTCTGGGCCTTGCTCCTCGCCACTGGGGGCGGACAGACCGAGGGGAGAGTTTCTGCCGCCCTCACCTCTTTAAAGAAGGGGGAGTCGGCTCACGTATGGGCCTCGCAAGTCTGATTGTCCTGTAACTTGCCAGTCGGAAGAACAGAGGTCCAGGACCCAGCACCAGAGCTAGTGCTGGCCCGGCTGCTGGGGCCCACGCAGCCCTGGCGTGACGCAGGGCGCTGCGTGAGGCGGGCTGGCCTCTGACCAGGCGCCTGCCGCCTGGAGGGACGGGCTCACGGGTGCCAATGGCTGTCCCTGCGGAGCTGCCGGTAATGTCCGCTCTTCTTCTCTCCCTTCCCCCCAGAGCCCAGCAAACGGAACCGGGGGGCCCTGGGCTCCATCGCCCTCCTCGGCCTGATGGGCACCACTGTGTGCTCCGCCTTCCAGCACCTCGGATGGGTGAAAACTGGCTTGGGGTCCAAGTGCTGCCACTAAGGGTGGGTAGGGTGTTAAAAACTCATTCATTTTGAATGACTTCCTTTTATTTCCAGTTACTTTTTTTTTCTAAATATAATAAAATTTATCTGGCACCAGCCTCCTAAGTAACCCTGACTCTGTGACTTATTTCCTGTTGAATCTTTATGTAAATAAGCGGCCTGTTCCTACTCCTGTCCCTGCCCCCTGCCCCCTGCCCCCTGCCCCCTGCCGGCGGGGCTGCTGTAGGGGGGTGGAAGGATGTCTCATTATGTGGCAGCTGTGAAAACGGGGCTCAGAGAGGAAGGGTGCAGTTGAAGAGGTGCCCGTTTCCAGAGTCCATGCTGTACACGGTGGGACACCGAGAGCTTAATGACCAGACGGTCAGGACAGTTAGGTTCTGGTTAGGATCTGAGATTACCGCTACACAGGAAACAATGAGGATTCTTCAGAATCTCTCCTGAAGGCCAGGCCGAGAGGCTCCTGTGGCAGAGAATCGTCCTGTGCACTGAGGGTCCGATTCCCAGTCAGGGCACGATTTTTTTTTTTTTTTAAATATATATTTTATTGATTTTGTACAGAGAGGAAGGGAGAGAGATAGAGAGTTAGAAACATCGATGAGAGAGTCATCGATCAGCTGCCTCTTGCACACCCCCTACTGGGGATGTGCCCACAACCAAGGTACATGCCCTTGACCGGAATCGAACCCGGGTCCCTTCAGTCCCCAAGCCGAGGCTCTATCCATTGAGCCAAACTTTTGGGTTTGGTCCTCGGTTGGGGTGAGTACAGAAGGCAACCGATAGCTGTTTCTCTCTCCCTCCCTCCCTCCAAGCATGTCCTCGGGTGAGGATTAAAATAATTATCATTATCCTAGCATCGGCCTGCAAAGGGAAGGGTCCCATGTTCAGTTCTGGTCAAAGGCAAGTACCTCAGTTACAGGAACCTATTCCTGGAGCATTACCTGTTCTTACTAATGGTCCATCTAATGGTAAAGCTGCTTATCATATAATGAATTCAGACCGAGTCATCCAGACAGTCGCCCTGCTGTGCAAAGAACTGAATTAGAAGCTATCAAAGCTATATTGCAGAATTTCCAGGAGCCTCTCAATGTTATTTCTGATTCTGCCTATACTGCTGGCCTGGTAAACAGAATTAAGTCTGCTCGATTAAAACAGCTCAGTGACCAAAGTCTATTTTTACTATTTAAACAGGCACAGCAAGTTGTACAGTAAAGACAATGTCCCTTTTATATTACTCACTAGAGGCCCAGTGCATGAAATTTATGCCTGCACCCTCTTGCAATCCGGAACCCCTCAGGGGATGTCCGACTGCTGGTTTAGGATCAGGCCTAAACCCACAATTGGATCTCCCTTTCACAAGCCAGGACCGCTAGCTTCTAACCATTTGCCTGCCTGCCTGATTTGCCCTAAACACTCTGCTGCCTGACTGATCACCCCTAGCTACTCTGCCTGCTGCCTGATTGCCCCTAGCCACTCTGCATGTCTGCTTGATTGGCCCTAACCACTCACCTGCCTGTCTAAAAACCCCTATCTGCTCACCTGCCTACCTGATCACCCTTAACTGCCTCTGCCTGCCTGATCGCTCCTAACAGCCCCTGCCTCTAGCATCATCTAGAAGGACGTCCAGAATGTCATTCGGCTGTCTGGTCTAATTAGCATATTATGCTTTTATTATTATAAATATCAGGGCTCATCCCACCCTGCCTGGTCCTTCAACAAAAGGAAATGCATACTTTATTACAACAGGCACATTATGGGAATACCATAAAATTCCCAAGACAGGCAATTATAGAACGCCAACATCAGCAGCTAAAATCCCAACTTGAAAAACAAAATGGGGAATAGGAATGCCGGAGAAATCTCCTGTAGATAGACTACACCAGGCCTTAATTACTTTAAAGTTTTTCACTTGTAATGCTGATGGCAAGACACCAATAAAATTACACTGATGTCATAATAAGCCAAAAGAAAAAAGTCTTGATCAAATGGAAGGATCCTGAGTCTGGTTTATGGAAAGGTCACAACCCTTTATTAACCTTTGGTCCAGAATAAGTTTGTGTATTTCCAGAAAACTTCTCCAAACCCATGTGGGTTCCTGTAAGGAACACCAAACTCCAAACTGGAGCCACAGAAGAAGCTGACCAAACTAATGAGGACCTTGCACCTGAAGCCTCAACCAGGCGGAGGACAGTAGCCCCAAGCAACATGCTGAAGATAAGGAATGGGAGTAGAATGAGAGAGATGACAAACAATCTGGCGATGACCTGAGGGATAGTGAAGAACAATCCAGAAAGCTGAGCCAGTTTGTGAGGAAACAAGAGCCCCGAGAACCCGAGGGTGTTTCTCTTGCCGAGCTAGCAGCCATCAGCTGTGTGTCCGCAGATGGGGAATGAAGTCTTAAAAAGACTCCAGCCCTGCAGACAGTCAGTATACACCATTCAAGATTTATTAAAACAAAAAGGGGGAAATGCTGGAGGCTAAATTTAGCCAAGAGCAGTTAGCATGTTAATGCAAAAAGAAAACATTGGAAGGCAAATGGACTTTGATATTCATCAGGGCTGAAAATCAGCATAATATTGCCCTCCTGTGGGCTCAATGGCTCAAGGCAATTCCCTAACCTAATAATCCTTTTACTGTTTACCAAACTTTCCCTTTTATATGCTTGTATGCATTGCTAAAGGAAAAATGTGTATTCAAGTAAATAAAAGGTGGACCAGGCCAGAAAGTCAGTGTGTCTCTTCAAGAAAGAGGCTCCACCTGGCCTCCAATGCCTTCTAAATTCATATTTTTTGTATAGCATTTTCATTTGTGCGTTGGCCCCTCCTTCAGATCCTGAACCATAGCCATGTAGGTCCCAGCAAAGGGGACCCCACAGTGTGAGGTCACCAGGACCTGACAGCTCTCCCAGGTGGGAGGCACACAGAGCCCCTGGCACACAGGGCCTAGGAGCTATTACAGGTGTTTCACGTCAGCCCATCCCACGTCCTAAGTGACCTTGAGAGTTGTTTCATTTCAAAACACGACACTGGAAGAATGAACAGTGTGATTTATTCGGCTCTAGTGCAGTTATTTGGCAAATAATTTTACATTTAACAGAAACTGCTGCTCCTGAGCGGCTATCACCAGCTGTTTCTTCGCCATCTCTGAGAACCGCCTGTCCCTGGCCACCGTGGAGAAGCTCCTGCACCACCCAGCCAGGCTGCGCAGCCTAGAGACGGAGGTGTACCCCGTCCCCCTGGAGTGTTACACAAGCCAGGGCACTGTCAACCAGGAGAGACTTGCCCTGGTCCGGGCTGAGCTGAGGGGAATACTGAGGGAGTTAGGACAGCCCAGGGCAATCCTGCTTGCCGCCAAGCACAGTGGCTACAGAGAATATTATGATGTGACATATTCTTGCTAGGGAGCCTGTTCTGTGCCCATTAATGACTCTGCTCAGTGGGTGCACCTGAGCTGCTTTCTGGGCCTTTGGAAGGTGAAACCTCGGACCTGCGGGCACTATACAGGGGCCACCCCGTGTTTCAGGTTCATGCTCAGTGGGAATGGGGAAAGGGTGGGACACAGCCTGGGTAAAGGGTTGCAGGGTCAAAAATGGGAAGTTCATGGGACCTCAAAGGCAATGTGTCCTACCATCAGAAACATGAATCTCATTTGCGTGGGGTGGGGGCAGAATTGGGGCTTAAGCATCTTGTGTGGGAGTGAATCCTGACAATAAAGACAATTTCAAAGGCAAAATAAAATAAAATAAAATAATGTGTATGGACAAAAAAAAAAAAAGGAAGAAAGAAAGAAGAAACTGCTGCATCCAGACAGCAAGCTGGAGGTCAAAGCAGAGGACGTGTCCTCTCCCGCAGTCCACAGAAACAAAACCTTTCTCTGTGAGACCCGCCCAGTGTCTGGTCCCCTCCCTTCCCGACCATCAGCTCTCTGCAGAAGGAAGAGGAGCCAGAGCTTAAGGCAAGTGAGAGACGGCAGAGGGCAGGGCTCGGAGGCCTGGCCTGGTCCGTCTCCAGAAGGGGTTTGGGCGGTTCAGGATGGCACTGGAGTCTGCACTGCGGGCACTCACCGCTTCTCCATAGAACCAAGGCACTTGTGCACCCTCAGGGAAGACGCCTGAGTGACGAGAGTGACGCTGAGCCAGGCGTGGACCCACGAGACCGCGTCTGGGTCGCACTGATGCCCTGCGAGGCCTCCCCCGGTCTCACGGCTCAGCCTGGCACGTCCACGGGGTTCACAGCCGGCTCTCAGAAAGCAGACTCCACGTCGCCCATCTCCACACACACGGTCTTCAGCTGTGAGTAATACTCAATGGTCACCCGGCCGTTCTCTCTGCCAAACCCTGCAAGGAAGACAAGGGAGGACGATGAGCCCAAAGGTCAGTGACCGTTGGAGACAGGCCTGCCCTCAGCCTGCGGAGGAACACAGAGGCAGCACGTTTCTTAGAAAGAAACCCCTTCCCTGGCACACCAGCTGCGAGCGAGCGTGGGGAGTGACCTGGCCAGCAGCCGGGGACCAGGCTCTGTGCGGAAGGGGACCAGTGTTCCCTGCTTGGCCTTTCCTATCAGCCTGCCCAGACCTAGGTAGGCTCGCCTCCTAGGGGCAAGGCCCAGTCCCAAAAATGCATGTCTCAAGGGGCACCATTCAGAGGTGACAGAGGCCCAGCCAGCCCTCTGCTAATCCTGAGCAGAGCTGGCCATCCTCCGTCTCCCCCTCACCCCGTGGATATGCCCGTGCCACGTCTGTGGGCCCCACTCCAAAGCCGCAGACGGGAAGGGAACGGCGGCCTGGGAGGACCCATGAGACGTAGCCGAGGTCACAAACTCACTCCCCAGCACTGACAGTTACACAGGAACAAACAGCCCTTCCCGGCTCTGCGCCTGGCCTGTGTGTCCCACCTGGCTGGCCCCAGAGGGAGGGAGATGACTATGAACTGTGATTAGGGAACGCCAGGGAGAGACCGAATCACATTGTCAGATTAACACTCTCTGCTTCACCAGCTGGCACCGGGTTCCTACGTCAGCCAGCTCTGAGGTGGCCATAAATACGGCGCTCACAGCCGAGAGGAAAAGTAACTCTCCCAAATGACAGACCTCCCGAGATGCACATCAGCCGGCAGCAGGCACCCGACCCTGAGTGGTGACCATGCCGACAGGCTGGGAGCCTGGTCGACAAGGACCAATGAGGGCAGTCCCCCTGGAGACCTGGTGGCCTGTCCCCCCACCAACCTCCCCGCCCCCCACAGCGCTCACCGGACTTCTTGTAGCCGCCGAAGGGCAGCTCCACGGGGCTGACATTGTAGTTGTTGATGTAGCACACGCCGGCCTGCAGCTCGGCCACCACACGGTGAGCGCGCTGGAGGTCCCTGCAGGGAAGACATGGCTTAGCCTGCAGCCTCACCTTAACATGCAGACGCTCCCCACCGCTCATAGCAGCCGCAGTTCAGGCACCACATGCCGCCAACGCGGAGCGAAGAGACCGCACGGCAATTCCTGGGGGTGAAGGGGAGCAGGGCGGACACCCTTGGAAACATGAGGTCAGTGAGAGCTGAAGCGTATGGTCCCACTTACAGAAAACACTCAGAGCAAGCAGCCTGGAGACAGGAAGACCTGCCGGGCTGGAGGTGGGACAGTCAGCTCGCCTTGCTGTCCTGAGCTGATGGGAACGTCCTGACATTGGGCTATGGTGACGCTGCACAGCTCTGTGAATAGCTGAGCCACTCGGGGCGCACTTTATGCGAGTGAGCTGTTCAGCCCGGGAGTGACCCCATCGAGCTGTCAAAGGCGTAGGCAGCAAGACAGCCCCTCGATGCAGTCCCAGCACAGCTGGCTCACAGCGGCCGTCACAACGGGGCACTGCTCCATATGCTGCCCCACGGGGCCCGGTCACTGCCCTTTGTCCACACCCACAGGGGTGCCGCCCAGAGGGAGCCCAAGGTGAACTGTAGGATGGGGCGATGACACAGTCACACAGGCTCGTTATAACAAATGGACCGCCTGCAGATATGAAGGAAGCTGTGCATGTGGGGCCGAGGCGGATGGGAAACCTGTACCCCCTCACTATCGCGGGAAACCTAAAATCACTCTGGAAACCACTGTTTTTGTTGGCTTGATTGTTTTTGTTTGTTTTGGTTTTGGTTAATCCTCATCCGAGGATGTTTTCCACTGATTTGTAGAGAGAGTGACAGGGAGGGAGGGACAGAGAGAAACACTGGTGTGAGAGAAACACTTTAATTGGTTGCTTCCTGCATGAGCCCCAACCAGGTCCCAGGCCAGGGAAGAGTCTGCAATCAAGGCATATGCTCCTGCCTGAAACTGAACCCAAGACCCTTTACAGGCCAAAGATGCTCTATCCACTGAGCCAAACCAGCCAGGGCTGTTGTTTGTTTTGGTGGTGTTTTTTTTTTTAATTTATTTATTGATTTTAGAGAGAGGAAGGTGGAGGGAGAGATAGAAGATCAATTTGCTGTCCCACTTATTTATGCATTCATTGGTTCATTCTTGTATGTGCCCTGCCCAGGGATTGAACCTGCAACCTTGGTGGTGGGGACCATGCTCTAACCAGCTGAGCTACCTGCCCAGGGCTGTTTTTTAAAGCAGCAGCTCCCGAACCCTTCCTCGGAGCGCAAGCCATTACTTCAGGTCCTCAGGGAGATGTGTCTTCCTTCCCAGGTTCGGGCCACAAAGTGACAAAAAAATAGAACCTTGTCTATCACCAAAGAAACAGAAAAATCCCAAGTGTGACGCCGGCTTAGAAAACTGCCAAAGCCCTGGCCGGTGACTCCGCTGGCTGGAGCATCCTCCCGTACCCCAAATGTTGCTGCTCAATTCCCAGTCAGGGCACACACCCAGGATACGGATTCAATCCTTCATCAGGGCGGACACAGGAGGCAACCAATCCGTTTCACTCTCACACAGATCTTGTTCTCTCCTTCTCTCCTGCTCCTCTTGATTCCCCCCCACCCCCGTTCCTCTCTCTAAAATCAATAAATAAGTAGCCCTAGTGGATTTGGCTCAGTGGATAGAGCACTGACCTGTGGACTGAAGGGTCCTGGGTTCGATTCCCAGGGGCATGCCCGATCTCCATTGTAAGGTGTGCAGGGGGCAGCCAATCAATGACTCTCATCATCGATGTTTCTATCTCTCTTTCCCTCTGCCTTCCTCTCTGAAATCAATAAACAAAATTTTTAAATAAATGAAATAAAAATTTTTAAAGAGGAAAGGATGATTTTTTGTTAGAGCCCCTTTAAATAAAACCAAAAAAAAAAAAAAAAAAAAAAACTGCCTATAACTGCCAAAACTATGCAGTTTGCATATCATCAAGCAAACACTGTGCTTCCAAACCACCTCTTACTCTCAGTGCGGTGGTTCAAGCTCACACGGAAGGACATCGGTCACGACACGGCTCACAGCGCTGAGCCTGGAAACACCCCCATGTGCACAGACAGGAAACAGCCCACGTGCTGCAGGCATCCCCGCAGGAGTCACTGCAGCCGGCACCCCTGTTCTGGAGCACAGCCCAGCGCTGACACGCCACAGGCTTCCCAAGTCCTGGACGTGGACACTCGGGCTTGGGGCCCTGGGGTCAGTACCTCCTACTTATTTCACAAGCCAATAAAGAAGGTGGCATTCTCATCAACCAAGTTTGCAGCTCAATTCAGCTCCGTAGCAGGGCTGTGGCCACGGAGGGCAAAATACACAGTGCTACTTGGCATCTTCTGACTTTACAGGAAATGCCGATGGGGGAGCCAGATCAGCCCCATCGGAGCAGCCAGCCACCTGCCCAGAGCCAGCGGGCAGGGGGGGGGGGGGGGGGGGGGAGGGGCTTCCCCACGTACCTGGTGAAGACGCCGGCGGCGAGTCCAAAGGAGGTGTTGTTGGCTCGTTCCAGAACCTCCGCCTCAGTGTCGAACGACAGAATGGACATAACGGGCCCGAAGATCTCTTCCTTCACGCAGGTCATGTCATCCCTGCAGTCACCTGCGAGCAGCGGGACAGACAGGATGCCGTGGGAGCCGCTGCTCCGGCCCCCAAAGCGTGCTCGTCCACAGCGAGTGACCAGCCGTACACGAGGACGGCCATCACCACGTACAGCCGTGACAACGGGGCCACAGGCCGGCGGCCAGGCAGAGGAAGGACCGCGTGAACCAGGCACATCCCGGACCAACGGCTCTGAGCTTCTCCAAGTGGCATTTTCTGAAAGAATTTACTGAGGGAGTGCTCATGAAAGGACATTCACTGATGCCGGCCAGTGTGGCTCAGTGGTTGAGCATCCACCCATGAACCAGGAGGTCACAGTTCGATTCCCAGTCAGGGCACATGTCCGGATTTTGGGCTCAATCCCCAGTGGGGGTAGGAGGGGCATGCAGGAGGCAGCTGATCAATGATTCTCATCATTGATGTTTCTCTCTCTCTCCCTCTGAAATCAATTTAAAAAACATTAAAAATAAACACCATTCACTAAAAAAGATACAATGTTAAGGGGACTGCCCCAATTTCTGTTAAATTTTACATATATGATTGTCTTTTATACCTTCCCACATTTTCTTAATGACTTTGTGATAGAATTAGATACAAAAAATAAAGTCTCACTATAAAAACAGAACCTTAGACATAACCAATGGAGTGTTTACTTGATATGAAAATGTACTTAAGTTCCCGTAAGAGGCCAATTCTTTCATTTTTAAAAATCTTTTTATTGCTTTTTTAGAGAGAGAGAGGAAGGGAGCGAGAGATAGAAACATCAATGATGAGAGAGAATCATTGATTGGCTGCCTCCTGCACACCCCCACGTAGGGACTGAGCCTGCAACCCAGGCATGTGCCCTGACCGGGAATCAAACCTCTAGGTTCCTAGGTCAAAGCTCAAACCACTGAGCAACACTGGCTGGGCAAGAGGACAATTCTTTAAAATGATATAATTTACACTTGAATTTCACAACACGCATCTGTAGAGAAGTGCATCTATTTACCCATCGAATACCGAGCCTGGTGATTCTGGAGAGCGGTGCCATCTGCCCCCTCCCTGAGGCCAGACCCCTCACGGCAGTCCCGGCACGAAGGGAGCCGTGGCCTGCGGGGTGTGACGAGTGAGCAGCGTGGAGGCCAGAGAACAGCTTGAGAACATCCTGCCAACACCAGCTCGGTAGGACCAAGTCTACAACCAGCTGTTCACACGTCTACAAAGATGACGCGAATATGTCTCTCAAGATGTGGACTTACGAATACTTAGGGATTAAGTCATCTTTAGGAGGTGCTTAAGCATAATTTACTATGCCCTAACTCTCTGAAAACTAGTCATCCACATGTAATCCTCAGGGAAACCATTTACCAAAATGTTACTACGCAACAGTCCCAGAAAACGTCTTTGATCTCATGCTGCTCCGTGTGCTGCAGCTTGGGTTCGGTCGGAAGACAGGATGGATGAGGGAGCTGACATACAAAAGGCTCCTGCCAGAAATGTGACTCCCTTGACTTTAGTGCCCAATTTCAGTAAATGAAAAATTAAGGTCTGTGATGCTCAGCCCTGGCTGGTGGTGCTCAGTGGTTAAAGCATCAGGCTGTGTACTGAAGGGTCATGGGTTCGATTCCCAGTCAAGGGCATGTAACTGGGCTGTAGGTTCAATCCCCAGTTGGGTAGGGCGTGTGCAGGAGGCAGCAGATGGATGTCTCTCTCACACATCGATGTTTCTATCTCTCCCTCCGCTCCCTCTCACTCTCTCTTCAAAAAAAATTCAATGGAAAAATATGCTCAGGTGAGGGTTAAATAAATAAATACATAAAATCTGCAACACACAGCAACACACAAAGCATAACAGAAACCATCAGCCCCAGCATGGAGAGGAACCGCTGTCACACTATGAGGTGACTCTGCTCCTCCCTGTTCCACGCGCATTCGGGGTCTTGAATGGGTTTGGGATCAAATATATGTTTTATCTGAAAGGTGCCACTGCTCCTGTCACTCAGCAGCCACCGGGAGTCCCCGGGGCATCATCAGGCCGCAGCTCTGAGACTCGGACCTTCCCGGGCGAGGGCCCAGGTGAAACAGGTGGTGAACCTGAGACCACCTCGCCCCGGGGACAAACCCGCCGGGTCTCCCTCGGGATAAGGTGCCGGGACCACGTAACATCTCCAGCCGGCAACACTCCCAGCTCCCGGGACATGCACCCAGGCCCTCAGCCGCAGGAGCAGCACAGGACAGCGACCTCCAGGCGGGTCACCCAGAGCGAGGACGGGGTAACTGGCCGAGGAAGGAGGCTAACTTACACCTGACTGTCCAGACCGGAGGCTTTTAGATTGACAGGAGGTGCTAAGAATTCTTAAAAGACAACTGTCATAAATGCTGCCATGTGGCCTGACAAACTAGTTTTCCTTTATTGATGTCAAATAGTTCAGAGCAAGATGCATCCTGACCGCCTGTCCTGACAAGTGAAACTCAATACTTCTTACCAGTGCGCCCTTTCCTCTCTCGAGCTCCGCTTCCGGAACAACGGGAGAGACCGGGAGTCCCGGTGGCCAAGTACACCTGCTCCCGGGGCGGCGCCGGGCCTGCGGCGACAACGGAGGGAGAACTCCCCCTTCCGAAATCTGACACACATGTGCCAGCCCTCGCTTGTCCCCATGCACGTGCTGTACAGAAGCTCTCTGCTATCTGCTATTTCATTCAAACTGTGTAAAAGCAAACAGGAAGAGGACATACCCAACACACAAGGTCTCATGAAAAAGCCATTCTTCAGCTTGGGGTCTTCGGGTACGTACGGGTCTCCCCCACACAGCACCTTAGCCCCCTGCCGAACAGGAAAACAGAATGCGTACTTTCCGTGACACATGCGACCCCCACGTGCAGTCCTAGACAAGCGGGCTTAGCCACTCTACTGCAAAGCAGGACCCTGGCCCAGACCCGAGAGCTGCAGGAGGGGCTCCGGCCTCCGGAAGGCCCTGCGCCTGGTGGCGGGGAAACCGCCCCCCCCACCCCACCCCCCGTCCCAGCCCAGCTCCCCGCCCGTCCTCACCTGCTCCTTGGCCACTTTCACAAACCCGAGGACTCGCTCCAGGTGCAGCCGGTTGATGAGGGGGCCCATCCTGGTGTCCTCCAGAAGGGGGTCTCCAATCTTTATCCTCCGGGTCTGTTCCACCACGTGCTTTGTGAATTTCTCAAGAATTTCCTTTTGCACGAACACTCTTGTGCCATTACAGCAAACCTGAAAGAGAGACAAGCATTTATCAGCATGCAAAGAAGAAAAAAAGAAAAAGGGGGGGGGGGGGGAAATCCCATAGGTTTAGGCTTAAAAAGAACCCAGTACACTAAGGTGACCAGATCGTCCAGGTGTTGGCGGGACAGTCCTGATTTCTAACAATTTTCCCCGCGTCCCGCGGTGTTTTAAAAAAGTCCTGATTTTTGGAAAGATTGGAAACATTCGCACAAGGACTATGGAGGCAGCGGCAAACACAGGGAGAAGAGCCAGTTCCACGTGAAACGGAGGGACCCGGGATGTTAGAGGAGAAGGCAAAGCGCAAGGAAGCGCCTCTGAGATGCCAACTTCTGTTCTTGCCCAGGAAGAAGGGGAATAAGAAGCCCGCCAGCACCTTTCACCTGTGTGAAACAGGTGGGCCTGTGGCCTCCTGGAGGAGGGAAGGAAGGAACAGGATTGGGGAGGAGAGTAGGAGGGGACCAGGTGGGAGCAATGGGGGCACCAACACCTGTGTGTGGCTTCTGTAAAATTCTGCCATTTGGAACCATTACCATGTCCCCTAATCACAATAAACACAACTTTTAACACCAGCAAGAAAGGGGGAAATAAATCTCAAAATGAAATAAGACAGAAGTTGTGAACTTGTTACTTAAAATGAGTATCACAGCCACAATGTGGGCGGAGAGAAGGAAGAACCGCCCAATCAGCTCTCAGCTTTATGCCCTCAGGCTAAGGACAGGAGCTGTGAAAGGTTTGAACTCCTGCTGGAAGACTTACTTCCCCAAACCTGGAAGTACTACCAGCGTATTCCAGGAGAGCTATAAACAGGGAAGGGCGAAGGCAGCACAACCCTGCGGTATTGGAATGAGTGGAAATATGTGTATGAACGTGTGGTCATTAACACAGATGCATGCAGAAACACATGTGTGTGCACATGTATGTGCGTGCTGCATGAAAGTACACACACACATGCCAACATCTATTCCTTTCTCTGGCCTCCAGGAGGGTCTGGAGGCAGTGGCACCAGTAAGGAGTCCACCTGCACCAGATCTTGGTTTCTAAACACCATTCACCACTGACCTGGCCCAGGGCCCCGGAGCGAGGTGCTGCAGAGCTCGGCCAGGGGAAGAGCACGCGTCCAGAGCACCTGCTGTGCCAGGAGGTCAAGTGCTCAGACCATGAAGACGTATCCAAAGGTCAAGAGAGGGGTCCCGCCCTGGCCAGTTTGGCTCAGAGGATAGTGCGTGGGCCTGTGGACTCAAGGGCCGGGGTTTGATTCTGATCAAGGGCATGTACCTTGGTTGCAGACACATCCCCAGTAGGGAGTGTGCAGGAGGCAGCTGATCAATGTTTCTAACTATCTCTCTCCCTTTCTCTCTGTAAAAATCAATAATATATATATATATTTTTTTAATATATTTTATTGATTTTTTACAGAGGAAGGGAGAGATCTAGAAACATCAATGATGAAGATAATCATCGATCAGCTGCCTCCTGCACACCCCCTACTGGGGATGTGCCCGCAACCAAGGTACATGCCCTTGACCGAAATCGAACCTGGGACCTTTCAATTCGCAGGCAGACACACTCTATCTACTGAGCCAAACCAGTTTCGGCCAATAAAACATATTTTTAAAAAAATAAAAAAGAGAGTCGCAATCATTTGAGCATCAAAATAAATACTGGGTGGTAACGCACAGAAGGACGTAGGATGCGTGGGTCAGGCTGACAGAGATAAGGAATGAAAAATGGGTCCGGGCCAAAACCGGTTTGGCTCAATGGATAGAGCGTCGGCTTGGGGACTGAAGGGCCCCGGGTTCGATTCCTGTCAAGGGCATGTACCTTGGTTGCGGGCATATCCCCAGAAGGGGATGTGCAAGAGGCAGCTGATCGATGACTCTCTCTCATCAATGTTTCTAACTCTCTCTCTCTCTCCCTTCCTCTCTGTAAAAAAAAAATCAATACAATATATTTTTTTTAAAAAAGAAAAAGAAAAAGAAAAACGGGGCTGGGAAAGCTCTCTCACAGCAGAAAGTGAGCTACAAGATGTAGAGAGGCTTCCCGGCTGGCGTGGCTCAGTGGTTGAGCGTCGACCTATGAACTAGGACATCACGGTTCCATTGCCAGTCCAGGCAGGTGTCCAGGTTGCAGGCTTGATCCCCAGTGTGGGGCGCGCAGGAGGCAGCCAACCCATGACTGTTATCATTGATGTTTCTCTCTTTCTCTCTCCCTCACTCTTAAATCAATAAAAACATATAATAGTTGTTTTAAGTGAGCATAATGAAATGTAGACCTTGGAGGAGCCTGGCTCCCAGGAGCATGTGAATTCTCTGTACGATGAACAACCCTCCTCTACGTCGGAAACCATTTCCCCGTAAAGAGCCTCTTTAAGACACGCCGTTCCGGCCGCTCCCGGCACACGCACCTCGCCCTGCGTGAGGAAGTTGGCCATCATCGCCCCCTTCACCGCGTTCTCCAGGTGGCAGTCTGCGAAGATGATCAGGGGAGACTTGCCTCCGAGTTCCAAGGTGACAGGTTTGATTCCTTTCGCCGACATCTCCATGATCTTGGGGGACAAGAACGACCACCGTCAGGGGTCTGACAAGGAAGTCGCACGCCGGGTGACAGACCCCGACCTCCAGAGGCAGCGGGCTCTGCAGCCCTGCCTCCGCACGCCCTGCTCCTCACTTAGCCTCCCTCTCCGGGCTCCGAAGCCAGAGGCGCCCCGACACCTCAGGAGTATTTTTTTTTTATTAAATTATTATCTGTGTACATATCTTACCATTGCCCCCCCACTTCCCATACATACCCTCTCCCCACAGAGTTTTGTGTCCATTGGTTGTACTTCTATGCATGTATACAAGTCCTTCGGTTGATCTCTTATCTCCCCCACATCTCCCTACCTTCCCTGCTGTAATTTGACAGTCTGCTTGTTGCTTTACTGTCTCTATATCTATCTTTTAGTTCATCAGTTTATAATGTTCTTTATTATCCATAAATGAGTGAGGTCATGTGGTGTTTCTCTTTCATTGACTGGCTTATTTCATTCAGCATGATGTTCTCCAATTAGGAGGGAACTCACTTTAAAAAACCTGTCTGCGCACTGACTGCACCGGCAGAAACTCTGTTCACTGTCACTGTGCTCAGGCTGACAGCTCCGAGCGCAGATCGAGGCCAGAACAATGAGTGTGAAATGGACTGGGAGGCACCTTCCCTCCGAGGTGGCCGCGGCGAGGGAAGTCCTCAGACTGCCCCGTGGGCCCAGCTGCCAGGCAGCAGGCTGGAGGCGCCCATCCGCCCGCGTGAACCCCCGTGGGTGACACCCAGGGCCTCCCTCCGGCACGCGCAGGCTCGGTGGCCACTCCCACAGTGGATGCCATCGCCTCACCCTGACCGCTGGCCTCACCTTGGTGCCGGTGGGCACGCTCCCGGTGAAGGAGACCTTGGCCACGTCGCGGTGCTCGCACAGCAGCTGGCCGGTGGCGGCGCCGCCCTGCACCACGTTGAAGAGGCCGGGGGGCACCCCCGCCTCCGTGTAGATCTCGGCCAGCAGCAGCGCAGACAGCGGCGTGAAGGGGGACGGCTTGAAGACCATGGCGTTTCCTGCGCAGGCCCAGCACACAGAAGACTCGGTAGGGGTCCCCTCCAGACAGGATCTCGCCCTCCCCCGGTCTCGCTCATTAACCAGACCACACCCCGCTCGGGCCGCCCCAGCAGCCCCTCTGCGTGTCCAGGTCTCTGGCCGGCACCGCCTCACCTGACCCCTGCACTGGGGAGCAGCAGGCAGGCCTACTCCCTTCCACAGGTGAGACTGGAGGAAGGTTAACGGCCCTGACGGTCCGAACCAGGACGGCATCTAGCTCTCCTCCGTCCCTCCGCCAACAGGACGCGGCGGGCAGCAAGCAAGCGGCTGCGCCTCCACATGCCCCCTCCCACCTCCAGCTGTCCTGGGTCTTCTCTCCCCGCGGCCCCTGTAAGTGGTCCGTCAGCCTAAGCTTCTGTGATGGGGGCTTTAGGTGTCATTTCTCTTCACACAAATGGAGGAGGAAGTTTATCTTCTGCTTCCTTATTTTTTAAGTTTTTGGGGTTTTTTTTAAATCCTCACGGGAGGACATTTTTTCCATTGAGTGGAAGGGAGGAAGGAGGGGAGGAGAGAAAGGGGGAAGAAGAAAAAGGGGTCGAAAGAGGGAAAGAGAGAAAGAGAGAGAGAGAGAGAGAATGAAACATCGATGTGAGAGGCACATCCATTGGCTGCCTCCCAAACATGCCCCAATCAGGGCCAGGGATTGATCCGCAACAAGGCATGTTCCCTTGACTGGAATTCGAACCCAGGACCCTTCGGTCTGCAGGCTGATTCTCTAACCACTGACCCATGCCAGCCAGGCAATCTCCTGCTTCCTCAGTCAGATTCCTAAGTGCTCCCCTGCGCAGAAAGTCATGGCCAGAAAGAGGAAACTTACCGGGAACACAAATCTCATCCAATCTGACAGTGACAACAGGACCTCTCAGACCACACTCCCTTCCTCTTGAGCAGAAACGAATGAGACGAACACGAGCAGCGAAAACAAAGACACGATCTGTGCGCATCATACATGCAGACTCCCTCTGGCCGGCGGAAATGGACACGTGCCCTCTGAGGCTCTGCATGCCCCGCACGGCCCTTCTGATGGGGAGTGTGTGTGTGAGTGTGTGAGTGTGTGTGTGTGAGTGTGTGTGTGAGTGTAAATATGTGTGAGTGTGAGTGTGTGTGTGTGTGAGTGTGCGTGTGGGTGTAAATATGTGTTAGAGTGTGTGTGTGTGTGTGTGTGTGTATGTGTGTGGGTTTAAATATGTGTATTAGTGTGTGTGTATGTGTGTGTGAGTGTAAATATGTGTGAGTGTGGGGGAGGTGTAAATATATGAGTGTGAGTGTATGAGTATGTGAGTGTGAGCATGAATGAGTGTGTGTATGTGTGTGGGTGTAAATATGAGTGTGAGTATATGAGTATGAGTGAGTGTGTATGAGTGTGCGTGTGTAAAGTGTGTGTGTGTGAGTGTGAAAGTGAGTATGCGAGTGTGTGTTAGTGTGTATGTGTGCGTGTGGTTGTGAGTTTGTGTAAATATGTGTGTGAGTGTGAGTGTGAGTGCGTGTATGAGTGAGAGTGTGCACGCAGAGGTGAGGGGAGAAGCGCACAGAGGTGAGGGGAGAGGCACGCAGAGGTGAGGGGAGAGGCGCACAGCGGACCCCACTCCCACACCCAATGGAGGAACAACTCTCTTACCACAAGCCAAGGCGGGGGCCGACTTCCAGGAGGCGATCTGGAAGGGGTAGTTCCAGGCTCCGATGCCCACGCACACGCCCAGCGGCTCTCGTCTGGTGTAACCGAAGGACCCGCCGGGGAGCTGGATGTGCTCGCCTGGGGGGAGACAGGAGCAGAGGGGAGGTCTGCTGCCCCCAGGCCCAACACCTGTGCTTCCTGGGGCCCCACCTCCTCCGGCTGCTCGCAGCACACGATGCCCCCTGCACGCTCCTGTCCCCTGTCCCCTCCTCTCTCCTGCAATCCTCCACACAGCATCCACATTCACCCCACATTCACCCCACGTCACCCCACTTCGCTCCCTCCTCCGAATCAGGTGGCATGAAGTGAGGAGAACCAAGCGGTCTCACCCTGAAATCTTTGCCCTTCACCTCGGCTCTGCCCTCTCCCTCCACAGCTCAGGGAGGAAGGCTGGCGGGAGGCTTACCGGCCAAGGACCCCGCCAGGCCCGCGTAGTACTCCAGGCACTGCCAGGAGGTGTCGATGTCCAGGCGGGCCTCCAGGATGGACTTGCCGTTGTTGATGGTCTCCAAGGTGGCGATTTCCTCCTTCCGCTCCTGTGGGCGGCAGAGACTAGATTTAAGACACATTACCAAACTGCACAGCAGTCAACACCCAGACCAAATACAGGGCCCAGTTTTAAAAAATAAAACCTTCTTTTTGTAATGTTACATTTGTTCAGATTTCACTGACGCAACCACTCCAAATTTTTTTTTTTTTTTAATGTTTTCGTTGATTTTAGAGCTTGAGGGAGAGACAGAAACATCAATGAAAGAGAAACATCGATTACTGTCTCCTACATGCCCCCTACTGGAGACTGAGCCCAAAACCTGGGCCGTGACCGGAAATCAAACTGGTGACATCTGGTGGACAGGACGATGCTCAACCAACTGAGCCATAGGGGCCAGGGTGAAACAACTTTTATTTAAATGAAAAGAAAAGGAATGGCAGTCTTACACTGGGAAGAGAGATAAAAGCTTATTGTTGAGCCCCAGCCAGTTTGGCTCAGCCTGAGGACTGAGGATCCTGGGTTCGATTCCAGTCAAGGGCAGGTACCTTGGTTGTAGGCTTGATCCCCAGCCCCAATCAGAGAGTGTGTGAAAGGCAACCGATCAATGTGTCTCTCTCACATCTATGTTTCTCTCTCTGACTCTCCCTCTCCCTTCCACTCTCTCTAAAGATCATGGAAAGATTTATCCTGATGAGAATGAAAAACAAAACAAACAAAGAAAAGCTTCTTGCTGAACAGGAGCCCTGTTCTCCCATCCAAGACCAATAACCCATTTCAAGATCATTTAGAAAAAGAATGCTCCGAAAAGTGAATATTATATATGCATACATGTATGAATACATATGTATGTTTGTATATATACAGGAGAGAACAGTCCTTAGAGAAGTTATGCAAAATAGCCGACTACTGAAGAGGATATAAGCATACAAGGCTTTAATTCCCCAAAAGAAATGCAGCGTTGCCCGGCCAGTGTGGCTCAGTAGATGAGCACTGACCTATGAACCAAGAGGTCATGGCTCGATTCCTGGTCAGGGCACATGCCCGTGGTTGGGGGCTCAATCCCCAGTGTGAGGCGTGCAGCAGGCAGCCGATCAATGATTCTCTCTCATCTGGAAAAAAATTATATATGTAAAAAAAAGAAGAAATGTTGTGTTATTTTCTAATGCTCAGAACTCACTAATTCTCTTTTCAAACACCTTTTCCAGTTGTATCTGGATGCTCAGGGATGAATGGCGACATTTGGAAAATTACACCTAAAAAGAAAATCTGAGGAATGCCTTTCTCCCTCCCAACGATGATGACAGGACTGAAATGTAAGAGAAAGATACTTACTATTATGAATCCAATTTAAAATAAACAGTAGGGCCCAAACCGGTTTGGCTCAGTGGATAGAGCGTCGGCCTGCAGACTGAAAGGTCCCAGGTTCGATTCCGGTCAAGGGCATGTACCTCAGTTGTGGGCACATCCCCGATAGGGGGTGTGCAAGAGGCAGCTGATCGATGACTCTATCTCATCGACATTCCTAGCTCTCTCTCTCTCCCTTCCTCTTTGTAAAAAATCAATAAAACATATTTAAAAAATAAAAAATAAAAATAAAATAAACAGTAGGGTCAATGTCTGTACATAAAAGATGAATCAAACAAATGAAAAGAGCATTGTTTTACCAAAACTATAACGAGCATCTGGCATGGTTGCTTTTGTAAAAGTGGAAAATAGTTTAACTGTTTTTGAAGAGGGGAACATGTATGAATCTATGAAATCTTCCCAGGCAATTATGGTAAAAATGAATCTGAAAAAGGTTGGGGGATTTTCGGGTCATCAGAGGAGAAAGTAAGAAGAGTCAAGTGAACAGAATTAAAGAGCCCTGGCCGGGTAGCTCAGTGGGCTAGAGCACTGTCCTCGCTATGCCAAAGTTGAGGGTTTGATCACAAGTCAGGGCACATACAAAATTCAACCAATGAATGCATAAATAAGTGGAACAAGAAATCAATGTTGCTCTCTCTCCCCACACTCCTCTCTCTCTTAGAAAAAATTTACCAGAAAAAGAAAGATAATAAGGTGAAACCAGTTTGGCTCAGTAGATAGAGTGTCGGCCTTCAGACTGAAGGATCCCAGGTTCGATTCCGATCAAGGGCTGGCACATCCCAGTGGGGGGGGTGCAGGAGGCAGCTGATCGATGTTTCTCTCTCATTGATGTTTCTAACTCTCTATCCCTCTCTCTTCCTCTCTGTAAAAAATCAATAAAATATATTTTAAAAAGAAAAAGAGACAAGCTACAAAGCACATGTTGTAATTCAAACAAACATGGAAAAGAAACCCATCCCGGAGTCGGCACAGAGAGCCAAGCTCCACAGGGAACTCCTGTGGAGGCTTGCTGCACACGCCCAGGTGAGCAGGTGGAAGTGCTTTCCGGTTCCACAAACAAGCCGTAACCTAACAGTGGACCAAAGTCCTCACACACCACCCGGGGGCAGTGCCCTGGAGCGCAGACAGCAAGCTCTCCCTCTTGCGGGAGGGGAGACGGGAAACACACCCTGATGATCCTGGCGGCCTCCAAGAGGATCCGGCCACGCTCCAGGCCCGACTTCTGACTCCATATTTTGAAGGCGGCCTTGGCATCCTGAACAGCCAGATGGACCTCCTTCTCTCCGGAGCAGGTGAAAGTGGCGATCACGCGGCCTAGGGGAGCGGGAGCCGGTTACCCACCTGTTCTACACAAGCATCGTGCATTCACCTGCCTCTTCACCACCCCTTCTCCTCTTTAAAGAGGTGGCTTCCCTTTGCGGCCTCCTCTATAGCAGCCGTGCTGAACTCTATCCTGGGGTCACTGGCCGCTTTAAGAATCTAATAAAAGTTGCAGACTTCTCTGCAGAGCAATATAATCACATGACATAATTGTGGAGATCATGCCATTGCAAGAGCACACCCAGACCTTGCGTGAGGAGCCCCTGCCCGCCTGTATTTTACTGGCTGTTTACAGCAGGTAACTTCCTAGCAATTACTTGGCAATGCTCCTTACGATGTTTGAGAAGCTGAGGTCTTGCAAAATCAAGGTGCAAAGTGCAGTCTCCCCAGTTAATAGCTGAGTTTAAATCCCCGTCTACGTTCTATATAAACCACCTCCTGGTTATACTGATGAGCACGCTTAATAAACAGCAATGCCAGCCAAAGAGACCCCAAAGGCCAGGGAGGGTTTTCCCCTCAATTGCTAAAAACAAGGAATGCCAGCCTCTCCTCTTCTCCCCCAGCATCACTCCTACCCTGTTCTGGGCCAAGCAGGCTCACTTCCCGGCCCAGGCCCGGGGCGGTGACTGCCCACGGGGATGGTTAACTGAGGGGGGGGGGGGCAGCGCTGTTCCTGGGGTTCGCTCCCAAACAGCCAGAGGTACAGGCAGCGGTAAGACCACGGTGCCGACGGTAACAGAACCGCGGGCTGTCCTGCTGGGCGTCAATCTGGGGGAGGGAGGACAGAGGGGGGCAGAGGGGGACAGAGGCGCTTCCTGGGCGATCGCAGGGGCCAAGTTCGCGTCCAGGCCGCCCTGAGCCACTCGGCGCGGCGCTGCAGGCCTGTGTTTTGCACAAACGTTACCACTTTCTCCCCAAGAAAACCCACCGCCAGCACTGCCAGCCCGCATCCCGCCCTCAGCATCCGGGCCCCCCCCAACCCACCCCGCGGAGACCCGGCTGCGGCCCGGCCTGGGCTCCGGTCACGGCCTCCCCCGCTCGCCCGCCCCCCGCGCCCCGGACCCCCTCACCCTCACCCGCACCCGCACCCTCGCCCTCACCGGTGGCCGGCTCGAACGCCGTCTCGGAGCCCGAGGCGTCCGCCGGCTGCAGGCGGGCGCCGCCGCGGTAGTTGAGCGGCTGCGAAACGAGGAAGCTGCCGGTGCTCATGGCGGCGGCGCGGCGCAGGGAGCGGAGCAGCGGGGGCAGTGCGGCCCGGCCGGCGCGGGGCAGCATGCGGGGCGGCGGCGGCGGGCGAGGTGCGGGCAGCGCGGAGGCCGGTGCGGGGTGAGGGAGCCGACCCCGGAGCCTCGCGCGGGACAGGCCACGGAGGGGCGGGGCCTCTTGAGCGGGCGGGGCCTGTGGTGGGCGGGGCCTGCGGGTGGGACGAGGTGGGACGTGAGCGCAGGATCTCCTGGCGAGGGCGGGGCGCGGTGGGAGGGGGCGGGGCGGGGGCGGGGCGGGGGCGGGGGCGGGGTCTGCGGAACTGTTGGGGGCCCTCGCCTTGCCGGAAGTTTGGGGTGAGCCTACACGCGTTTTCTCTTTCTCCCCTTCCTCTCCCGCCTCCTCCTTCTCTCTCTCCCTTCCCTCTCCTCCCCTTCCTTCTTCTTCTCTCCCTCCCTTTCCCCCCCTCCTCTTTTTTTTTTTTTTAATATATTTTACTGATTTTTTTACAGAGAGGAAGGAAAAGAGAGAGTTAGAAACAGCATGAGAGAGAAACATGGATCAGCTGCCTCCTGCACACATCCTGAAGCATGGTAGCAACCATGGTGGGTAAAAATTGCTGTTCAATATTTTAACCCTGCTGTATGGCTTCTGTACTTATTTGCTCGCTAAAACAATAGAAAAGTTATTTTTATTTTCTGAACTTATGTATGCTATCCCAATCAATTGAATACTCCATGGATGGTGGTTTGGATATCCATTGATTGTGATCTCACTGGTTATCAAAGCACATTCTTCTGTACCTGGGAACCAGGACAGCTCAATTACCCTAAGTTGTCTCAGTGGCTACAGATAATGCGTTCCGGGTGACGCAGTGGTTCCGGAATCTGGACAGCACAGTTGTTCTAAATTGCCTCAGTGGCCCCAGATAATGTGTTTCTGTTGATTCAGTAATGCATAGACCCAAAACTATACTTACCCTTTATAGATAACTAACTTGCTCAATTTCACTTCTGTAAGTGCTTTGTGCAAACCAGGGTCCTCATTCATTCCAAACCCAAAGATGCTATCGATACCTTTCTGATATTCTGCCAATATAAGCCGATGTGGCGAGCTTTTCGGGCTGCGAGATCTGGAGCATGTAGCCCCTCGTAGCCGCCGGCCTTTAATAGGTGACTCAGTAACTCGACTTCCTGAGGCATCCTTTGTAAGATTTGGGGTACAATACAACACTCCTACTGGGAATGTGCCTGCAGCCAAGGTACATGCCCTTGACCTGAATCAAACCTGGGACCCCTCAGTCTGCAGGCCGACATTCTACCCACTGAGCCAAACTGGTTAGGGCCCTCCTCCTTTTTAAAAAATAATATTTTTATTGATTTCAGAGAATAAGAGAGAGGAAAGTAAAAACATCAGTGATGAGAGGGAATCACCAATTGGCTGCCTCCTGCTTGCCCCCTACTGGGCTTCGGCTCTGTATGGTCCTTGATGGTCCAAGCAGAAGCTCTATCCACTGAGCAAAACCAGCTGGGACTGCCTCTCTCTCTCTCTCTCTCTCTTTCTCTCTCTCTCTCTCTCTCTCTCTCTCTCTCTCTCTCTCTCTCTCTCTCACTGTCTCTCTCTGAGAGGGTGGACTTCCTTCTTCCAGACCAGTACCTACTAAAACAGGAGTTTCTGGCTATTTCGCTGCAGGTCACTGCCCTGGGATCCCTTTGACCCTACCTCCAGAGAAAGTGGAGGGTTGGGGTGCCAGGAACATCACTTTGGGGGTTACTTCACTCTTAAGCCTCCATTATTGTGCAGACCAAGGGCAGGACGGTCGAGGAGACGCACAGTGTGCATCTGCTTTGTAAACTCCACACGGCTCTCCGTGGCACCGCCCGGGACCCACCAAGCAAAGGCCCCTCCCGGCAGGCACGGCTCACACCCAGGGCTCCCCTGGCGCCTCCTGCCGCCGGGAGTCAGAGCCGGAGCCCGTGGGAACGTTCACGAGCGGAAACTGGCCGTGTGGACACACAGCCGAGCGTTTCTTTCCTCAGCAGGGAGGTCACGTTCCCAGGGTCCATCCTGTCCCGCCAGCACAATGTTAGGGCGGTTTGCAGGGTTCGAGCAGAAAGAAATGACGCTGGTCCCTTTTCCAGCCTCTGAGCCACTCTGTGACCTCTCAACGCCACTGAGGTTGTGGGGCTTGGCCCTGGCGTGGAAACGCAGCCTCAAGCTCAGAACCCAGGGCCCCCTCAGCCACTGCCTTTGCTGTCAGTGTCCATTGGAAAAGGATTGAAGCAACGAGGAGCTGGGACCAGCACTGCAGAGCTCGGGCGGCAGAGCAAGGGTGGTCGCAAGCACGCATGTGTGTGTGTGTGTGTGTGTGTGTGTGTGTGTGTGTACAGACCACACACCTCAAATCAGGCCTGGGGTGCAATTCCTGTTAAAATCTCTGCCCCTACAAATGCCTTTTGACAAATCATGATTCCTGAAGTTTGTTTAGAAACATGGTCATGATGTCCTTTGATGAAATTCATAGCTTATACAATGACAAACCTCCTCCCAAATATCTAGCTGTTCTTCTTAACTACCTGTGCTTTTATTATTAGCACTAGAGGCCCAGTGCATGAATTGAGGGGGGTCCCTCAGCCCAGCCTGCCCCCTCTCACAGTCCGGGATCCCTCAGTGGGGGAGGCGACCTGGCGATCCGGGAAAGGCAACGCCCCCATCACACCTCTGCTGCTGCCACTTCCAGCAGCACAAGCCTCACCGGCGGCCCTGGTTCCCTGAGCCTGGGGCACCCTGGGCAGTTGGGCAGCCGCCACCTGAGGTTTGCCTATACCTCAGGCTGGCCCTGGGCAGGTGGGGGACTGAGGAGACTGGGGGACTCTAGAGGCAGGCACATAGAGTGGCCAGACCCGTCTGTTCCCTTTTCCACCATGCCATGCACCTGCCACCCCAGTAAGGCTGAGGGGACTGGGCACCATTTTGTGGCTGTGGGCTCTGCCATCTTTGAGGATGTGACAGTCAATTAGCATATTCCCTCCTTATTGGTTGTGGGAGCATCCATCTTTGTGAGGGTGTGATGGTCAATTAGCATATTCCCTCTTTATTAGATAGGATTATTCAAGTATTACTAACAAAAGCCAACGTGTAGACAGAGCTTTACAGAGTGTAAAGCCCTCCCATACTTATTTTCTCCTTTAATACTTACTGTGACCCTGGGAAAGAGAAGGAGACCGGCTCAGATAGCTCAGTCAGTGCATTTCTGCAAAGCTGTTTTGCTCATCGTTGGTGTAGACGACAAAGCCAGCTCAGAAAGTTGACAACACCCCACCCCTTAGTGGGAGGACCTGGGTGCAGTCCAGGTGCAGGCCCAAAGCAAGTTTCCCCTCTGCAGGTCCAGGTGCTGTCCTCATGAAGGCTGCCATCAGAATTCACTCTTATTTGGGTGGTCATCTATCAAAGGAAAGGGGGGGGGGTTGAAACCCAGAAAGCTGGCCCTGTGTGTGTGGGTGGGGTGGGGAGGGGATTTGAAGGACTTTATACTTTGTTAGAGGATCTGGTTGGCAATATTCCCAAAGCAGCTGAGAAGCCACGGAGGGTGGTGCTGCCAGCTCTGCAAGTTCAGGGTGAAATCCAGAGGCACAGAGGGCCACGGGAGCAGAAAGACCAAGGGAGCAGCAGGCCTCAGAGGTGCGGCTGGAAGGCAGACATGGGAGTGAAAGGATGAGAGACGGGCAGACGCGCAGGTGGCTCCGTCACTGCCCATCCGGGGTCAGTGGGAGAGCTTGATTGCACAGCTACACCGAACCGCAACTCACAGTTACTGACCAGGAGAGCAAAGTGCAGATCTGGGAGGTCAGATTTCTCTAGAGAAGCAGAATCTATAGCACAGAGAGAGGGAGGGAGGGAGGGAAGGAGGGAGGGAGGGAGAAGAAAAGAGAGAGGGAGAGAGAGAGAGAGACAGGTTCACAGGACTGTGGGGCAGGCTGGAGTCCGCAGGGCAGGCAGGCGGGCGGGCTGGGCGGAGACTGAGGGGAGGCCTGCTCTGCAGTCTGGATGCCAGATCCCACAGGCAGCCCGCTGGGAACCTGGCCCATGGTTCCATGTTGCGGAATTGAGGGAAATTCCTTCTTATCTGGGAAATCTCGGTCTTTGCTTGGATGAGGTTGCAGTCCCATGGAGCAGGGTCGCCTGCGTCTCCTAGAACCTGCTGGTTGGAATGTTCATCACAGCCGGAGGATTCGGGGCCTCTGACGGGACAGGGCCGCAGCCAGGCTGCCAGGAAACAAACCCGTTAGAGGGTCCTCGTGGGACCACAGGGAAGGAAGGGCCGGGCAGCTTGGGGAAGAGGGGTTGGCTTTTGCTGTTTTATAAGATTCTAAGTGTTTGTATTATTACTTTATTTTGAAAGCTTATCTTTAAGAAGGGAGACATAGCTGGTGGCTACGTCTGAAAAGAGGAGAGGCTCTTGGGAAACTAGAGGGCGGGGCGCTGACCTGCCTCTGGGTCCTCGGAGGGAAGCCGGCGAGTGGGAACGAGGGTGTGGAGGCCTGCGCTCTCCGGTAATGCGGTTTCCCTCCGCAGAGCCGGGTCCTTGGGGAGGGGGGGTGCTCCGTGACAAATGGAGGGGCAGCGAGTCTCAGCAAAGGACAGGGACACAGCCCTGGCAGGTTTGCTGGTTGGATTCCTGGTCAGCCAGTTTCCGAGCTCCTTCCCCAGCAGGGGGCGTGCAGGAGGCAGCCTATCTATGTTTCTCTGTCTGTCTCAAAATCAAATTTTAAAAAATCGTTTTTAAAAATCAAGAAAGAGCCGAAACCGGTTTGGCTCAGTGATAGAGCGTCGGTCTGCGGACTGAAAGGTCCCGGGTTCGATTCCGGTCAAAGGCATGTGCATTGGTTGCGGGCACATCCCTGGTAGGGGGTGTGCAAGAGGCAGCTGGTCGATGTTACTCTCTCATCGACGTTTCTAGCTCTCTATCTCTCTCCCTTTCTCTCTGTAAAAAGATAAATAAAATATATTAAAAAAAATAAAAAATTAAAAAAATTAAAAAAATAAAAATCAAGAAAGAACGTACTGCCTTTGAGACCCCGCTGCGCCTGGCGTGTTGCTGGGAGTCAGACTGCAGCGAGAGCACATGTGTGCACATAACTGCGGCCACGGCTCCCTGCTGGCGGCCCTTCTGCCCAGGCGGGGTTTCCTGGGGTTTTGACTGGCCCAGCCCTTAAGCTGAGGTTGAAATCACTAAGGAGGCATCAGGGATCCTGTGGGCTCTGCTACCAAGTGCCCCACATTCCCTGTGCTTGCCCTGTCAATCCCGCCTCTCCATAGTGAGACAGACCGCACCCTAAATTAATCGTTAATCGGGGTGTGGGTGTGGGCAGAGAAAGAAGAGAAACGGGCTGTGGCCTTGAGCAGTTTAAGGGCGTGGTGTACTTGGCAGGAACTGGCTTCGTCTGGATGTGTAAGAATTTAATCTGGCACCCGCTGGTGGGAATGCAGGCTGGTGCGGCCACTGTGGAAAGCAGTATGGAGTTTCCTCAAAAAACTCAAAATGGAACTCCCATTTGACCCAGTAATCCCACTCCTAGGAATATATCCCAAGAAACTAGAAATACCGATCAGAAAGGATATATGCACCCCACTGTTCATAGTAGCACAATTTACAATAGCTAAGATTTGGAAACAGCCTAAGTGCCCATCAGTATATGAGTGGATAAAAAGACAAAACTGTGGTACACCTACACCATGGAATACTACACCGCTATAAAAAAGAAGGAACTCTTACCATTTGCAACAGCATGGATGGATCTGGAGAGTATTATGCTAAGTGAAATAAGCCAGTCAGAGAAAGAAAAATATCACATGATTTCACTCATCTGTGGAATCTGATGAACAACATACAGTGATGAACAAAAACAGATCCAGAGACAGAGAATCATCGAACAGACCATCAAACCTCAGAGGAAAGGCCGGTTGGGGGGGGGTGGGGAGGTGAGGGGGGTAAGAGACCAAAGGACTTCCATGCAGGCTTATAACTGTAAGCAATGGACACAGACACTGGGGGGGAGGGGGGGGGGAGGGCATGTGCTGGGGGTGGAAATGACCAGGGAGAGGTCAATGGGGAAAAGGAGACATACATAATACTTTCAACAATAATGAAAAGAAAGAAGAAAGGAAGGAAGGAAGGAAGGAAGGAAGGAAGGAAGGAAGGAAGGAAGGAAGGAAGGAAGGAAAGAAGGAAGGAAGGAACAAAAGAAAGAAAAGAAAGAAAAAACATCAGCCACTGAGGATGGAAAGCAAGAAGCAAGAACTGAATCACTAAGAGAGCTGAATCTCCTAAATCTGTTTTCCTTTTGCAGCCTCTGTTACTTCACCTACATATGCCAGAGCAATCATTGCTAGCATGTTGCTTTAATCGAGTCATTCAAGTGAATTTCCACAGAAGCATCCTCTGCAGACCCGGCTGCTGATTCACACACTACAGCGCACATCACGTAAGTATAATAACAAGCGGCAGTTCGCGGCAGGGCCGAGACCGCAGGGCCCGGCCGCAGTGCGCTTGGTGCAGGGACAGAGGGCCGCTTGGAGACCTTGGCAGGGTAAGTGCAGGGTGGGTAAAGGCCTTCTGAGGAGTACAGACCCCATTTTCCAGATGAGACTCAGAAAGCTAATAGACTTTTTTTTTTTACTCATTTTTATTTTTATTTATTTAAATATATTTTATTGATTTTTCACAGAGAGGAAGAGAGAGGGAGAGTCAGAAACACTGATGAGAGAGAATCATGGATCAGCTGCCTCTTGCACACACCCTACTGGGGATGTGCCCGAAACCAAGGTACATGCCCTCAATCGGAATCAAACCCGGGACCTTTCAGTCCGCAGGCCGACGCTCTATCCACTGAGCCAAACCGGTCCCGGCTTTGGCCCATTTTTAATGAGTGACTCATCTAGGCCATTTCAAGGCCAGGGAAACTTTTATTTTTATGAGGGACGTGATGCTTGTTGCTTGGGTAGAGTCGAGAAGGTAATAGGAGAAAATCAGGCAAATATGAGGAAGCCCATCCCAAGCAGACAGAACAAAGACAGTACGTCCAAAAAGAAGGTGAAGGATGCAGAATTGGACAGCTAATCCACCTGTCTCGATTGGGGAGTGTGTGTGTGTGTGTGTGTGTGTGTGTGTGTGTGTGTGTGTCGGAGGACTGAAGGCGGAGTACTGGAATGGTTTCCTCTGTTAAATCATTCACATTTCCTTAATGGATAGGGGAACTACTAGACAACTTTCGTGGGAGGAGCAATGCGATTTGACTTCTTTTTTAGAAAGCTTGTCGCCAGGAAGGCGAAATGAGAAACCCAAGTGTAGGGCCTGTTAGAGCCACGGCAGGGAAAGCCAGGGGACAGTGATGAGGCCCCAGGGGCGTGACTGGTGACGCCCGCTGCTGTATCCTGTCCCCACAGGATGCCCTGCCTTCGTCAGTGTGTGGGGAAGGATGGGGGACAATGTCGGGCAGGAACTGCATCCTAACTACTAGCTTAAAATAAAATGGTTTCTTGCCCAGTCTGCGTAGCTCAATGATTGAGCATCAACCTATGAACCAGGTGATCACGGTTCAATTCCCGGTCAGGGCTTATGCCCAGGGTTGTGGGCTCGTTCTCCAATGTGAGGCATGCAGGAAGCAGCCGATCCATGATTCTCTTTCATCATTGGTGTCTTTCTTTCCTCTCTGAAATCAACAAAAAATATTTTTTACAAGATAAAATATAACAGCTTCTGGTGGTATCTGTTCCTGCCCACCTTTCCACATTTTGGGCTTATGAGTGGGTTTCACGCGTGAAAGGAGTGTGATAACGGGCAGCTCGTTGCCCACCCTGTGCAGGTTAAATACACTTTTGTAGGCTGGCCTAGAAACCCATTAAAACAGTATGTGTCATTTGTATACTTTAAAGAAAAAGAGCAGGCTCTGAAAGTTGAAAATAAAATCACAAAAATGAGTGTAAACATATATTCATCCACTTGGTGGCGTCGACTCAGAAAAGAAACTATCGGTGACTGGAAATGGGGCTAACTGGACTGAACAGAGCGGGATCGGAGAGAACACCCACCCACCACAGGAGTCCTGCTGTTGGTAGCGATGTTGGGATCAACACTCTGACACTCTGAAGTGGACATTTGGGATTATGCTAAGTTATTATACAATATTCTAATTCATCATTCCTGGGACTGAAAACTAGGATTTCTTAGCATCAGACAAGAGGTACAGATCAAACAAATTAAGTAAAAACTCTGCAGCCCTGAACTTAAGGGGGACTAGAGCCTCAGTATTGATTCATGATGCAGCTTATCTTTAAAAAATATATTTTATTGATTTTTTACAGAAAGGAAGAGAGAGGGATAGAGAGTTAGAAACATGGATGAGAGAGAATCATCAATCAGCTGCCTCTTGCACACCCCCTACTGGGGAGGTGCCCGCAACCAAGGTACATGCCCTTTACTGGAATCGAACCCGGGACCTTTCAGTCCGCAGGCCGACGCTCTATCCACTGAGCCAAACCGGTTTTGGCTGATGATGCAGCTTATCTTGATGAAACATGTTACCTTGGTCCACCTGGCACCCAGCTCCATGAGCTCCCTTGGTGCTGAGCCGCAGGCCTCCGTGGAGAAAGTGCTGCCTTCGGGCAGGCAGGATGCCCTGGGCGTCGCATGCCACTCAGCAAAGATCCACCAGTGACAGCGAGGGTCTCCTCAAACGGACCAGGAGCCATTACAGAGCCTCTCATGGCTGGAAAAGGGACCATCTGAGCAGCCACATGAAAAATTAACTTCAGTGAGTTGAAGTGCCACTCAGCCAGAAGCTGGGGCACAGCTGGCGAGCACAGTGGCAGGGTTAAGGATGTCTGATGGCTTAAGCCCTGAAGGAGTGGGCCTAAGCTGTCAGCCAGCCATCCCCTGAGGGCTCCCAGACTGTGAGTGTGCACAGGCCGGGCTGAGGGGCACCCCGAGTGCACAAATTTTGTGCACTGGGCCTTTAGTGAGTTAATAATTGAAGTCGAATAGCAGGTATCTGGGTGTTATTTATACTTCACTTTTGAAAACTTTGATTTGTGAGATTTTTTTCAGTTCTAAAAGTTTAAAACTCAAAGGAAACAATAAATGAAAATAAAAGACTATAATGTAAGCAGACTTAATCCAAAAAAGAAGAAAGTCTGTGGTACTTGTACTTTGTTGAGGACAGTAGTGAAATACATGGGAGTGTTCCATACACAGAAAGACCTACTATGCACGAGTTTGATTTGGAGCAGGGGGCCTGGGGCCGCGTTAAGTGCGTGACCCGCAGAGGATGACGGGCCATACCCGGTCGGTCAGGGCTGAGCACTCACACACACTTTCCGCCTTCCAGTTGCCAGAGGGTGTGCACTGGGCTACTAGTACCACCTCTGGGTGCTGCCTGGGAGGACCCAGCCTGCCCGCACTGGGCGGACCCCCGCTACCCCTGCACAGTAGGCGTGGACCCGGGAGTTACCACAGGGATGGGTAACGCTTGACTTTTTAACCGGAAGGGGACATGTTATCCTTACACAGGCCAAGCTCCAAATCATGTTTGAGAGAACAGGCGTGTCAGGCTGGGCATGTTAGAGCCAATAACTCAGAGACTGTCTGCTTGGGTACCAGTCAAATGCCTCCTCTTCACATTTTTTCAGGGAGAGAAATTAAGAAAACTGGCTGGGAAGCTCTGTAGGCCTTATTGCCTCCTGCATGGACCCTGCCGTGATGAGACGGCTTTATTTCTTCTGTGGACACTCTTGCAGGGCCCCTTCGCGGGAGCCCAGCAGGCTGTGTGGGGTGGGCATTGCTGGGGCGCCGCACAGCTACCCGGGGCTCCCTGCTTCCCTTCCCTGAGGCTTTCCGCTTCCTTTGAGGGGCGACTGTGAGCGTGCAGCAAACGAGCACCATCTGAGCCGTGGCAGCAAACGCTGGCGTTAGCCTGCTGGCATGCTTACCTTCACGTCCGTCCGCATCCCCGAGACAGGGACCTAGACATATGGCGACATGAAACAGACCTCCCTTGTAGTGAAAATTTTGGCCTCTTTATTGATCACAGGTCATAGATTTGGCTTAAAACCCCACACGATTAAGAGTCGTAACTAACTACGGGAAACTAGACTTTCCTTTCTGACTGCTACGGGCCCGCAGCGGCTTCCTCGCACACAGCGTCTCATGGCGTCCCACGGAAACGTTCGTGTAAACAAACAGGAAGACACTTTCCCAGCACAGACGCCCTCCACGTCCTAGTGGACTCGCTGCGACTGGTCCGCGGGGCCGTGGCATTCCATCACATCCACAAAGTCTAGTAAAAGCGGGAGAGTGGCCGAGGGCAAAGGCTGCCGGCGGCTCTTGCTACAAAATAGTTGCTCCTCTGATTCGCAGACCTTAGAAAGTGGCAGGAATGACAGGCTCTTCTCGATTTCAGGAGAACTTCCCGGAAGGAGGTGGAGGGCCAAGAAACCCGCCTGCCTGCTTGGTGGCAGCTCGCGAAGGGGCAAGGCCGAGAATCTTCTGGATGTTCTGAGGAAAAAGGAATGAAAGCGGGTTTTATTTTATTTTTATTTATTTAAATATATTTTATTGATTTTTTACAGAGAGAAAGTGAGAGTGATGGAGGGTTAGAAACATCCAGTGAGAGAGAAACATCAATCAGTTGCCTCCTCATACCTCCTACTGGGGATGTGCCCGCAACCAAGGTGCATGCCCTTGACCGGAATGGAACCTGGAACCTTTCAGTCCACAGGCCGACACTCTATCCACTGAGCCAAACGAGCCAGAGCTGACCTTCTGTTTTAGCCTCTAACTACTCTGGAAGAGGCCTTGCCCTTGATGCAGGTCTGCTGCCTGGACTTAGGCACTGCTGCCCCATCTAAGCGGAAACCGAAATATTCCATTTCTTCAAAAGAACGAGGGAACTTGGGATCCTGCCAAGGAACCCGAGTCCAGAACCCTCCTGGGTTTTGAGCTCTGCCTCTCTGCTTCCTCAGATCCTCACTTACACCTGATTCAATAGTTTTTTAAGAAACTCATATTTATTAACTAGTTCTCATAAAAACGACTATTTCATTCTCAGATTTCATCAGTTAATTTAACATTAAATTAAAGTACATAAATCCAACAGGTAAGCCAGTATAAACAGGTTGGAGACAGACGGGAAAGGCGGGGGTGGCGGACAGACTGCCGAGTGATCCTGACGGGATAGCGGGGATTCTTCAGGAGGGGAGGGAGGGGCTTTGACACGGAGAGTCAGTGACCGTCAGTGTTACAGCTCCAGAAGAGGATGCTACAATCCCCCGCATCCGCACTCATCACTGGCAGCCCCTGTGCAAGAGGCACTGCAAGGATCCCAGAGCCACAGCACTGACCTTTCACCTCTAAGAATGCTGACCGAGCCGAGACCAGTTTGGCTCAGTGGATAGAGCACTGGCCTGTAGACTGAAAGGTCCTGGGTTCGATTCCGGTCAAGGGCATCTTGACTTGGTTGTGGGCACATCCCCAGTAGGGGACGTGCAAGAGGAAGCTGATCGATATCTCTCTCTCATCGATGTTTCTAACTCTATCTCTCTCCCTGCCTCTCTGTAAAAAATCAATAAATTAAAAAGAAAAAGAATGCTGACCGATGCAGATATATGTATATCTGAGATAACCCCTGTCAGATTACAAAAGAATGTAACAGAATATGAAGGTAATCTTAAGAATTCATTGAATCATATTGACTGTAAATACTTCATTGATTGATTTATTCACAATACTATAGCTCATACTTCATGTTAAAAAGAAATCTGGAAACAAGAAAACAAATCATTTGTAGATCGGGCTACTCCTCTTCCTTAGTAAATCTGGAAAACTTTTGTACTATTTTCATAATAAAAACAGCTCCACATGTCCACCTTTGTAAAATCCATTGGCAAAGCAATGAGAAGACCCAAAATACAATGTCATTCATTTCCAGTTGCTTTTAATTAGTAAATATTTATCCACCACCTACAACGTATTCAGGGTTAATTTAAGCAAGGCATTATGGGAAGTTATGTAAGATAAAATTTGAAACAATAAGACATTACCAGATTAGCTGCTGATAAATACACTTGTCTAGTCCACAAACACGATAATACAGTCTAGACAAAACAGCCAAACTTGAAACGGTCAATTAAGTGAGTCGTTTTCATTTAGAGATAAAGGCCAGTAAAGCTCTGACGCCCTTGAAGTTATGAGTTGACTGTGATCTACAGAAGACAACAGAGGCTGCTCTATGGAAAGGGGCAGAGGGAGGGAGGGAAAGACAAGTGAAAGGAGAGCCAGAGAGGCATCCGCTTTGAAGGGCAGACTGTTGGCAGTCTCATTTATGGAGTGGAAGCATAACCGGCTGTAGATGTGAGCGATACTCCAGACAGGAAAGCCTAGCAGGACCCACAGAGCCACACGGCTGTCAGAGCCCAGGCATGTCAGCATCCAGGCATGCAGGGACAGGACCCCAGGCCGCCCTGTGCTTTGTTCTGTGACTCTTGCTAGGGCTCCGATGGGGACATAAAGTGAGTTTATCAATGCTCCATTACTCAAGTGTTTGTGTTTTAATACAAATTGCTCTGCAAGAAAACAAAACAAAACACACATTGCTCTGTAATTTCCTTTATGGAAATTCTAAAGAGTCTATTTAAATTCCTAGACTGGACTCGCACGAGTGAGCCAGGTCTCGGGATGGTTTTTCCTGGAGAGAGGGCCCTGCCCCTGTCAGTGAGCTCTTCCTGGGAGACACGTGGAGGAACTCGCCTGGAGCCTGAGGTGCAAGAGGCCAAGGAGCAGGGCCAGCGTCACCTCTCTCCATGCGGAAGCCACAGCCTGCATTTCTGCGCACTTCCAAGTTTACAAATAGTTCTCAGGACAGATGAGTCCTCAGCCGTCCTCGCCTTCAGGATGAGAAAGTGGAGGCAGAGAGAAGCCACAGTCAGGAGAACTGACCGGCCAGCCAAGCCCAGCTGGCCCGGTGAAGGCACTTCTCTCCAGCAGGTCTGAGCTCAGGAAAAACACCTGGAGCAGCCCGGCCTATTGTTGTTGTTGAAAATCTTCATCCATAGACATTTTCCCATTGATCTTTTTAAAAACTATATATTTTATTGACTTTTTACAGAGAAGAAGGGAGAGTGATAGAGAGTTAGAAACATCAATGAGAGAAAAACATCTATCAGCTGCCTACTGCACACCTCCTACTGGGGACGTGCCCAAAACCAAGGTACATGCCCTTGACTGGAATCGAACCTGGGCCCTTCCAGTCCACAGGCTATCACTCTATCCACTGCGCCAAACCAGTTAGGGCGATTTTTTCTTTTTAAAGAGATAGTGGAGCCGAGACCAGTTTGGCTCAGTGGATAGAGCGTCGGCTTGGGGACTGAGGGGACCCGGGTTCGATTCTGGTCAGGGGCATGTACCTTGGTTGCGGGCATATCCCCGGTGGGGGGTGTGCAGGAGGTGGCTGATCGATGACTCTCTCTCATCGATGTTTCTAGCTCTCTGTCTCTCTCCCTTCCTCTCTGTACAAAATCAATAAAATATATTAAAAATAAATAAATAAATGAATGAATGAATGAATAAATAAATAAATAAATAAATAAATAAAGAGATAGTGGAAGAGAGGGGGAAAGAGAGAGAGAAACACTGATGTGACAGAAACACATTGATTGGTTGCCTCCTGCACGAGCCCAGCCAGGGAGGAGCTTGCAACCAAGGAATGTGCCCTTTTCTGGAATCAGGACCGGGACCCTTTGGTCCTCAGGCCAATGCTCTACCACTGAGCCAAACTGGCTAGGGCCTGGACTATTTTTTTTTTTTTAATCACAATTTTGAAGACTGTATGAGATCACCACTGTGAACCTAAAATTGGTGTAAACACAAGGTCTATTAAAAACACACATGGCACCGAGGCCGGTTTGGCTCAGTGGATAGAGCGTCGGCTTGGGGACTGAAGGGACCCGGGTTTGATTCCGGTCAAGGGCATGTACCTCGGTTGCGGGCATATCCCCAGTAGGGGTGTGCAGAAGGCAGTTGATCGATGACTCTCTCTCATCTTTGACTCTCTCTCATCGATGTTTCTAGCTCTCTATCTCTCTCCATTCCTCTCTGTATAAAATCAATTAAAAAAAAAAAATATATATATATATATATATATATATATAAAAAAAAACAAAACACATGGCCCTGACCGGTTTGGCTCAGTGGAGAGAGCATAGGCCTACGGACTGAAAGGTCCCAGGTTCGATTCCGATCAAGGGCTTGTACCTTGGTTACAGGCATATCCCGCTGAGCCCCCTTCCCTGAGCACCACCCACTGAGCCCCCCTCCCTGAGCACCACCCACTGAGCCCCCCTCCCTGAGCACCACCCACTGAGCCCCCCTCCCTGAGCACCACCCACTGAGCCCCCCTCCCTGAGCACCACCCACTGAGCCCCCCTCCCTGAGCACCACTCACTGAGCCTTCCTCCCTAAGCATTACCCACTGAGCCTCCCTCCCTGAGAACCACCCACTGAGCCCCCCTCCCTGAGCACCACCCACTGAGCCCCCCTCCCTGAGCACCACCCACTGAGCCCCCCTCCCTGATCACCACTCACTGAACCTCCCTCCCTGAGTACCACCCACTGAGCCTTCCTCCCTGAGCACCACCCACTGAGCCCCCCTCCCTGATCACCACTCACTGAACCTCCCTCCCTGAGCATCATGCCGCATGGCAGGGTCTTAAGGGCATGTTATCCTCTACATCTTCCAGTACCTCCTCCATTACACTTGTCCTGACGGTGGACCCACACCCCTCAATGCTCCTCCTGGAGGCCATTTTTCAGGCCTACGTAATCAGCAAGATTGAGTTTAGACACGTGAATTCTACTAGAAGACAGGTGTGTTAGCATATTATAAAATGATGTAAAGCACTACTAAGCACAGGTTTTAGAGAAATATAAAACAATTCTTTTGAACTTCTGTCCAGTCCTGTGTAACAGGGTCACAAGTGAAGAGTGTGTCAGAGGAAAGGCATTTTCCTGTGATCACACCTTATACCGGCAGGAAACCCGCTGCAGGGTCTGCACTCCCTCCTCTTTCACAGGCGGGACCAGTGAGGAAGAGAGGAAGGGGCTTGTTGCTCTCTGGACATTTGGGAAGAACCAGGTCACTGGCAATTAACACATTCTGCTAAGCTTCATTCCTCAGTCATTTGGCTAAAATAACTCAGCTATGGAAACGGTCGGCTCACTCTGTCTCACTGGCAGCTGGCAATCAGGCTTCTCACAACTGATTACAATTGCTCATCAGGTTCTCATAACACAGAATGCAGAGGATGCTAAAAAATTCTGGACCAAAAATATATCAAAATTTAACAATCACTGGATGGAGTTGGGGCTTACTTATATTAGCAATGACAAAGGAGTCAGTAACCCTGACAACAGATTAACACAAATTATCCTAAGAACAGAAATAAAATATTTTAAAAAATTAAATAGAGCCTCAGTATCATATTGGACAATACCAAAAAGACTAACATATAACTAGAATCAGAGGAGAAGAAATAATGGGCCAGAAAAAATATCTGAAGAAATTATGCCTGAAATTTTCTGAGACTTAATAGAAATCTAGGTAGGATAAAAAAAAAAAGTTTAATCCTACACACATCATAGTCCCATTGCTGAAAACTAAACTCAAAGAGAAGTCAGAGCAGCCCGATGGAAGTGACCTTATCTACAGACACACGCCGGACTCTCATCAGAATTAAGGGAGGCGAAAGAGAGCAGAAAGGCATGTTAAGACACTGAAAGGATTAAAATAAAAACAATAAACCCAGCATATTGCAGCCAGTGAAAATATCCTTAAAGAGAAAAGATTTGCTGTGGAATCTAATGAACAAAATAAACTGACAAGTAAAACAGAACCAGAGCCTCGCCAGTGTGCTCAGTGGTTGAGAGTCAAACTCTGAACCAGGTCATGGCATGATTCCCAGTCAGGGCAGATGCCTAGGTTGTGGGCTCCATCCCTAGGGGGGTTGTAGGAGGCAGCTGATCAATGATTCTCACCATTGATGCTTCTATCTCTCCCTTTTTCTTCCTCTCTAAAACCAATAAAAGTATATTTAAAAAAAGAAAAAGAACCATAGACACTGAAGCATGCAACAGGTTGACATGTTTCAGAGGGAAGCGGGGAGGAGGAAGAGAATAACCAAAGAACTTATGTGCAAAACCATGGACACAGACAATGGGGTGAAGGCCTGGAAAGGGGGCGGGGTGGAAGGGGTCCAAGGGTGGACATTTGTAATATTTAAACCACTATGTGTCCATAGCATGTTTTTCTCTCCAACTCCGTATTGTAAACACACACACACATATACACACACACACGACAAATCACACTCTACAATTACTGTGGGTTTGTTCCCATTGTGAGTTCCACAAGATGAGATGCCCTTGCGAATACATGAGAGAAGAATTCTTGCCATGGTGGACAGACTTGCGTCAATGTTCAGCCACGACAGGGAACATCTGAATGAGCCTGACTCAAGCACTGGGCATTCTGAATCCAGGAGCAGTTCAGATGACGCCTCCACACTCTGTCAATCAGCTGTCGGCATCACTAGCTGCCGTGAAGCCCACCACCACACGAAGACGCCTGCCTGCAGGTGCACTGCACTGCCAGTGCGGTCTGACTATGCCTTAGTACAGTGGCCACAGTAACGATGAGGCCCCTCACGGTAGATCTTCCCTCGTTGATGACGTTGAGAGTGCTGACATGACACAACCAGGACCTCTTCTTTTTTTTTTTTTTTTTTTTTTTTTAAATATATTTTATTGATTTTGTACAGAGAGGAAGGGAGAGAGATAGAGAGTTAGAAACATCGATGAGAGAGAGTCATCGATCAGCTGCCTCTTGCACACCCCCTAGTGGGGATCTGCCCGCAGCCAAGGGACATGCCCTTGACCGGAATCGAACCCGGGACCCTTCAGTCCCCAAGCCGACGCTCTATCCATTGAGCCAAACCGGTCCCGGCAGCACAACCAGAACCTCTTCTTACACATATACAGGCATATCAACATCCTGGGCCTCCCTAGGAAAGCCGAAAGTATAAGAGGAAAATAAGGTGTGTGCACCGTCATCTCTGTCCTGACCACACACCTGGCCTAGGAGACCACGTTAGATTCTCACTGATACCTTTTCAGATTATAGTCTTACACACAACAGGTTATATATTTTTAAAAAATATATTTTTATTGATTTCAGAGAGGGACAGAGAAATGGAAACATCAATGATGAGAATCATGGATTGGGTGCCTCCTGCACGCCCCCTACTGGGGATGGAGCCCACAACCTGGGAATGTGCCCTGACCAGAAATCGAACCATGACCTCCTGGTTCATATGTCGATGCTCAACCACTGACCCACACTGGCTGGACCAAATGAGGTTATATATTGAGAAAAAAAGAGAAGAAACGCTTTGTTCTGCATTTCCTCAGAACCACGAATCCTTCTGGATTTCACAACCCGTGGATCTACAAGAACAGACTTGTCTCCCCGGCTATTGACAGGTAGGTTCACTTGGATTTTTACTGAGATGAGAGGCAGAGCACTTTATACAGAGAGAACCATTCACCCCAGCCACTGACTCACAACAAGACAAAAACAGCAAGTGCCTGATGAAGGAGGTGAGGAAATGCCAGTCACCGCACTGTTACTGACACCTCTCAGGGAAGTGGGCGGGCCTACTGTTTCCACAGCAAACGCACACAAGGAAATAGCTGGTGTGAAGGTCAGGGCAGCTAATTGTTAATCACCAGACGTTAAGGAAATAAACAAAAGGAGAAAGATAAAATGAGCAAAGGTTATCAATTTATCTTCAGTTAATATGTCATGTTTTAATCTGTGAAAAGGAACATTGTCCTATCTTGGGCTGGGAACAAATATCAATCTTAAAAACACCCCCAGGATGCGGGTGGGAGGAGAGAGTGCGGCCCTAGGAACAACTGTTTCCGTTCCAGACTGCCATCTGACGAGGGGACCCTATGTCAGCTCCGCGAAGACAGAGGCTCTGAGAGGCTACAGGACTCCCCAGGACACTCGGCCTCAGTGGGAGCAAGATTCAAAGCTGCAAATGCTGCAGTTCCTCAGCCTCACAATGCCTCTCCCCTCCCCACCCTATTAAAGTAGAAATGGGGCTTCAATTCCATCACACGGGGGGGGGGGGGGGGGGGGGGGGGCAAAAGGTGGTTGACAGTTGTTCATATGGAAAACAATGCAATAATTAATAAATAAGAATATAAGGATAAACAATGTTTCACATATTCATAACTGTAGGCCTACTTTTGCCCTATCCCAGTGGTCGGCAAACTGCAGCTTGTGAGCCACATGCAGCTCTTTGGCCCCTTGAGTGTGACTCTTCCACAAAATATAATACCTGGGCGAATCTATTTTGAAGAAGTGGCGTTAGAAAATTTGGATGTCAAAAGAAATTTCAATTGTACTGTTGATATTTGGCTCTGTTGATTAATGAGTTTGCTGACAACTGCCCTAACCTGTATTATCAGTATAATATTACTTTATTTTCCTTGAAAGCTCTTAAGTCAGTGGTAAACCATAGACTCAATAGGAAAATTACATGCAATAGATGAAAACCAGACTCATCAACACTTTGTTTAATCTTTGTTTAATTTACTTAGAATAACAAATAAACTTAGATGTACTCCTATGTTCTCATATTCGACAGTGATATTTTAGAAAGTGGAGCTACAGGTGGGAAATTAACCTTTTTATTTCAAAAGAAATAAGCCCCATGAAGGCAAGAACCATAACCACATGTTGGTTTGTCTACAGCTGAACATGGAGCTCCTGGCACAGAGCCTGGTACATGTATGTGCTCAATTCTGTTGAATGAATAAATATACAGACAAGGAACCGTTACTAATTTGATCACCAGTCTTACGGACAGGGGGAAATGACAGAAGCAGATGGCTACCCTTAATTCAACTTAATGTCACTCCTCCTGGTAGCAGGGAGCATTCCTGTGTGAAGGGCCAGCTGAGCTCACTCTTTAATAAACTTCATGCAGGTAGTAAATAGAGGAAGTGGGTTCTGGTTGACCTGTAGATGGGTTATTAACTATACATGTAAGTGTAGTCATAATCTTTCACAAGTAAAAGGCTCTGACAAACATAAATGCAGGAAACCTGGTGGTCAAAGTATCCAGTCCCTTCAAGGGACACTTTAAAGGCATGCTCCTGCCCTAGCCGGTTTGGCTCAGTGGATAGAGCATCGGCCTATGGACTGAAGGGTCCCAGGTTCAACTCTAGTCAGGGCACATGCCTGGGGTGCAGGCTTGATCCCCAGTAGAGGCATGCAGGAGGCAGCCAATCAACGATTCTCTCTCATCACTGATGTTTCTATCCCTCTCCCTTACTCTCTGAAATCAATTTTTTAAAAAGTTTATTTTAAAAATCCTATCTAATAAAAGAGTAATATGCAAATTGACCATCACTTCAACACACAAGATGGCTGGCCTCATGTTGTCAAAGATGGCTGCCCCCATGTGGACATAAGATGGCCACTACAAGATGACCAGCAAGGGAGGGCAGTTGGGAGGGACCAGGTTAGCAAGGGAGAGCAGTTGTGGGTGATCAGGCCAGCAGGGGAAGGCAGTTAGGAATGACCAGGCCAGCAGAGGAGGGAAGTAGTGGGCCTGCAGAGAAGGGCAGTTGGGGGGCACCCAGGCCTGAAGGGCAGAGCAGTTGGGGGAGAGGGGAGGACCAGGCCTGTAGGAGAGGGCAGTTAGGAGCAAATAGGCTGGCAGGGGAGCAGTTAGACATCAATCAGGCTGGCAGGAGTGGTTAGGGGGTGATCAGGCTGGCAGGCAAAAGTGGTTAGGGGCAATCAGGAAGGCAGGCAGGCAAGCAGTTGGCAGCCAGCAGCCTTGGATTGTGATAGGGATGTCCGATTGCCTGTTTAAGCCCAATCCTGGTAGGATCATGAGATCAGGCCTAAATAGGCAGTCGGACATCCCTTAAGAGGTCCCAGATTGGAGAGGGTGCAGGCTGGGCTGAGGGACACTCCCCCCCGCCCCCCTCCTACCCCCAAGCACGAATCTCGTGCACTGGGCCTCTAGTAAATAAAAATAAAGACACTCTCCTGTGCTCTATTTTAATTCACTCTGAGGACTTCCCCATTAAAACAAACAAGGCCACACCCAGTGGTGGAGGGAACCGCATAAAATATATATCGTTTCTAACGTGTAGCGTAAACATTAACCTGAATAAATGAAATTATGGTTTCCACTCACTGAAACTAAAAGATGAGAAGTGACTTGCATCTTTGAAAACCAGCCTCAAGCTGGTGGTGAAGTGCTGGCTGCACAAAGCCATCTGGTGGTTCCTTCAAAAATTAAACATGGAATTGTACTGTAACTCAGCAATTCCACATCTGAATGTAAGAACTTGGACGTTCAAAGGTGGAAACAGAACCTTGGTGGTTTGGCTCAGCGAATGGAATGTTGGCCTCTGGACTGAAGGGTCCTGGGTTTAACTCTAGTCAAGGGCACATGCCTCAGTTGCAGGCTCCTTCCCCAGCCTGAGCTGGGGTGCGTGTAGGAGGCAACAACAACATTAACAACAAAAAAGTGGAAACAGTGAGCATTAACAACAAAAAAGTGGAAACAGTGTAAGTATTTATGGTCAGATAAACAAAATGTGGCCGGTCCATTCACACAGTGAAATAGTATTGGCCTTTAAAAAGGAAGGAAATTCTGAAATGCTACAATGTGGATAAACCTTAAAACATTATGTCAGTCACAAAAGGACAAAAATATTATATGATCTATATACATAAAAGCCTAAGCGACTGTTTGACTGGTCGACAGGTTGCTATGTTGCGCACTGACAACCAGGGGGCAGACACTCAATGCAAGAGCTACTCCCTGGTTGCAGAACGGCAGCAAGCCTATGGAGCAGCAGCAGGCACAGAGGGGCCGGATGAGCAGGAGCAGCAGGCAGGAGTGGCAGACGGTGTTAGATTGCTGGGTTCCAGCCTGATTACCGCAGGCCACACTGAGGGACCCCACTGATGCACAAATCTGTGCACTGGGCCCCTGGTTTTACTTAAATGAGGTCAAATTCACAAATATGGGTAGTCAAATTCATGGAGACATAAGTACAATGGTAGTTGCCAGGGGCTGGGGAGGGGACATGGAGAGTTAGTGTTTAATGGGAAAGATTTCCATTTGAGATTTAAAAGTTCTAGAGACAAAGAGTGGTTTTACAGTATTGTGGAATGTACTTTATGTCACAAAACTGTACAGTTAAAAATCGTTACAAGGGCCGAAACCGGTTTGGCTCAGTGGATGGAGCATCGGTCTGTGGACTGAAAGGTCTCAGGTTCGATTCCGGTCAGGGCATGTACATTGGTTGTGGGCATGTCCCTGGTGGGGGGTGTGCAGGAGGCAGCTGGTCGATGATTCTCTCTCATTGACGTTTCTAGCTCTCTATCCTTCTCCCTTCCTCTCTGTAAAAAAAAATCAATAAAATATATATTTTTTTAAAAATCGTTACAAGGGTCAATTTTATGTCCGTTTTCCCAGAATAAAAAGTTTAATAGCTTTAATTACACAGGCACTTTAAGAGACACACAAACTAAGTAATCACTACCTGAAAAAAAGTTTCAGAGGAAAGGAGAGTAAGAAGGATGCACAGTATGGTGCTTAACGACGGGTTACATTCTGAGAAACGCATCCTTAGGTCATGTCCTCCTCATCTGAACATCAGAGGGCACCAACACAAACCTAGATGGTGCAGCAACTACACCCCTAGGCTCTGTGACATACCAGCGTCATACATGCGGTCTGTCACTCCCGAGTCTGAAGTGGCACGTGCCTGTCTGCGCTGACAGGCGGTGTGGTCACTCACCTGCCGGATGGACATGGTGCAGAGGATGTACAGGAAGATGAAGGAGCAGTCCGTGGTGTCATCCCCCAGCAGGTTGCGATGGGACAGTCCTTGGATGTAGGAAAGGGGCGTGAAAGGGAGCTTTGCCACCACTCTGCCATCAAATCTGAAAAGGAAAAAACAAAGATCGTTATTTTTAGAAGCCTGACGAGCCTCTTAGTTCCCGAGAAGAATCTGGAACAGAAATAGAACTTTAAGTCTTTTGATCTGTAAAAAACAAGAAAAGGTGATATTCTAAAAAGAGACCTGACGTACAGAGAGATAAGGAAGGATGTAAACTGTTCCCGTCGATCTTTTTCTAAACCAGTGACTCTTGATTTTTTCAGCATCAGGATGCTGGCAGCGGTTCGAAGCCCTTCCCATGGAGCAGCCTTTCTGACGTGTGTGTGTGTGTGTGTGTGTGTGTGTGTGTGTGTGTGTGTGTGCGCGCGCGCGTGTGCACATGCCGGCTGAGACTGTAAGGCTGTTTAGTGCACTGTGTTCATCAACAATGCTAAGGAGGGGAATCACATGAGTATAAGGCGGTATTACTACTGGCAGAAACGGCCAGCTATTTCCTGGTCAGTCTATTGCATTAGAATTCATCTGTACATAAGACTAAGGAATAAATCAAATACTGAACTTCAAGCAAAACAGGACCCAAAATTGCAGTAATCACACAATAAAGCGAAGGCCAACAAGAAAAACTACACACACGCCACTAAAGCTATAAAAATATCATTTTAAAATCAGAAGTGTGAGTGATGGAAGGAGGCTTGACTTGGGGTGGTGAAAACACAATACAATATACAGATGATGTGTTTTAGAATTGTATACCTGAACCTACACAATTTTATTAACCAATGTCACCCAATAAATTCAGTAAAAAAGTAAAAAAAAAAAATCAGAAATTTGAGTACTTAGCACCTCTACAGGAAGCACTGAGCTGGATGTGGCAAGGTTAAGCATACATGAGAAAGGAGCTGTACCAATGAAGCTTACTCGTCAACACTCGTCCAGTGTTTGGTTTGTCTCTTCATTCAGAGATACGCACCCAAGAAATGAGAGAAAGCATGGCAGTGGAAAAAACAACACCGAATTTAAGATTATATGTTAGAAATTAGGAGACTTCTGGAAACGGGCAAGTTGTTGAATATTCCCAAGGTCCTTCATTAGTTAGGGGGAAATTCTGCATGAAAACCATCAGACACTCTGGCCCCTCCTCTAGGCAAAAACAGTCCCTTAGTCTTCCTCCTACTGTACTCCACACACACATTTCTGTTATGATACCCATCGTGTATCTGTCTTTTCTTCCCATGCAATGTTGGTATCACCAAGGGCAGGGGCACACCTGGCCTGTTATATAATACCTGGCACCATGCTTGGCACAAAGGGGCACTTAACAGATGGGGAGAGGAGAAATGACTGGGAGGAGGGGAGCATTTACAGGGAGAGAGAGACAGACAGAAATGAAGCTGGGAGGAAGAGGAAGAGAAAGGGAAGGAAGGGTGAGGGCAAGTCCTATCCTCGTGGGAGGGTCCAGGGAGCTCTGAGGGGATAAGTGGTGCGGGTCACTGGGCACTTGCCCAGCCCGTTAGAGCAGCTCCGCCATTGCTCCGGCCTGCCTGTGCTGGTCAGACACAGTAATCTGCTATCACTAATGGGATTTCAGTTAAAACTCTACTTTAAGAGTGAAAACATCTTTATATGTCTACCCTCCCTTTGAAGGCCCCACAATACCCAGTCTTTGCCTTGTATATAAAACATCCTCACTATTAAGAGCATGAAAAAGTCATCATATAAGTGCATTCTATCAAAATTCAATTTCCATTATTTCGATAATTGGGTTGGGTTATACATGAGGATGTCCAGGGAACACATGGTAGTAAGTTATGATAAAGGAGCATGAAGCATACTCTCCAATGACTCAGGAAAATTCAGAAATCATGTACATATGAGAACATACATGATATGGAGAGAGAGAGAAAAAAGAAGGTGAATGGGGCAAAATGTTAACATTTGTTAATCTGAATAATGGACATATATTTTTATAACTTTTCTGTACACTTAAAGTAAGAAATACAATATTATCACAGAGCAACAGTTAGGGATACTCACATGGAATTGAACATCCCCATCAGGGCAGTGAAACAAAAGCCAATTGCAAACATGGATTTCATTCGAACCTGTAAGGAGAGGACACACTGTCACTGCACACTGCAGAGACACCACCCCGGGGCATACCCCAGCTGCTTCCATGCCATTTTTAAAGGAGCCCCTTCGCCAGATGCTGCCTGCCGGCTACCCTCCACTTAAAAGCCCTCCCCTGGCCGCCTGCGGGGGCCAGGAGACAGCACGGGGTGGGAGGGGCCTGCAAAGGGACAGGCGTGGCGAGCAGCCATCTTCGGCCTATGCTCGCTCCTCCTGCTGGAACGGAGGGCGTGGGCCGGGCGATGCGGCACAGCGTTGGTGACATCCCGACAGTGAGCTGCCACGCCAGCCCAGGACACCTCAGACTTCTGGGCAAGTGAAAACCCTTCATCTGCTTAGGTCTTTGTCAGTAAGTGTTGTTATTTGAAGCTAACTTCTTTCTTAATCACTATGTCATAAATATAAATAAAATATTACAAAGATGTAAGCTTAACAACAGTTGTGTCTAGACCTTTATCTACCTCTTTTTACAGTCGTTTCCAAATTTGCTATGGTGACTATGTAGTAATTTTGTCAACAGAAAAGCTTTTTTTATTCTCACCGGAGGATATTTTTCCAATGATTTTTAGAGAGTGGAAGAGAAAGGGAAAGACTTAGAGAAATATTGATGTGAGAGAAACACATTGATTGGTTGCCTCCTGCACGAGCACAGGGCCATAGGCAGGGCGGGGAGGAGCTTGAAACTGAGGTATGTGCTCTTGACTGGAATTGAACCCGGGACCCTTCGGTCCTCAGGCTGATACTCTATTCACTGAGCCAAACCAGCTAGGGCGGTGGTCAGCAAACCATGGCTCACGAGCCACATTCGGCTCTTTGGTCCCTTGTGTGTGTGGCTCTTCCACAAAATATCACATGCGGGCGCACACGTACAGTGTGATTGAAACTTTGTGGCCTATGCACAGAAGTCGGTTTTCGGCCTGGGCGAGTCTATTTTGAAGAAGTGGCATTAAAACACTCAAGGGGCCAAAGAGCCGCATGTGGCTCGCGGGCGATGGTTTGCCGACCACTGAGCTAGAGCAAGAAAAGCCATTTTTTAAAAATGCACCTCTAAATTAGAATCTTTCTTAATAAGAACTTCAAAATAAAGATATACAGCAAAAGGCTCTCACTAAGCAAAAGATAACTGTTGGAAAGTCAGAATGTCCTACGTTAAATATACAGAAATGAAGCGAAAATTTGGGCACCCCATGTCATCGCCTGCCGACGCCTCAGACAGACATGCTTGGACAGACTGTGTGTGCTCTTTATAAATGAGCCAACGGACAATGAAGTCACTATCCTCACACGTTACGGTGAGTCTGCCCCTCAGAACAGAGGCTCTCACAGAAAAGAGGCAACAGTGAAGGCCCTGTAACACTCCAACCCCTGTGCCGGGACGACCCCTCACCAGAAAGCCAAAGGCGCAGCAGTAAGGTACGAAGATAAAGATAAGGGGAGCCCACCAGGAATCACGTGAAAGGAGCAACGATGGCCCGAGTCAGCCCAAGGACTATTCACATCACCACATCACCGGAGTGAGGCCCCAGCCCACAGCCGCTGCCCTCGGTGGCCCAGGAACACCCACGATTATCTGCAGCCTGCGCAGTTCTGAAAGGTGAGTGTGGTGTACCTGACACAAATGTTATGCTAAAAAACATGCTGTTTACATAAGTTACATTTGGGACCCTCACCATGGACAGGTCTCTGTTGTTGTTCTTCAGCTTCTCTTCTTGCCTCTCTGAAAAAAAGTGATGAGACAGTTAATACACAGAGTGCTAAGCACGTGGTCGAGGTTAAAGCATCACTGACTGGAGACACAGATACACCTGTTTCACTGGCGCTTGTTTCAATAAGACCAGCAGAACACCTTGCACATGATGTACTTTGTACTGACCGAAAACACATGCAGCAGAGCAACAGAATATTCCAGTGAAAGAAAGAAAACTCTTTCAAGTTTAACTTTATTTTAATGTTTTTCTGGATTTTTTTAAAGCCAATTTATTTATTTATTTATTTATTTATATTTTATTGATTTTTTACAGAGAGGAAGGGAGAGAGATAGAGAGCTAGAAACGTCGATGAGAGAGAAACACCGACCAGCTGCCTCTTGCACACCCCCTACTGGGGATGTGCCCGCAACCAATGTACATGCCTTGGCCGGAATCGAACCTGGGACCTTTCAACCCGCAGACTGATGCTCTACCACTGAGCCAAACCGGTTTCGGCTTTTTTTTTTTTTTTTTTTTTTTTTTTTTTTTAAGTGAGAGGAAGGGAGAGGAATAAGAGACAGAAACCTGGATGGTGAGGGAGAATCAATGATCGGCTGCCTCCTGCTCCCCTCCCTCTGAGGATCAAGCCTGCATGTGCCCTGATCTGGAATTGAACAGAGATCTCTTGGTTCCTGGGTCAATGCTCAGCTGCTGAGCCACACCAGCCGGGTCCAAGTTTAACTTTTTAAAACTGCCTCTGGTACTGTTTTAATGCTGTACATGAAGATCCACTCCTGCATTACGTCAACGGGAACCAATGAAAAAAAGGCAGGTATCCCACAACACTCCTGCATTCTGAGCTGTCTCGAATGGAAGATCAATTAATAATATCCCTGAAATGTCATGGATACTTGCCATGAAGAAGAAGCAAAATGTAAATTATCTGCCTGATGCAGCCTTTTTTTGTGGAAAATAGCACACAAAGGCGTAGAACGAATACATAAATTAAATCTCAGCAATGTCCTACCACAATTCCCAGTCTCTAGGAAAGGAGACCCCCCACACTCAGTCAGGGGTCAGAATGCCTGCCCTTCTGTCCCAGCCATGGGCTCTGCTGAAGGTCAGCATGGGAATGTTCCCAGCACTCCCCTCCCACCGCTGTTGACCTGGGCCACCATCCATGACTTCCGGCTTGAAAATATGAGCTGAGCTCGGCCGGCATGGCTCAGTGATTGAGCATTGACCTATGAACGAGGAGGTACAAAGCACATCTAGTCACTTACAAATGATCTCTTTGGAATAGAATTACATTCAGTAATTAAATTCTACAACACACTGAAAAACCAAAGTCACGTCATTATCTTTAAGATATAAAATTTCCTCAGGAGAAAATGTCCGGTCCTTGGTGGGTTTCCATCACCAGTCAAATCTCAGTAAGGAAGCCACGGATATCACACAAGTAGCTCAGACTTACCTGGAAATAATCATTGCAGGTATTAAAAACCATGTGCTTTTGCAAACTACATGAAGAACCCTCAGCAAGTTCAGAAGCCACAATTGTCAGCATCATTTACTAAAACTGAAATTTTGAAGCGAAGACCCAAAAGGAGCAGCTGCCTGAACATGTCCCACAGAACAGTTGAGAGAATCGAGTAAGAGAACATAACGAGTGCTTGATGAACCATACAGTCACTCACACACACACACACACACACACACACACACACACGAGTTACCATGCCAGCATCTTTATATAGCATCATCACCTGAGAATTTACTTCTTCCAAGAAAACCTACATTTTGTGTAGACCAGTAACTCATCTTACCTATTTTCTTCTTTTGTTGTCGGCCAGCTGACTCCGTTATTGTTTCCTTCTTCTTTTCCACTGTAAACAACACAGTGACACAGCACAAATTAATTGCTCATTGTAGTAAAGAAACAAAAGCTCCTTTCCACAGCTGGACCAATGGAAGAAGCTTACAAGAAAGTTACATGCTGACTTTGATTTTGATCCTGACTAAGTCAGCTGGTCTGCTCTCACACCTGCTGACAGTAAAAAGTGGACACACATTCTAAGACTGAAACAGCAATTATAGTAGCATCGTTAAGCAAATACCCACGAAGGATGCAGAACACAATCATAATCTAAACGATGAGTTTTCAGACCATCAGTGAAGGGTGACTGCCTCAGGGACAAAGAGTCCAAGCACATTTTGAGTTCTGCTCTCCCGTAACTATGGCTAACTGTAGTTACATTCTCATGTTCACTACCGGAGATAGGACCCACTCATTCAGCTATTGGCACTGTTCTAGGGAGATAAAAAGATAAACACAATCCATGTCCTCTAGAGAGCAATCCAGTGAGGGGAGACAATGAAATAACAATTACAGTCTAGAAAATAGGTACAACAGACACATGCAGTGGGCAAGAAGAGTACGAGGGCCAAAAAAGCTAAGACCAACTTTAAACTATTTTTTAAAATTGATTTTAAAGAGAGAGGAAGGGCAAGTGAGAGAAACATCAGTGTGCGAGAGTAGCGCTGACAGGTTGCCTCCTGTATGTGCCCTGACCAGGGCTCAGACCAGCCACCTAGTGTGTGGCCTGACTTGGGAATAGAATCTGCAGCCCTTCAGTTCACAGGATGATGCTCCAACTGAGCCATACTGGCCAGGGCAGACCAACTTTTTTTTTTTTTTTTTAATATATTTTATTGATTTTGTACAGAGAGGAAGAGAGAGAGATAGAGAATTAGAAACATCGATGAGAGAGAGTCATCGATAAGCTGCCTCTTGCACACCTCCTACTGGGAATGTGCCCACAACCAAGGTACATACCCTTAACCGGAATTGAACCCGGGACCTTTCAGTCCACAGGCCGACACTCTATCCACTGAGCCAAACCGGTCCCGGACAGACCAACTTTTTTTATGTATCAATTAATAAGACAGAGTAACCATATACATTTAAAGAAGAATAGTGAAATATATTTATATTTTATAGTAACTATCTTTAATCCCCATTGAATAGATTAAGAATAAACATGTCAAAAATGACCTTCACATGGTTTATTTATTTTTAAAATATATTTTATTGATTTTTTACAGAGAGGAAGAGAGAGGAATAGAGAGTTAGGAACATTGATGAGAGAGAATCATCGATCAGCTGCCTCCTGAACACCCCCTACTGGGGATGTGCCCACAACCAAGGTACATGCCCTTGACCGGAATCGAACCTGGGACCCTTCAGTCCGCAGGCCAACGCTCTATCCACTGAGCCAAACCAGTTTCGGCCACATGGTTTATTTATATGAACTGTTCCATATATTATCTCAGTATACTTCCTTCAATAGGAAACAATACAGTGCGTGTATTATTTCTAAAATATAAAATACACATTTGTTATATATAAAATAAAAATTTTATATATATATATATATATATATATATATATATATATATATATATATATATATAAAATGTTCTCTTTTATTTGTATTAAAGAGAACTGGCAGATAGAATACTTCCCCTCATTACATTAAGTATGCTGCTGAGTCCTAAAAGCAAAGTTGATATTCCTGCTTTATGAAGGTATAAAGTTCCATTGGACTGCAATACTGCAAATTAAATGGTGAAGTGCTGACTAAAATGAGAGTGTGAATGTGTGTGTACACATACATGCACATGCACATATTGGGCATCAGTGATTGAGCATCAACCTATCAACCAGAAGGTCATTGTTCCAATTCCTGATCAGGAAACATGCCCAGGTTGCAGGTTTGATTCCCAGTGGGGGGCACGTAGGAGGCAGCCAACTCATGATTCTCTCTCATCATTGATATTTCTCTCTCCCTCTTTTTCCTCTGTGAAATTAATAAAAACATATTTTTAAAACGAGATAAAACACTATGGGGAAAAGAGATTTAGAATAAACCTACTTAGGAACAGATCATAAAAGGAATTTAAATCAAATTTTATAAGATGCCACAGAAATAACATTTTTTTAAAAATGGACAGAAATCGGATGGTTTACTTTGTATCATTATTATTAAAGAAACAAAAATATATTTTTCCCACCCGGGACTAACTACGTGGCATTTAACTGTAATGGTGTAAAAAGCAAGGGGATAAGAGACAGAAGGCCAGAGAACAGAAAATAAGGTACTCCCTGAGCACTAGGCGGGCTTTCAGCAGTCTGGACTGAGACAGATAAATCTTCTCTAGGGATATGGTCATCTTTTAACCTCCTGTTTTCCTAACCCTTTTGTGTTGATACTTATTCACCAGGGCCTCACCCCATAACAAGCAGCGGAGATGCTGGAGTGGAGAGATAAAATGAAATGCATTTTGCCCATGACCTGGCATTGCTGCACTGTGAGTTCCAAATTCTCTCAGCTATAAATTATTCAAAAAACTCCAGCATGTTCTTCTGCAAACAACGGAAGCACTTTACACTTCATAGTAATTTGTACTCAGTAAATGCTCCATATAATTGTTACAGCAGTGAATTACACATACTTTAATCTTTCTCTTACTGACATGTTCTTTCATTGATCTCTAATAGGAAAGGAGACTTCCTGATCTTTAGAGAGCACTTAACTTTACTGAAAGTCACGGATCACTTGAACCAACCCACTGGGTGCCTTTAAAAAAGCATCTTTTGTCAAAGGCCAGTCACAACAGGGCAGCTTTTTGGAAAATATCAGTATTCCCCAAATAATGTCAAGGATCAGGTCAGCACAAGAATCTAATCTGAAGTCAAATCTATTTATGTTTTTTTGTATTTCTCAAAGGCCCTATAAGCTTTTCTTGCCTAGATCCACACCACCACTGAACAGAGGATGTCAGAAGAGATCATGTATTTGCAACTAGAACATTTGTTCAAAGAGGAACTTACCTTAATTCTTCCTGTGAAACATCTCCCGTGCTCAATATAATAGTTGTCCATTTGATTATAGCTATCTAGAAGACAGGCTCTATGCCCATTTATTTTGTAGTAGAGGCCTAATGCACGAAATTTGTGCAAAAGTAGACCTTCACAGCTGGGACGGCTGCCTTGATTCCCACAGCTGCAGCCCCAGCTTCTATCGGAAGATCACCCGGAAAGTCATAAGAGCGACATTCCGCTGTTTGGGCACTCGGTCGATTTGCATATTACATTTTTATTATAGACTAGAGACCCAGTGCATGAAGCTCACGCACTTGGTGGGAAGATCCCTCGGCCTGGCCTGCACTCTCTCGCAGTCTGGGAGCCCTCAGGGGATATCCAACTGATGGCTTGTATATAGTTGTCCCTAGCCCTGCTGTAGAGGCGGGAGAGGATCCCGCCACCACTGTTGGGCTCACACGCCATGAGCCCAGCTTCTGGTTGAGTGGCGCTCGTGGGAGCACAATGACCACCAGGGGGCAGCTGCTGCATTGAGCATCTGCCCCTTGGTCTGTGCACATCACAGCGACAGGTCATTGTGCCATTTGTTGATTTGCAAATTAACCTTTTATTATATAGGATTGCACTCATCATAATTAACTCTACACACAGCATGCTATCAAATGTCAACTGATCAGACATGCAAGTAATACACACTTACTGAATTTCCATAGCTCCCCCAAACTAGAGGACCTGCGACTATGAGAAATGCAGGGGTCATTCCAATCATCAGCCTACTTCATACTTACCTTCACAGCAGCATAATAAAGAATTATATTAAAAAGTACAACTATGGCCGAAACCGGTTTGGCTCAGTGGATAGAGTGTCAGCCTGTGGACTGTGAAAGGTCCCAGGTTCGATTCTGGTCAAGGGCATGTACCTTGGTTGTGGGCACATCCCCAGTAGGGGGTGTGCAAGAGGCAGCTGATCGATGTTTCTAACTCTCCCTCTCTCTTCATCTCTGTAAAAAATCAATAAAATAAAAAAATAAAAAATAAAAAAAAGTACAACTATGCCAAAACCGGTTTGTCTCAATGGATAGAGTGTCGGCCTGCGAAGTGAAAGGTCCCAGGTTCGATTCTGGTCAAGGGCATGTACCTTGGTTGTGGGCACATCCTCAGTGGGGGGTGTGCAAGAGGCAGCTGATCAATGATTCTCTCTCATTGATGTTTCTAACTATCTATCCCTCTCTCTTCCTCTCTGTAAAAAATCAATAATATATATATATATATATATTTTTTTTTTTTTTTTTTTTTTTTTTTTTAAAGAGAAGCACAACTATGGGAGCTTTGCCTGACAACTACTTTACTTTGAATTTGGGTGTAAAGGCAACTTGGAGTGGAACTAAAAAAGCTCATAAGCTATTTATGTGAATAATTAAGGTACAGAACATTATCCAAACAAATGTGAAGCTAAATGGAATTTGTTTAAGGCTTATTTAATAAGGCTTCTCACTGACACATGACATGAAAGGTGTATACAGACACCATCGCATGGTGGCCGACTAGTGTATGATCACAGCAGAACAGGTTCTCACAAAAAAAGCAGGTCAGTGTGAGTGGAACAGGTGAGTGGCAGGGAAAGTGTATCAGAGCGGTAACAGGGGAAGGTTATGGCCCCTAGAAGGATTTTGTTAATCCTCACCCCAGAATATTTTTCCATTGATTTTCAGGGAGAGTGGAAGAGAGAGGGAAAGACAGAGAGAAACACATCCATTGGTTACCTCCAGCATGAGCCCCAATCACGGCCCAGGCCGGGAAGGAGCCTGCAATAAAGGTAAGTGCCCTTGATTGGAATCGAACCCGGGACCCTTTGGTCTGCAAGCTGAAGCTCTATCTACTGAGTCAAGAGGCTAAAGCCACTAGAAGGATTTTGGCTTCTCTGAGAGAAAATGGAACTCCCTCATAGAGTTATATGCAGAGGAACATCATCTGATAGGCTTTTGAAAGGATTATTCTGGCTGTTATCTTGAGAACAGACTATAAGGAGACCGAAATACTTGTTGGAGGTTATTGTAATTATCATGCAAAAGATGATGGTGCCTCAAACCATGGAAGACCAATGGAGGTGATGAAAAGTAATCGGATTCTGGATATATCTGAAGGCAGCCCAACAGTACTAGACATAGACTGTGAGAGAAAGTCAAGGACACCACACAGGGATAATGGCCTGAACAAGTGGAAGGACAGAACTGCCTCTCGGCACAGGCATGAAAGTTACCGATGCAGCAGGCTTGGAAGCAAGGAACAAGAGTTCAGCTGAGTGTGCTGGGTTTGAGGTGTGTATTAGACATCGAAGTGGATTGACAGTTAAGAATATGAATCTTGTATTAGCGAGAGTAGGAGCATAAATTTGAAGGTCATGGCAACCAGAGCACACAAAAGAATTCACCACTGGCAATCAACCCCAAGGACAGAGGTCAAGAAGAGGAACCAACAAGAAAACGGCAAAAGAACGGCCAGCCAGAGGAAAGCATGACCACGGAGAGTGGTGTCCAGGACCAAATGAAGAAAGTGCTCCCACGCAGGTACCTTCCCCAACCAGGGAAATCCTGAGAGAGGATAATGAACCCGGCTTTAGATATGTTGGGGTGCACTGTCCATAATAAATAAGGGAAGGAACAGTAAGCTGTAATTTAAAAAGCTGACTTTGTCTAATTCTTTATTTGTGACCTTATTAAGCCTCCTTTCCTATAAAGGAGGATAATATTCATATAACCGACCACAAATGGTTATTATGTGGATCAAATAACACACTGTAAGAAAGAAAACATCAAGATCATATAAGACACAAAGCCCTGCGGAAATGCCATCTTCATTTCAAATAAACTCTGCTTGTTCTTAACCTTTTTGTCAAACACACCTTCAACCAAATGAAACGTGAGTTCTCCCCCAGGACACCACTTACCTAGATGCCAATCATAGTGACTGCTGTTCACCAAACACATCTTGGTCCTTAAAATACCCTCCTTTGGCATCTATGCTATTTCCTTTATCTAGAAATCCTTCCCGCCTCTCATTCTCCACCCAAATTCTAACCACCCATGAAGAACTGCAAGGTCTCCTGCGTCACAAAGGTTTCCCTGCACATGACACATACCTCTCGCATCACTGACATTTTGCACAAAAGCCATATTCCTAATTAGACTTCAAGTTGGAATCGTCTCTGCGTCCCTACAAGGTTTTGGGCTGGTGCTACTCAACTATTCACTATCAACATGCGCTTCAAGGACCAATTGAAACTATTTCTGAAGGGAACTGCCATACTCACATTTTTTACTCTGTTTTTCCACTTCCGCCTTCAGCCTCTTGTACTTGTCTGTCCTGTAAACCAGAACCCAGGTGATACCTGCAACATGAAGCGCAACGTGCTTATGGGGAAATGTTTGCAACCGTACCAACAACTGCCATTATGGCCACGGTTGGGTAAGGAAGGATTTCAACTCTTTTGCTTTATAGGCGCCAGTAGTTAAAACGGACTCTTAACCAAAAGCACCTGTAATGTGATGACAAGGCGTCTCCGCAGACACTCAAGTGACCAAAGAGACTCGGACACCGCGTGCACACGATCCCTCCCGCCCGAGTCGCCGAGGTTCGCTGGGGTAGAATACATGAGCCCCCGAGCAAGCAGGGCTGACGAACTCCCCGGTGTGGCGCCGGCGACCCCTGGCCTGGACCCCTCCCTCGGGGACAGCTCAGACGTCAGGGAAGCAGCGCCCTCACCCTCGGCGAGAAGAGCCGTGCACACGGAGATGAACACGATGAGCAGCGTGTCCGCGAACATGGTACTCATCCTGCACTTCCGGCTCTGCACTCCCACCCGCCGGGGGGAAGCGCTCGACAGCCACGGACAATGAGCGAAAAACGACTTTCCTAGACTTCAGGACCACCGAGCGGCACCGCGCCTCTGACAGATAGGGAGCCACACTTCCGCTTCCGGGGCACAGCGCCGGAAGGGCTCCTTCCGGAGAGCGAGGCGTGGCCCTCGCGGAAAAAACGCGGCCGCGCTCGGGCGGGCCTCGCGAGAATTGGAAGTTGGGCGGCTGAGGCTGGCGTGGCTTGAGACCTGGCCTTCGGCGGGGAATCCGGGGCCGGGCGCCACGTGGCCGCGCTCGGCCGTCCTCCGTCCCGGCCCGTGTTTGCGGCAAAGGGAGAAACCGGCTTCCTCACGGCTCTGCTGGGGCCGCGGAGGCGGGGCGCCGCCGGCCTCCGGGGACGTCGCCCTCGGGAGGGCCCGCGCGGTGGGACGGAGGTTCGTAGACGTGTGCGCGGCGGCGAGTCGGGGAGGGGCGGCGCTCGGGAGCAAGCGAAGCAGGGGCTCGGAGGAGGAGCGCTTCGGGTGGGCCGGGAAGGACCGGAGCGGGGAGTGGGGAGTCGGGAACCCCGGTGTCGGCAGGGGCACAGGCAGGGGCACAGTCGATGCCCCCGCGCGCCGGGCGGAAGGCAGTGGGGGAGGCCCCGGGTGCGGGAGGGAGCACTGCCGTCTGGAAGGAGCAGCCGATACACCCAGCCCCCACCGGTGCCCTGCGAGAACCACCGCCTGCTTCCAACATCTCCCATATTCCAGAAGGTCCAGCAGCCCTGATGTCACGTGAAAGTTCAGTTATGAGTGCTGGTAGCTCATTAGAACAATAATAATAAAAAGACCTGCTGTAAAATGTCTCAGCAGCCTGTTCTCTGCCTGATTGTGTGTGCGCGCCTGCGCTCTCCTTGGCTCTTTTAAACTCAAGCGCGCTTTCTAGTGCTCGGGCTCCACCGCTTTGGCCTGATTAGTTATAGGTGCGTTTCTGTGTTCTCTTCACATTTAGAGGCAGAGACCCTGTTCCTTAGCAGACATTGAGTTCCTGCCTGGGGCCGGACAGGGGTGGGCACTGCAGGGCCAGAGAGGGTGGCACGGGTACTATTACGTTACGCATTGTAAGAAGGGGTGATAGAGGTGGGTATTCATAAAATGTGGGAGCACATAGGAGGGCAAGATAACTTTCTGGAGGAATTGGGGAAGCTTTTCGTTTGAGCTACACCTTGACTTGAGTGGTTCAGGCAGGGTAGGTTTTTCATCAGCCTGGCATGGCCGATGGTAAATGGGGTGCAATGAGAACGTGACCTGGTTCTGTTCTGGCTGTCACTTAATTGACAGTCGTTCTGAGCATATGGTTCCGCCTCAGTTTCCTTATCTGTAAAATGATAATAACACCAGCTTCGTCTACTGTTGCAGAGATAGCATGAGAAAGGGTAAGTTATAAAGCTGTTCCTGGCACACACAGTTCATCAGATCCAGCGTGCTGTTGACTGGAAGATGGCCCATCATTGTATGTCCTCCTGGGAAAGAAAAGAAATGGCGAATGAAGTTGGAAGATTTCGTTTTATTCTCGGGTGTTAAAATATGAGGGGAAAAGCTGCAGGAAAGTGAAAAGCATTGCTCAGGTCCCTGAGCATGGCTACTACAGAGCCAGGCAGTGCGAGGACGTTGCCTTCTCCAGGGTACCCATGTCGTATCCTGGGCCCCACGTGGAAACCAGTGCTAGAGGCAGATTCATATAACGGCTCTTCTGCATCCTCCAGGTTCCTTTGTCATATTTCCAGGTTTTCTAAGCTCTCAGGTTTTCCCCATGAAGACCACCCACCAGAGTTCACTGTCCTGCTCCCGTTTCTAGGACAAGGCTTTTGTCCTGAGACGTCCTTTTACATCCTCTAGGGCAGGGTTTGCTGTTCCCTGGATCCGCATCTTCCTCCTTTGTCTATACTTTGTTTTTGTAGTACATCCTCAGGTGACTTCCTGTGAAAAGTAAATGACAAATACGCCTGCAGTGTTCTCACATTATTAGTGGGCTTAGTAATAATACTGTTCTTTTAAAAAATGTTCAGTACTAAGCCGAAACCGGTGTGGCTCAGTGCATAGAGCATTGGCCTGTGGACTGAAAGGTCCTGGGTTCAATTCCGGTCAAGGGTATGTACCATGGTTGCGGGCACATTCCCAGTAGGGGGTGTGCAAGAGGCAGTTGATCAATGTTTATCTCTCATTGATGTTTCTAACTCTCTATCCCTCTCTCTTCCTCTCTGTAAAAGAAAAAAATCAATATATTAAAAAAAAAAGAAAAGAAAAGAAAGAAGGTCTCCACCTGGACCCCATTAAAAAAAATGCTCAGTACTAGGCTAAGAAAGATAAAAAGTTAAGAGAAATTTAATCCCTGCTTATAACAGATATGAAAGGATACAAGATTCATGTTTTTTTTGTTCATTTGTTTTTATATTTTTAACTAGAGGCCCGATGCAGAAAATTCGTGCAAGGGGCTTGGCCCTCACAGCCCCGGCTTTATTCAGAAGATCATCTGGATGGTCATTTAGCTGTTCAGCCGTTTGGTCCATTTGCTTATTACTCTTATTATTATTGATTTTAGAGAGGAACAGAGAGGGAGAGATAGAAGCATCCTATATAATAAAAGGATAGAATACAAATTGACCCTTAAGGCAGAAAAACTGCTCCACCATTCACTATGAGGTGCACTGACCACCTCTTGGACCCTCCCCCTAGCCAGGAGGCTCCAATGCCTAATGGTGAATAGGGAACTGGGGGTTGTTAGTGGCAAGGATCAGGGCTGGCTGTGGGCAGCTGGGTAAAATGGCCCTGATCGCAGGCCAGGCCTAGAGACCATACCTGTGCATGGATTTTGTGTGCTGAGCTTCTAGTTGAGAGAGGATCATCAGTTGCTCTGCAGGCTCAGTAATAGGGATCAAGTCCACAACCCTGGGGCATGTGCCCAAACCCGGACGCTAACCATGACCTCCTGGTTCATGGGTCAACCACAATCACAGCTACACCAATTGGGCAGGGCTTCAGGTTTGACTTCTAACCCAATTCATGCAAGCTGTAGTACTTGAGCAAGTGATTTAATTTCTATGGGCCTCATTTAAAAAAAAAAATCTTTATATAGCACTCCAAATGAATGGCACAATATGGATTAATCCTAGAAATACAGCGTGGAGCAAAAGTAGGTTTACAGATGTGGGTACAAGAAACAGTTTACTTTTGTATTATTTTCCATACAAACAACTATAAACCTACTTTCGTCTCAACTGTATAATATAGTGTGAAAAGAGTAATTTCTTAATTATATACAGCATGCATTAGACTTCATAAAGTTAATAATTATAAAAATTCCTCCAAATACTGTTTAGGATGTTAAAAGAAAAAACAAGAAAATGATGATTTTGCTGGTGTTGCCTTGAATGGGAAAAGGCTGGGTGAGGAGAGAAACCAAGATGGCGGCATAGGTAACCGCCTAACTGCAGCCTCACACAACAATTTCAAAAAATACACCTAAAATATAAAGTGGACATTATCCAGAACTACAGGAAAGTTGACTGACTGGAAATTCTATAACTATTAATAGAAGGAAAGAAAACCAGAAGGAAAAATCAGAGGAACTGTAAAAGCCTAAGATACGCAGACACGGTGTGCACGTGGGGAGAGGACGGAGAAGGAGAGGAGGGGCGGCTGAGTGCCTGATTGGCGTTCCCTAGCGGGAAGGAGATAAAAGCTCCTGACTGTGCTGAACCCCAGTTCCGACTGCACTGAACCCCAGTTCTGGGTGAGACCCTGGAGTCCCAGGCTCATTCAGAGGGATTCTAGGCTGTAAAGCGGAAACTCAGGGGAGCGGCAAAAGGCAGAACCCCGGAGTCGCCCGCACATTATGCGCAGAGGAGGGACTGTTGACTGTGCCGATGGATTGCCCTAGCGGGAAGGAGACATAAGCTCCGGACTGCACTGAACCCCAGTTCTGGGCTCATTGGGGTATCCGGTAGTGGGCAAAACTCAAGGGGACCTTTCTCTCAGATGTTTGCAGCGAGTACCAAAGGACACTGAGGAACACTGAGACTCAGGGACCTCATAGGACGGGGCTGACAAGAAGCCAAGGCTGGAGGCTCCACCCTGAAACTCCACCCCATCCAAGCTGAGCACAGAGGCTTTTGAATAAGGCTGTCTCTAGGCATAGACACAGCTGATCCTCACAGCCAATTGGCCTGGAGGTCAGTTCCTCCCAGTGATACCAACAACAATTAAGACTTAACTACAAAAGACTGTACACACAGTCCACAAAGGGGTACATCAAGAGTGTCCACCTCAGGTACCTGGGAGGCTGACCCACTGAACCATATAGGACACCTTAGCACACAAAACCACCCTACCAACTCAGAGAAGCAGCGAAAATGCCGAGACAAGGAAACAGATCACAAACAAAAGAAATGGAGGACAAAAAGCGACTGGATATAGAGTTCAAAACCACGCTTATAAGGTTTTTCAAGAATTTCCTAGAAAAGGCCGATAAAATAAATGAGACCTATGAAGATATGAAAAGGGATCAACTAGAAATAAAGAACACATTGTCTGAAATAAAAAGTATTATACAGAGTCCCAAAAACAGAATGGAACATTGCAAGAATCAAGTCAAAGATTTGAAACATAAAGAGCCAGAGGATACTCTGCAGAAGCAAGAAGACAAGAGAATCCAGAAAGTTGAAGATGGCATAAGAAACCTCTGGGGCAACTTCAAGCAAACCAACATCAGAATTATGGGGGTCCCAGAAGAAGATGAGAGAGAGCAAGTTACCGAAAACATACTGAAAGAAATGGTGAAAGAAAACTTTCCCCACCTGGTACAAGTCCGGAAGCGCACTGAACCCCAAACAAAAGGAATCCAAAGAGGACTACACCAAGACATATCATAATTAAAATTCCAAGAGCAAAAGACAGAGAATATTAAAAGCAGCAAGAGAAAAGCAGGTAGTTACCTATAAAGGAGCACCTATACGATTATCAGCTGATTTCTCAACAGAAATCATGCAGGCCAGACAGGAATGGCAAGAAATATTCAAGGTGATGAATAGCAAGAACCTACAGCCAAAAATACTCTACCCAGCAAAGCTATCACTCAGAATCGAAGGCCAGATAAAGAGCTTCACAAATTAAAAAAAGCTAAATGAGTTCATCACCACTAAACCAGAATTATATGAATTGCTGAAGGGGGTTCTTTAGGAAGAGGAAGAAAATAAAGATAAAAATTATGAACAACAAATAGGTAACCCAACAAGTGAATCTAAAAACCAAGGGAATTAAAAAATCTGATGAACAATATTAACTGTTGAATATAATAGAATCAGAGGTATGGAAGGGGAGTGGGGGGTGCAGGAAGAGACTGAACATAAATTGTGCACCTATGGATGAGGACAATGCCGGGTGAGGAAAGGGCAGAGGGTGGGGTGGGAACCTGGTGGAGGGGAAAAAAATGAGGAACTTTTGTAACTATGAACAATAAAGATTTATTTAAAAAAAAAAAAAAAAAAAGGCTGAAACCGGTTTGGCTCAATGATAGAGCGTCGGTCTGTGGACTGAAAGGTCACAGGTTCGATTCCGGTCAAGGGCATGTACCTTGGTTGCGGGCACATCCCCGGTAGGGGTTGTGCAAGAGGCAGCTAGTCCATGTTTCTCATCGACGTTTCTAACTCTCTATCACTCTCTCCTACTCTGTAAAAAATCAATAAGATATATTTAAAAAAAAAAAAAAAGAAAGAAAAGGCTGGGTGAGGTAATGGAGCATTAGAGGTGAATGTAAATGTAAGTTTATGTCCTAGTTTCCCTGTTGGTGATGATGTCATGGAAGTGGCAGCATGAAGAGAATGTCATGAGCCAAGAATAATGATGAATCTGGGTTTCTGCATCTGAGGTCCAAAATGTTTTCCTGTCACATTCAACTTTATATCTGATAGATATAAGAGAAGAAAGGGGGGCAGTAATCTTTTAAACTATTATACATGCTATCAGGTAAAAAGGGTATTTTTTAAAATGTCACATTTCTTTTGTGGCTTCACTTACCCTCTCATTGTTTGCCACTTTTTTGTTGTTAATCCTCACCTGAGGATATTTTTTCCATTGATTTTTTTTTTAAGGGAGGGAGGGGGAGAAAGAAACATCAATGTCAGAGAGACATCGATTGGTTACCTACTGGGGCCAGGGATTGAACCTGAAACCGTTTCGGTGTGCTTGCTGATGTTCTTAACCACTGAGCAACAACAGCCAGGGCTGATTGCCACTTCAGCTGGGCATTTCAGCTTCGCGATTTCAGAAGATTGGTGATAGTGGAAAAATCAGAATATCTTAAGCTAGATAGTAAGTTTGCAAAATAAGCAGTGTTTTTTAAAATTTATTTGTTACTGATTTCAGAGAGGAAGGAAGAGGAAGAGAGAAAGAAACATCTTTAATGAGAGAATCATTGATCGGCTACCTCCTGCACATCCCCCCTGGGGATCAAGCCTGCAACCGGGGCATTGCCCTAACCAGAAATCAAACTTACCTCCTGGTTCAGAGGTTGACACTCAGTCATTGGGCCACACTGGCTGGGCAGCAGTGTTGTTTTTTAATTGGACTGGAAGCTTTAGATAGGATGGATTCATTTGGAGCAATATTGCATCAGGAAAACCAGCTGTCCAGCTGACACATTTTTCAAGTGAGGAAGTTTTGAACTAAACAAGTAGAACCAGCAGAAATCGAAAGAAAGTAAAATCCGAGATAACTGTGAAGACTGAAATAGTAAACCTTAGAACCAAATAAGATGAGGTGAAGAAGACGAATTCTCAGATTCCACCAAAGGCATTCCTGAGTCTTATGTGGCCTGAAGCTTATACAATTCTTGGGAGTCTCCTTAAGAAAAAGAATATAGACTTAGAGTCAAAGTCAGGTACAAAAGTGAGTCCCTAATTAGGGGGCCAGTGCACGTGAGGGTCTCATTGATTTCCTGGTAAATCTGTCCGGACTAGAACCAATGTGGCGACAGCCTTGACTGTGGAGAAATAGCCTTTTAAGAGAGAGAAATATAAAAACTTCATTTTAACATTAAGCTTCTATAATATTAGAATTAGAAGGGGCCTTTGAAAATACTTAAATATCTAAATTCACATTTTCCCCCATGGATGATCTAGGCCATCTTAATAGAAGCCTACAATTGGAAGTGACAGTTCCTGCTGCAGATACACACTGCCACACTTACTCAGTGTCCCTATGATATATTTTTGGCCAGTAATCTACTTTTACTCACTAAATAGACTCTTACGCTTCATCTTAGTGAAACCGGACAGCCATTGGGTCTGGGCTGCCTATAACTACTTTTGCCAATTAAGCAGAGACAGGGTTGAATTGTGCATGAGTGTTTATTCCAATAGTGCCGATAGCATAGGAGCGCAGCAGGTCATCCATGAAAATCGGCTCTTACCCTTCCTCCCCCATAAAACAGCTGCTTACATTGGGTAGAAGGACAGAGATCCCGTGGGAAAAAGGAATTGCAGGCGCTGGCAGTGGGCAAGGTACAATGGTTGCAGGTTACAGGCAGTGCGGACCCTCTGGGACTAGATTGTTTCGGCAACAAGGTGGTTAATCTTTCCCTGAGGATAGGCAGTTCTCAGAAAGGAGAAGGGACTGCAATGTGCTTTCTCTAATCACAACAATCACAGTTAACAGAGCATGATTAGTACTTCTTACAGCCATAGCCACTCCTCACTATTCTATTTCTGCTCCTCACATTAGTGGTTCACTTTGCTGCTGGAAAGACATTGATTTTATTCACAGAAACATCCAGATATAAGCAATACTGCCAAATGCCCTAGCCCCGTGGTCGGCAAATTTCGGCTCTTTGGCCCCTTGAGTGTGACTCTTACACAAAATACCACGGCCTGGGCAAGTCTATTTTGAAGAAGTAGATTAGAAGAAGTTAAGTTAAAAAAATTTGGTTCTCAAAAGAAATTTCAACTGTCGTACTGTTGGTATTTGGCTCTGTTAACTAGTGAGTTTGCCGACCACTGCCCTAGCCTCATTGCTCTGGCTGCAGGCCTTTAAAGGAGCTCAATCTCAAATTGGCCTCTGCATCTCCCGGACAGTGTTGTACAGTGGTTGAGCATCGACCTATGAACCATGAAGGTTACAAGTCATGGCACATGTTTGGATTGTGGGCTCAATCCCAGAGGGGGTCATGGGGGAGGCATGCGATTGATGATTCTCATCATTGATGTTTCTCTCTCTCCCTCTCTGAAATCAATTTAAAAATATATATTTTTTATTTTTTTTAAATATATTTTATTGATTTTGTACAGAGAGGAAGGGAGAGAGAGAGTTAGAAACATCGATGAGAGAGAGTCATCGATCAGCTGCCTCTTGCACACCCCCCACTGGGGATATGCCCGCAACCAAGGTACATGCCCTTGACCGGAACCGAACCCGGGTCCCTTCAGTCCCCAAGCCGACGCTCTATCCATTGAGCCAAACCGGTCTCGGCTAAAAATATATATATTTTTAAAAACTGACCTCTGCATCTAGCACAGGGCCCATTAGCAGACACTCAAACATACTGTGAAAGGTATACTTCATGTGCCAAAGCGCTCCACCAAACTACAGGGAATTTCTAGCTTTTCCTCCACAGGCGCCAATCACGTGACCTTTTCCCAGGCATGGGGAAATGGCTTTTCACGGGACACAGGCCTCACATTCACTTCTCTGTGCTTCTCAGTTTTCTGAGGTCTGTTCTCTGTATCCTCTCTGGAACCCATGCAGATAATCCTCCCACAGGTTCTAAAGGCCACGCAAGCATTGCTCCTACGGAGGCCGGAGGATGGTGTTACCGGAGACAGTAAACTCAGGACAAGCGGACACCAAGGACAAAGGTCCCTTCATAATAACAACAGGGTTGGTTCAGCACAAAGATCTACCAATCTTAAGTCTGTGTCTAATTTAGTGCTTCCAAGTTCATGAAATAAAAACTGACAGACCTAAAAGGAAAAATAGATAAATCCACAATTCTAGTTTGATACAAGTAGACAGAAAATCAGTCAGAATATTAAAGACCTGAAAAATAGTATTAGTGAAATACATTGGAGACCTAAATGAGAAAATGTTATACAAGTCACACAAGAAACAAGTTAATTTTTTTATTTTAAAAATATTTATACATATATATTTGATTTTTTTACAGAAAGGAAGGGAGAGAGATAGAGTTAGAAATATCGATCAGCTGCTTTCTGCACACCCCCTACTGGGGATGTGCTCGCAGCCAAGGTACATGCCCTTGACTGGAATCTAACCTGAGACCTTTCAGTCCGCAGGCTATTGCTCTATCCACTGAGCCCAACCAGTTTTGGCAATATATTTTTATTGATTTCACTGAGGAAAGTGGGGAGAGAGAGAAAAACTTCAATGATGAGAGAGAATCATTGATTGGCTGCCTCCTGCATGCCCCCTATTGGGGATTGAGCTGCAACCCGGGCATGTGCCCTTGACTGGACTGGAACCTGGGACCCTTCAGTCCATAGGCCTATGCTCTATCCACTGAGCCAAACCAGCTAGGGCAGGAGTTAATTTCTTAGAAATGGGATTACTTCAGGGTTAAAATACATTTGCAAGGCAAAAAAACATAAGTATTGTGTAAGATAAATGAGAAAGAAAATGTTTTCTATAAAACAGTGAGATCAAGAGCATAACAGCACAACGGACAGAATTCACCAATAGATGGTCCACCAAAAATAGTATCTGCAACCAAAGAAAAGATAGTTGTGCTCAGCCCTACTAAGAGAAAGTCAGTTCAAACAACGTTAATGATGCCCTCCTAGTGGTTGGCAAACTCATTAGCTGACAGAGCCAAATATCAACAGTACAATGATTTCTTTTGAGAGAAAAGTTTTTTAAACTTTTAATGCCACTTCTTCAAAATAGACTCGCCCAGGCCGTGGTATTTTGTGGAAGAGCCACACTGAAGGGGCCAAAGAGCCGCATGTGGCTCGCGAGCTGCAGTTCGCAGACCACGGCCCTAGCTGGTTAGGCTCAGTGGATAGAATGTCAGCCTGCAGACTGAAAGATCCCGTATTAGATTCCAGTCAGTGCACATGCTGGGTTACGGGCTCATCCCCAGTTGGGGTCGTGGGAGGCACATGGAGGGTCCTGGGTTTGATTCTGGTCAAGGGCACGTACCTCAGTTGCAGGCTCCTGGCCCTGGTCGGGAGCAGGTGGGAGGCAACCGATCAATGTGTCTGTCTCACATCGGTGTTTCTGTCTCTCCCTCTCCCTTCCACACTCTCTTTAAAAAAGGGAAGGAGGGAATATCCTCTAGTGACAATTAAAATAAATGAATACATAAATAAAAAGAAACTATATATAAAAAAAACAAACCTTTTATCAAAATGAGCCAGAGAAATCACATGATCTCACTCATGTGGAGCCTAATGAACAAAATAAACATGGAAGCATGGAAGACATTGATGAATCTCAGAGTGGGGTGGGGTGGTAGGGAAAGGTTAACCAAAGAACTATCTGCATATTAGAGGCCCGGTGTATGAAAATTCAAGCACTGGAGGGGGCATCCCTCAGCCCGGCCTATCCCCTCTCACATTCTGGGAGCCCTCAAGGGTGGGTGATCCAGCAACCAGGGAAAGGTGATATCCCATCACACCTCTTCTGCTGCTACTGCCGGCAGTGCAAGCCTCAGCTGGCCCTGGTTACCTGAACCTTGGGCCGGCCCTGGGAGGCGAGGGGACTGAGGGAACTGGAGACTCTGGAGGGAGGCATGCAGAGTGGCCGGGACTGCCTGGGGGTGGGTGGGCCTGGCCACCCAGGTGGGGCTGAGGGGACTGGACACTGCTATCTTTGAGGGTGTGGCAGTCAATTAGCATATTCCCTCCTTATTCGCTGTGAGCACTGCCATCTTTGAAGGTAGGGGAAGTCAATTAGTATATCCCCTCCTTATTGGCTGTGGGCAGTGCCATCTTTGAGGGCAGGGGCGTCAATTAGCATATTCCCTCTTTATTGGCTGTGGGTGGCACCATCTTTGTGACAGTGTGAGGGTCAATTAGCATATTCTCTCTTTATTAGGATATGTATAACCCATGGACACAGACAATAGTGAGGCGAAGTCTTGGGGAGTGGGGTCAGGGTGGAAAAGGTCAATAGAAGGTAGGAAAGGGGGATATCTGTAATACTTTCAAGAATAAAGGTAAATTAAAAAACGAAAAGACCCCTAGCCTCTGGTGTTGTTCAGTGGTTAGAGCATTGGCCCAAAGGGTCGTAGGCTCAATTCCAGTCAAGGGCATATACCTCAGTTGTAGACTCGAGCCCCAGAGCTGGTGAGCTTGTGTGGGGGGCAACCATTGGATGTTTCTGTGTCTCCTCCCATCCACTATAAAAATCAATGGAAAAAAATATCCTTGGGGAAAAAAAATATCCTTGGGTGAGGATTAACAAAAAGCAAACAAACAAAAAAACCCTGAGAGACACCATTTCTCAACCAACATTTCATCTAGATTCTCAGATTGTCAGAGACCCAAAAGTGACCACAGAGCATGGCGGTGAAATATGAGACACCCTCATCTGTTACTGATTGCAGTGCAAAAGTTTGCAGCCCATGCAAGGCAATCTAATTGAATTATATATGCAAATCAATTTTCAGGAAGCCGCCTCGAAGGGACAATGTGAGGGAGAAGAAGAAAACAATTCCGTTCTCACTGGAAATACCCATTTCTGGGCATTGTCCCTCTTACTTACTCAGACTGCCATGTCTTCCCTTCAGGCATGGCTAAGCTAGTGTCTTCTCCCCAGGGGCTTCTCCAGCACTCGGGGTGAGTCCTGGAGTCCAACCTCCTTCTTGCTGCTACAGCATCTTTACAGTTGGGTTGGAGGAAGAAGCCTGCAGCCAGGTTTGCCATGTTGTCCCCAAAGGTTCATTTTTGAAGGACGTTCTTACTTTTTTAAGGACAGTTTTGCTTATTGAGGTGTAATTGACCAAGTTGCTAATACTGCTAACATGTGCATGCTGATGGCTTCATACTTGTGTACATAGTGACTGGTTGCCCCCATCCAGATAGTCAATCCCTCATCCTCCGTGTCTGTATCTTCTCTGTGTCTGTGTGGGGAGAAGCTGTAAGTGGCACTCTCTTAGCGAAGTTCAGTGATACGAGATTACAGCATTCTCAATGACAGGCACACGTTTTACATGGATCCTCAGGCCTGGTTCCCTTTATAGCTGAAGTCTGTGCCCTTTTACTGACTCCCCCCCACACACACACACAACTTTCCTATGCTTTTCTATGTTTGCTTTGCCCCCACTGAGAGAAAGGCCTCAAGCTCCATTCACTGCACAAATGGCAGGGTTTTCTTTTTCCTCGGGGCTGCATACTAGTCCATTGTACGCATCACACCACATTCTTTTAGCCGTTCCTCTGTCCTTTTCATATTATATATTGGCTATTGGAATAATGCTGCAAGGACATGGGGATATGGATAGCTCCTTGATATCCTCTTTTCCTTCCATTTCCCTTTGGATGTTTATCCAGAAGTGGGATTGCTGGATCACGTGATAGCTCTATTCTTTATTTTTTGAGGAACCTGCTTTGCATAGTGGCTGCACCCTGGGGGCTGGGGATGTGAGTGGACACCAGGTGGAAGCCTGTGGACGCGGCCCCTGCAGCCTCGGTGCCCAGACCCCCGTGTG